>JBBBDQ010002126.1:632500-912500 GCA_037127315.1 Ascarosepion bandense | reverse complement strand
AAACTAACTAGCTTCCATTCTTTCAAACACTCTTCCCACCCACCCAACTATCTATCACCCCCCTTCTGACATTTCCTATATCTAACCACTCTTTCTATTTACCTTCCCCTATGTAACCCCAAGCGCAATAGTGGCAGTGGAATGCATTGCTTGGGGGTGAAATGATTAATATATATATATATATATATATATATATATATATATATATATATATAGCCATCCGCAGATAGATCTGCATCAGAACTCACCAGCACGGTTAGACAGCCGATTACTTTTACCCAGGATTGAAACCCGACCGAACCGGCGTCAGTCGGCGACTCCACCTCTGAGCCACGGGCGCTCGGTAGAACAGGCAGATATATGTAGATGCATTTTTGGTATAATGAGGAAAAAATACTCTATATCGGGTATCGACCGTATATCTATATAATCAGTATGATATAGGAATCAAGACTACATTGTGACAACTATTTTATCGCCTTAAGTCATCAGCAGGTAATATGGTACTTCTCTGTCAAATTCACGCACACTTAAAAAAAAAACACACAAGCCTGAAAATAAAAAATAGACTCATTTAAGTACCAGTTTAATGACGTCGTTTGAAGATTTCATAGATTTCCATTATGTAAGATTGTTTACATTTTTCAAGAAGCAGTTGTCAGCAGTTATTATCTATTCTTCAATTTATATATATAAATGGCTCGAAAATTTTATAACTTCTAAAACTAAGTTGCTTTCCTTTAACCCCACAGAGAACCTCTCCTACCTTCCATTAATATGGATCTTACTATTCTTCCAAATCCAATGCACTGTGCCTTCTCGGCCTCACTCTCCCAGTCGACCTCAAGTGGAATGAATACATTGAATTAGTAGTTACACCTACTGCTAAGAATTTTTCGCTGTGCCGAGCCAGGAATTTTTTATCGTCAGAAACCATCTGTGCACATTTTATAAATATATCATTCGCCCGTGCATTGAATATCTGGTCAGGTGCTTCTGCTCTTCATTTCGGGTTCCTTGACAAAATCCAGCGGAGGATCTGCAATGTAATTGGCCCAGATTTTGCTGCTCGCCTCTTTCTCACTAGCTGAATATGGTTTCTCTCTGTCTTTTCTACAAGTATTTCACGGTTTCTTTTTCTCTGACGAGGTTCATACCCTGGTGCCCGCCTTTGCTCGTGCAACTAGACTGGTAACTAGGTCCCACCCTTTTATTTTCAAAATAGGTAAATATAACCACCAATTCTACTCTATCAGTTCCTTTCCTGACACTTCTCGCCAGAGGAACAACCTCCCCTATGTTTGCTTCATTGATAGCTACAGTCTTCAACGATTTCAGTGCAACGTCAATTGCCAGCATCTATCTCTTTCACTCCCACCTCTCTCTTACCATTTCTACAAAATCACCTGTATCTTTTTCTTTTCTGTCTTCCCTTTTCTTTCATTGTATCTCTTTGCATACCAGTAGCAATACGTACTGCCTTGCTTGAGTTGAAAGGATTATAATATATATATATATATATATATATATATATATATATATATATATATATATATATATCCAAATGAATAAGGAACGAAAAAAATATTTACAACGTTCAAAACATTAATTTAAAACAGTGCTCATTATAGAAATAGAGCTATGAATATTTAATATAAATTATATTTTAGAACATGTACAAACTACAAACTACAAAATTGGATATTTTGTTTCGACATTGAGGGAACAATGTCTCATAAGGTAGTTAGTAATGAGGGTAATAAACGTTATTCTTAAAATAAAATTTGTAAAAATTCACTTTCTTTTATTGGCAAAATTTTTCGTACGAGGTAAACAGGATAGGAAAAATGAGAAAATAAAAAGAAAAATCAAAAAAGGAGAAAGAGGACACAACGGAAATAAAAAACAAAGAGAAAAACAAGAGAGAAAGAAAGAAAGATAGAAACAAGAGGACAGAGCTAATGAAAAACGGCTCAAGGAGAAATAAACCCCAAGTTTAGATAGGAAGTAAAGTATAAGCATATACAGAAATCGGTCACGTGACATCTGGACTTAACAAAGAGGAAAAAAGTGAGAAAATTCACAGGGGAAAGGAAGTGGTGGAGGAGACAACAAGAGCTGCAAAGATATATAAATTTCAAACCCTGACCGGAAATGAATTGTAAATAGATACATTTGTTCGTATCATTGTATAAAACTAAATCCTTTGGCATTTTTAAAAAAATGATAAAATCACATACACGGACATAGGAATTATTCAAAAAGCGCAGATCAGAGGACATTTAAAAATACAAGACGAAGATATAAATTAATTAGTGCTAATATAATTGGTTGTGAAATCAGCTAAAACTTCAAATTTTTATGAAATGGATCCCAAAGTGTACAAAGCTCTAATAAACATTTAATTAATAATTACAAAAAAATCAACATGGAGCACTCTAATTACATATATACGATTAACCATTCGGATAAACAAATCTCTGACAAAGTAAGTCATTGACAGATTTCTAAAAATGTCTACGAAGGAGGCTTATGTACTAAAAATCACAAACCTGAATTCCACCGAAGAAAAGAGATAGGTAAAATTAGTAAAGTAATATTAGAACGAGTAAACCTGCAAATAAAAAATCAACTCAAGCTTATATAATGGAGTAGTACTTTGGAAGTAATCGACTGGTTCAAGAACATCGAAAGTAAAAGCAATTCTACTTTTCTTCAATTCGACATCGTGGATTTTTATCCATCTATATCTAAATATACCTATATATATAATATACTTCTTCCATCTAAACCTTGAATTCGCTGAATTTCATTCAGACATTTCTAAAGAAGAAATTTTGAACCGTAGAAAATCAGTTCTTATTCACGATAACAAACAATGGACTAAAAATGCAACTGATAATTTTGATTTATGTATGGGAGCTCTGGATTCTGCAGAGTCTTCAGATTTAGTTGGATTATTTCTCCTGTACAACCTCACGGCGTTTAAAGAAATCGATTTAAATAATATAGGACTTTATAGAGACGATGGACTTATGATACTAAATAAATCTACTGGGGGTAAGGTTAATAGTCTTAGAAAATTAATTCATAGAGTTTTTTTTAATCTTTTGGTCTTAGCGTAGTGATTAATCCTAATATAAAACAAGTTGACTTCTTAGACATAATGCTAGACTTAGTTTCTAATAATTTCCAACCTTACATGAAAAATAATGCTAATCCAATTTATATAAACCTTAGCTCTAATCATCCACCATCCGTTATCAATCATATTCCATCATCGGTTGAACGTCGCATTAACATACACTTCCCTAGAATAGAAATGTTCAAAAATAATAAAACAATTTATAACAAAACTTTTATGGATAGCGGTTATCAATCTTCTGAGATCAATGTTATGAAAGAAAAAAATAGAAACAGAAAAACTTCTGGTATAATCCTCTCATTTAATCAGTTAATTTTAAACTACGACATACATTTCTTAAAATAATTGATAAACATTTCCCTCAAAATAACCCTTTAAGAAACATTTTCAGTAGAAATACGCTACAATTCAGTTATAGTTGCTCTAACAATTTAGAAAAAATAATTAAATTACATAAGAATAAAATATTAAAATTATACAACAAAAACAATTCTAATACTCATTTTAATTTGCCCCATAATAATAATTTTTGTAATTGTAGAAACCCTAACAAATGCCCCTTACCAATTAAGTGTTTAACTAAATCCCTGATATGTATGTGCTCTATCTCATCTGTAGAGAATCCTAGGGTTACTAAAGTTTATATTAGTAATACAATGAGCCTTTTTAAAGGCGTTTTTACTGTCATCTCTCATTTTTTACTAATAAGGATAAACAAAATATGACATCACTTTCTAAATATTTTTGGAAGTTAAAAGAAAAAAATAAAACACCTAAAGTTAAATAGAAAATTTTCACACAGGCTAGAATGTCTAGATCGGTAAATGAACCATATTTCCTTTGTCTACAAGAAAAAATAGAATTTATTAAATACATGAATAGTGACATATTACTGAATCAGAGGCACGAAACTATAGTAAATTGTAAAAATATTAAAGAATTAACCTTACAATCCTGCTAGAATTATAAAATCTACAGTTTGAATCTTCAGTAATTATCAACTTTTTACAGTATTAATCTGCTATCTGGATAATTTACTTTAACTACGTGATCTTTATTCTTATGTTATTTCATTTTTATTTTTATCTTTATTTTCTATTACAATGTTTAATGTTTTAAATTCAAATTTAATTTTTTTTAATTTTTAACATTAATTTTTCTTTTAATTTAATTTTAATTTTTTTCCAATCTATTATATTAGCACTAACTAATTTATATCTTCGTCTTGTATTTTTAAATGTCCTCTGATCTGCGCTTTTTGAATAATCCCTATGTCCGTGTATGTGATTTCATCATTTTTTTAACAATGCCAAAGGATTTAGTCTTATACAATGACAAGAACAAATGTATCTATTTACAATTCATTTCCGGTCAGAGTTTGAAATTTATATATCTTTGCAGCTCTTGTTGTCTCCTCCACCACTTCCTTTCCCCTGTGGATTTTCTCACTTTTTTCCTCTTTGTTAAGTCCAGATGTCACGTGACCGATTTCTGTATATGCTTATACTTTACTTCCTATCTAAACTTGGGGTTTATTTCTCCTTGAGCCGTTTTTCATTAGCTCTTTCCGCTTGTTTCTATCTTTCTTTCTTTCTCTCTTGTTTTTCTCTTTGTTTTTTATTTCCGTTGTGTCCTCTTTCTCCTTTTTTGATTTTTCTTTTTATTTTCTCATTTTTCCTATCCTGTTTACCTCGTACGAAAAATTTTGCCAATAAAAGAAAGTGAATTTTCATAAAATTTATTTTACAATAACGTTTATTACCATCATTACCAACTACCTGATGAGACATTGTACTTTCACTGCTGAAACAAAATATACAATTTTATGATAAATTGTAGTTCGTATATGTTCTAAAGTATAATTTATGATATATATATATATATAGTTATCCGCAGACAGATCTGTTTCGCTGTATCACAGCTCATCAGTACGGTTAGAGAGCCGATTGCTTTTTACCCAGTATTGAAACCCGACATTGTTAGAACATTATTTTTAATTGATACTCGTATTTGAGTAGATATTCTGCTTTTAATCAAACAGTATATTCATGAAAAAATATATTTCTTACGGACTGATTATTTACGAGAAATCTTGCTTTCGGCAGGATTCGAACGTGCCACCCCATACAACATAGGGAAGGTTACCAACTGATCTGGTGCGTCTTATACCGCTCAACCACGAATGATTGATGTGGTCGGTCATCAGGGGAAAGAGATCACCAGAGCAGTTGCCATGAAAATATTTGTAGAAAAAAAAACCCGATCAGATATAGCAACAGTATTCAATGCACGGGCGAATGGTAGATTTATAAATGTGAATGATCGATTCTGACGAGAAAAACTTTCCGGCCTGACACAGTGACCCAAACTTCCTAACAGTAAGTGCAGCTATAGATTCGATGTAGTCGTTTCATTTCAGATCAGCTGAAAATGGAGGCCAAGGAGGTGCAGTGTGTTGCCAGGAGACGAGTATCATCCATGCTGATGACTATCGGAAAAGTTTATCTATGGTGGTTAAAGGAGTTTTTTTGTTTTTTGTTTTTTTGTATCTCCAATTTGAAATTTGTCTGTTGGGTTGTTTCTTTTGCTAAGAACCATTCATATTGTCTTCTTGCAGTTGATGTTAAATCCTTTTGGAAAGGTAGTGAAATGTACAAGCCATACCCTTCCCCAATTAACCACTGATTGGAGGTCTATTTCAAGGGCGGCAACCAGGTTTATGTAACAAGAGATTATGAAGAGTGTTTTAGTAAGTGCTTGGGAAAGCAATATAAAAAAAGCATTTTGTCATGATTTAGAATCATAAAATATTTTGTGCTGACTTAATTTGCATTAAATTTATTATTTGAATGCAAACTTTGGTTTCGTGTTCGGTACTCTCTTGATGTTATTGAGGTTTGTCTACAAATGTTAGTGAATCAATTGATTACGTTGCGAGAACAATGTGTGCATTTGATGGTCGTCTCAAGCCCGATACAATTCCCTAAATTATAATGTAAATATTTCTTATCTTATCGTAAGCTGAGACAAGGCCAAAATAACTGTGCTCCCACTAAAATTTAAATATATTGCGCCAGCTAGCTTGCCATCAATCAACAAAAATTATTTTAAGAAATTAAATATTACCATTTATATTTAAACGACTTTGCTCTCAAACGTGGTAAATTGCTTCTTGACATAAAATGTGTTAAATTGCTTTTTACATAGTAAAAGGCTACTTAAAGTTTTAAATGGTAATGATATATGGTGGGGGTGTAAAATGTGGAAAATAAGAGACAATGAGAAGAGAAGATTATGAGGATAAGGAGGATAGATAACGATTATAATTTGACTTGAATAGATGTTAAAAATATTTTAAATACTATACAATTCAGATTTAAACAGATCAATTTGGCCAAATTCTTATAAAAGAAAAGTTTTTTCTTTTTTTAGTAATATTTTCTTGTCTGAGGACAAGACATTACACTGATATCTTCCCAACGTCCACAGATTTGATATTATCATTTTACGGAAGTTTTAGGTTACACCTAAAAACTTAATTCACCTTATACACAAATATACACGGCAAGTGTCACTGACAAAGAAGCAGAAATAAAATTAGGAGTAAAGGAAAATATCAAAAGAATGTAGTGAAAGAATAGGGTTGTTTTTTATCATCTGTAGAACAGAATCGAGAAATGAGGATAAAGTGAGAGTATCCTCACCTTATATTGTTTATCCCAACAATTCAGTCGACAGATTAGCGTGAATCTGGAAATCAGTGAGTGTTGCATTGGTACTTTTATTTTCTTAATGGAAACATCATAATTGAGAGTGTATACATTCTCGTAGAATGGTGCGTCGTGGTGAATTGGATATCGTCTTGGAATGAGAAATCGGAGATCCAAATTCGAATTCCAGGTGAATTCGTCGCATTCAATTACGCGCAGATAACATTGGGAAATGTATTAACCCGACTCTTCTCTCCAGCTATGAATTAAATAACAGAACAAATTGGGGTTTATAGTCTTGGTTGGCAACCATTCTACCGTAGAAAGTAGTGGCAGCTTACTGCGGGAAAATCTTGTGCCCAGTCAGTCATGTCTCTTTCAAGACATGATTGTCCAAGCATGTATTATGTGTGGCACATAACTGACTAACATTCTCGTAATGACGTAAAAATATCATCGGCACGTGACGAAGGCCAAAGAATGTACAGACGAAAAATAGATATGAAGATGTTTACGAATAATTAATAAAATAATGGCAATATTTCATCTGATGATTTAGATAATTTTTGGCATGCTGGATAATACATCGGCCAAAATAGGGTAAAAAAATCAAAGATAGGAATGGTAGTCTAAATAATTCATGGAATAACGTCAATGCTTCATAGAACTTTAGACAACACTTTGAAGGCTGGTGTATATATCG
Source organism: Ascarosepion bandense (assembly GCA_037127315.1). Taxonomy (NCBI): domain Eukaryota; kingdom Metazoa; phylum Mollusca; class Cephalopoda; order Sepiida; family Sepiidae; genus Ascarosepion; species Ascarosepion bandense. The sequence continues at coordinate 904,942 of JBBBDQ010002126.1, read as the reverse complement.
GTTAAAATTTAGTAAGTGAGATAAAATTTTGCACGTATTAACTAAAATAGGGTAAAAACAACAAAGATGGTGATATTACTACAAATAATATATGATATAATGACATTACTTCCTTATAGAATTTCTGATAAAATTTGAAATGCTGGAGACGGCATTGACCAAAATGTCTTAAAGCACCATAAGAGTGAATTGATAAGACGAGGGAATAACGCAGAGTGAAGGAAGGGAGTAGAAATGTTGATATTTTGAAAGGGAATATTTCGACTAAAGGGCCAGAGACATTGGATGGGTGGAAATCTCAACTAAAAAAAAAAATCTGAGGATAAAAGCTGAAAAATCTTATCGGTGTAGAATATTGGAGCAATACAATATTCCTACCCATTTTCCCACATGTTATCATGGGCAGTGCTAAACGAAACTTCTTTAATATTAAAAATATAAAAGTAGGTATGGAGTGCTTCGCGAATGAAATAATTTCGAATTTCTCAGCGGTGCCAAAGTCTAAAGTAAGTTAAACGCTAGAATTTCGAATGTTTCGAAATTTAAAGTCGGTGCTGCGAATATCATGGATCGAGCATATGAACACTGATGAGGTCTTAGAAATGATGGAAACAAAAAGAAAATTAATACTGAGCATCAGGAAGAGACAGCTGAAGTTCCTGAAGAAAAAGGACTTGGGGAACCTGATACTAACAGGCCAGATAGAGGGAAAAAGAGACAGGGGAAAGCAACGGATAACATATTTGAAGGACCTAATCAGGTAGATGACGGAACGAGTTTTGCATGGTGTAACAGGAGAGGGCGTGCTCAGAGCCACCAGGGATAGGGAAACGTGCAATGCCATGATCGCCTACGTCCTGAAGGGACAGGGCACATAGAAGAAGATGTCTGTTATTACTAGTAACACTGACATCAAGTTTCGATTTTTCTGGGTCATGTAGTTGATTTAACTTATTAAAAAGAAGGCGAAGATAAAATAAATTTTGTGAGAAAAAATACCGGGTATTGATGAATTGAAAGCGAAAAAATGGAGAAAGAGCGAGAGAGAGAGAGAGAGAGAGAGAGAGAGAGAGAGAGAGAGAGAAAGAAAGAGTGAGAGAGAATGTTTGGCTTTCGTTTACGTCATGACGAAAATAGTTATTTCCCACTCGTGCCATTTCGAAGTTGTTACACTCTGCCTATTTGGAAAATTGAGTTTGCATTCCCTCTCCCCTATTTGCTGAGTCGTGTGCTGCTTGCAGAAAGTTTAAGTTGCAAAGGAAAGAATAGAAATCAGTTAAAAATAAAAAAAAAAGATGTGAGCACAAATAATTTTTTTCATCTTGAATTTTATTCTAAAGGTATAGAATATTTTAAACCAAGAGGAATTTTTGTCTAAGATTTCTTCTATCGAATTTTCAATTGCATTTTCTCATCGGAATTCAGATCGTCAGACTACAGGGTAAATAATAAGCGAGGAATAAGCCTTATGAAAGATTCGAACCTGTATCTTTTATATCTTGCTGAAACAATTTATATATGTAAGATGATCTTAAGTTTAATTTGTTGCCATTTGCAGAAAATCGTAACTACGTTTAGATTTGATTTTCAACAAAACCATTATCTTTTTTTTTCGATGATTCATTGGATCCATGTTTTGCAGTCATGTCTGTATTGTTTCTTTTTATAAGTAACTATTTTTTAAAATATTATTTTGATTTTTTAGATGAAAATTGTCAGCGATTAATAATTTTTGACAAGTATCTCTTTCATATTAATTCAATCTGCTTTCACTAGAAGTAGCATAAGTATGTTGGGGATATCGACTCGGAACGAGAAATGAGAGAACCGAGTCCATCTAGGGGTTAAATAGCAAGACAGATTTGGTTCTATAGCCTTGGTTGCCAACTAGTCTACTGCAGAAAGTGATGGTAACCTACTGCGTGAAAATCTATCCAGTTAGTCATATCTCTTTCGAGACATGATTCCGTGTATCATGTATGGCACTTAACTGAGTGGTAGTATAAACGCGGAATTTTATTAGACAAAGTATTGACAACAATTTATCATGTGTCCAATAATACTTTTAACTTTACTTGTTTTATTTACACTAGTTGTATTATTATAAGTAATATCACCTGTAATTTTAATTTGATGAAGCATTATCAAATATTATTTATTTGTGATTAATATGACTGTCAATTTGTTTGTTAAATGCCATGATATTTCTTGGAATTCATAGTGGAATGGTTTCCCGTTGCCTTCTCCACGGTAATTTATTACGACACCACCTCTAAGAAATAGAAAAAAAGTTCGCTAGAAACAAAGAATAAGTGTCTTAAACAGCTACGTGATATCTGTCCTCCTGTATAGCAGTGAGTGCTGGACAATCTCCTTAAATATGAAGAGACAGTAAGTAATAGAAATATGGTTTTACAGAAGGTTGCTGAAGATAGCCTGGATCGAACATGTGACTAATAACGAAGTTTTAGAATCAATGGAAACAAAAGGAAACTTATACTTAATATCAGAAAGATACAGTTGAGTTTTCCAGGGTACATAATGAGGAAAGAAGGTTTGGAAAATTTAACATCCACAGGACAGATAAAAGCAAGAGAGACAGAGGAAAAAACGCATAACATACTTAATAAGCTTGATTAAATTAATGGCTGAACAGGGATTAGGAGGAAGAATAGAAAGACAAAATTTATTAACACCTGCTAGGGACAGGATGTTCTGGTGAGCCATGATCATCTACGTCCTGAGGGGGACTGCACATGAAGAAGAAGAATTACTTTTATCCTAATTCCAATTTCTTTATTTCCACAAGTAATATTAGCAACAAGATGGCATCCCTATTTTTTGTTAGATAAAGCCTTGTCAGATGTTATAAATTTTTACTAGTATTTCATTCATCCTAAATTCAGTTGCTTTTTAACTCTCGAATTCCATTTGAATTCATTGCATTCACTTATGCACAAATACCTTTGGGAATGGCCTTAATCCGTCTCTTCCTTCCAATTATGGGTTAAATAATAGGACAGATTGGGTGCTATATCCTTGGTTGGCAACCAGTCTACCACGGAAAGTAATGACAATCTACTGTGGGATAATCTTCTGCGTAGTCAGTCATGCTCTTTCGAGATCGCCCAAGCGTGTATCACGTATGGCACTTAACTGACTGAGTCCAACCATCAGCTTACAGTCATTAGCAAACGACTCATATCGGAAAGGAATAATAAACTCGTGTCGAGACCGGGACATAATCTTTCTCGATAATTTCGAGGAGTTTTGTCTTGACGTTCTTTCTTTTATTATCATTCAGTAAATCCGCGCTCTGCTCTGATGATAAGCAAGTGAAGTTCAGATAGCAGAAAGATATTTAAATAAAAGGCGGGATAGAAAGAAAACAAAACCGACTAAAAAGACGAGTAAAGGACATGGCAATATGCTTGTGTTGTGGCCCGTCATTAACAAACACACAGTCTATCTGCGTGTGCGCAAGCGAGAGAGCGCGAAAAGCATTCATGTGCGTGTGTGCGAGTCAAGTGGTTCGGAATCTTTCGCACTGTTAATTTCTCTTTAAAATTTTATTGGCAAACGACTTCTTTTTTCCCCCTCTGCAGCTGTATGTCTGGTAGAATTGAATGAAGCGCACGCACACACATACACAGAATGATCTGTTTACCTGAGGCAATGGCATTCAAAGTTTATTTATAGTTGCAAGATCATGCTAGTCTTTCGATTAGGCACACTTTTCGTCTATTATAATAAATGAATAGAGTAATATAATGAAATGATAAATTTTATGAAGGCTACACATTCTTCGATAAAAGAAGGCCTGAAAATTTAGACTGGTGTATTGAATAAAAGCTCCCAGGCACAAATGCTAAACAATGATCCGCGTTCTTAGTTCTATAGTAGTTGGTTAGTTGGTTGATTTTATTTAGCGGTATAGCAACACCTCTATGGTCTATTTAATGGCGAAATCTAAATATTTTGTACGCAATTTTATTTTTGGAGATAATAATAGTTTTATGATGCAACTTTTACTATTTAATCCATAACTGGAGAAAGAAAAGGTGGATTTCCCAAGGGTATTTGCGCGTAAGTGAATATAACAAAACCCGACTTGAATTGGAATTCAGATCTCCGATTAAAAATTCCGAGCCATTTCCCATTACATCACACATAAATCTAAGCTCATAGCATCTGGTATTCCCAAGCGGTCACCCATCTGGCGACAAGTTTTGACGTTGCTTAACTTCAGTGATCTTAAAGTAACCGTTGTTTCACCATGATGTGGGTGTAAGCCTCCTTAGTAAATAGAGTTCATTTTTCACTTTGTGTTTCGTGAATGTAGTTCTGATAATATTTTGTATTTATAAACATATGAAAGTCAAAATTAAGTATGTATTAATTTGTTTTTCTTTTACAGCTTATCAAACTTTTACAAGTTATTTAAGGTCGGAATTTTTTTTAATCGTTTCACCCCAAGGCGGTACCCCCACTGATGCGCTGGGGCTATATAAGAGTAAAAGTTTAGATAGGAGAAGAATAAAGAAAAAGACGAACCACTTACAGGGGGTATCAAAGAAAGAGCAAGAGAAGTATGGGAACACAGGTGTGAAGACAGTTGCGAAGGTAGACAGAAAGGAAAAGAACAAGATATACAGGGTGATGTAGAAAGAACTGGAGTCAAGTGAATAAGAGATGGGTATTGACATTGCATTTAAATTCCTGGAGGTTGTAGCCGCCAGGAAAGCAAGTATATGGAAGGGAGCTTCACAGGCGAGAAGTGCGAGAAAAGAAGCTGATGGAGTAGAATTGTCAGCTGCATTTGTTTGATCTAACTGTAAATGGGTTGGACCTTGTTGCTAGTCTGGTTGCACGAGTAAATTCTTTTGGCAGGGGCATCAGTGACAAGTTCGTCGGAGCAGAAGCCATGAAAATATTTGTAGAATAGAAAGAGGGAAGCCACATCCCGCCGGTGAGAAAGTGGCTGGAGTCGAGCCACCAAGTCGGGACCTATCACACTACGAATTCTTCTTTGGAGCCTATCAAGAACACTGAGATGAACAGCAGGGGCGCCTGACCATATATGACAGCAGTATTCTATGCACGGACGGATGGTTGATTGATATATGTGCAAGGTGAATTCAGGCGGAAAAAAACCTTCTGACCTGATACAGTTACACAACCTTATTTTAGCTTGTAAGAATTATTTGGAAACAATAATGGTTTACCAATACAAGTCCTACTAGTTAGCCAATAGCGGTGGAGGGAAGAAGTGGGTTTATACTTTTCCCAAGGTTATCTGTGCATAAGTGAATACAATGAATTCGATTTTGTACTAGGTTCTCCTATCTCCAATTCTGAGCCATTATCTATTACACCACCCACATATCCAAGCTTAAAATACTTGGCATTCCTAACTGGACATCCATCTATGTACTCATCAGGCTCAACGTTTCTGAACTCCGCTGAGCTAAGAGAACCACTGTTTCAACGTGATATGGCCGTAAGTCGTTAAGCTATACACGTCAAGTAATTCAGCATGATTTACACTAGATATTCGTTGCAATAGAAGAAAGGGTTCACATATTTATCTAATACTTCTTATCCCTAATATCACAAGTTGCATTTACTGATAATTATATAATTTTAAGAAATACATTTATATTCAAATAAAGAAATGATACATGCAGTAGTAATGGCGATTTAACAAAGATTAAAATGTCAGAAAGGAATAATGACAAATAAGACAGGCTATGCAAAAGTTAGGGAAATTCCAAATAACTTATCGATCTGCCACTGTTTCACGAGTCTCGCTCGATGGTCTATGCATTTGACAAAATCACTCCAGCATGATGGAAACAAGAAAATTGGTTTCCATTTAATTTCTATGAAGAAGTCATTTTTTATCGTATATTCTTCGTTATTTTTTAAAATATTTGATATCATAAATATTTAAATTCTCATTTGATATTTCTTATTTATTCATATTACAAATAAATACGTTATAAATATGTCGCAAACACACACACACACACACACACAAACACAAACATATGCGTTTGTGTTTGTACGTTCAGATAGGTGTGCTTATGTACACATTTATATTAGCATCCGTTGCATATCTGTCTATCAGATCATATCTAAATATACACATTTTATGAAAAGATGTTAGATTTAATATTCTCCAACATTTTCAATGTAGTTTAACTTTACATTATATATATATATATATATATATATATTGTGTGTGTGTGCACGCGCGCTTGTGTACGTGCGTAAAGGGTTGGACAGACTAGTCGCATTTTCCGGAAGAAGTGAATATGTTCATCCTCAGGTTTTGAATTTAGCATTGTCCTTCTCCTAGACTCGTTGACATCTAAGGCTATATAACAGAGTTTGTCTTGCTTTTCTCCCATGACTGTCATGTCACACACACACACACACACACACACACACACATATATATATATATATATATATATATATATATATATATATATATATGTCATGTCATTAGATCTGACATGCTTTAGACTGCTCGGCCACGTAGTACCTTCTGATCAAACAAAGCCCAAATAGTGTACTTAATATATCTATATATGTATAAGTTATTATTATTGATTTAATAATGGCATGCTGCAACTCAAAAGTTTCACGTTTCGGTGCTCAATGTGCCATTATCAGGCAGTGAAATGTGCTTCAGTTACCGGTTCATATATGTATTGGAGTGGGAGTTTATTATAACGTAAAAGAATTGTGGGTGCAAACCAATTAATATTGAGGTATTAGAGTGTTGTGATGTATGTATAGACAGGAGAAAGTGACAGTTGTTTAAATAAGAATGGAACAAAAATGCTCTACTTCTGTATTGAGCACTTTTATAAAAGGTAAATACTAAACTGTGGAATATATATACATTATTTTAATCTACTTTTATTATATATATATATATATATATATATATATATATATATGTGTGTGTGTGTGTGTGTGTGTGTGTGTGTGTGTATAGGTATATACTGATAATATTTAATGTTTTATGAGAGGGACTACAACAAACCAAATTCTTGTTAAAACTTGGGGTTACCATTTGGGGAGCTATGTGGCCAGATTTAAAGGGAGATGTAGTCGCAAAAATTGTCTAGCAGCTATGACTGGTTTCTTCTGCTTGTAGTGCAGAGTCCTGTTGCCAGAGATAGGGTCATCCAACAGCCATCCTCTTAACCTAAGGCAGCACTACTCCATCAAATCACTTTGATGTAGGCCTCCCTGTTGAGTCTGAGGCTCTTTTGGGATGATAAATGTAGACATAACTTGATCACTCCAAACACCATCGTAATCACCATTAGACTCATTTAACCTTTTTCCAAATCCTCTGCATTGTTTTCAAATTGATATCCATGTTTATTTTTGAGCTTCCGGTGTGAATGCCAAGCAGTACATACAGCTTTTTCTAAATTTCTGGCTGAGTGAATTGAGTCATGATGCTCTTTTTTCTTATAGACGGTGCCTAATTGACCCTATTATACTATCCACTCGACAAAATCAAAAACAACGCGCATGTGCGTAATGAACAATATAACGACGACAATTTACTCAACGCACCCTGTATATAGCGCTTTCTATGTAGGCGTCAACTGGGGAAATGAAGAAAGAGGATTTCAGTATTCTCTGTTCTTTCTTGATTTTTTAAGTAATTTTTTTATCAAGAAGCAAATGAATTTTCACGGCAGAAGTAATTGTTTAAGAGTTAAAGGGAGAAAAAGAGAGTAAAATGGTAAAAAATAGTGGGGGACAAACAAAATTGGGAGTTACAGGTTTATTACACACCTTACAAATCGCTGAACACTTTTCGTTTGATTGGCTTCTCTTACAAATTCAATACCGTATATCATAGCAGCAACTGAAGATACACCCTCCTCCTTTAAGATTGATTCACGTATCTAGCAAATGTTTGTAAAGTGTATTGGCTGGTGTGTATATGGTCTGAAAATTGCGTTGACGCATGAAATATACAGTTAACATGTAGTGTTGATTAATATGTCGAATCTGTTTTCGAATAAAATATTAATGTGTATGGAGCAGTCTTCCTTGATAAAAATAGCATATGTGTGTGGGTGTATGTATGTGTGTGTTTTTAAAGACTTTAAAAAATCTCCGAAGAAGCTTTGTATAATTAAACATGTTACATTAAAAACAATTTTTCCTACTTGTTCTTTACTTATTCTATTTAAACACACACACATACATATACATTCACAAACATATATATAAATATGTTTACATGTTATATCGCACGCTAAAAGTCTGCCTCATTCTACCAAGCTCAGCAGTGAAATCGCCGACTGATGTAAATTCGGTCGTGTTTCAATCGTGGCTAAAAGTAATCGGATGTCTAACCGTACTGAAGATCTGTGTTAGAGTGAACCAGATCTGTCTGCAGATGACTACTAGAAGTTCATCAAATAAATTATTTTTATTACTAGCCCAAGGACATATCTATATCCATCCATCCATCCATCCATCCATTTATATATATATATATATATATATATATATATATATATATATTCTAATAAAAAATAATTTATTTGCTTGATTAAACTTTTATTATTCAGTATAATCACAATATATCAAAATGTATCTTGTAAATATATTTCGAGATACTTACTTATTGATCTACCCTCGTTTTTATGCTATCCAGTTACAACATCCAAGCTGTTATTTTGCGCAAAATATCTCCTTCGATTACTGAGTTTACACGAATAAAAAAGAGCAAATATAATTATATATATCACTAAAAATCATCTTTCGTTAAATTTTTTTTATCATGTTTACTAAACAAGTCACGTATTAAGAGTTCTCGACTTTTTAGAACATAATGTAGAGCGAGTTTATAAAAGAAACATCTGGTGATTCTTAATCTGGGGAATATGGGACACTAAGTCACCACTATATTCTAATAATTGATCTCAATATTCATTATTATTATTATTATTATTATTATTATTATTTGCTTTTATTCAACCAGTACTATCAGAAAGATCTCCCTGGGATCAGTTTGTAATATATATATAGTGAGTGGAAAACACAACATATAATTAAACGGTTATAAATCCAGAATTTATTTCACAAATGTAATAAAAAACGTTCAAACCGTTGATTAATAAATAAATGTTAATTTCATTCAGAATATTTTTTAAAATACGGTTGATAACAGAGGGATTTTTAAGACAGAAATCAGCTGAGAATATATGCATCAAATCACACAATTAAATGAAAAATACATAAAACAATTATACACACGCGATAAAAAAGGATGGAATACACACGCCCAAAACAGCACCCCGACAGAATTAATCACACACACATTATATAAGAAGGAGTATATATCTATAACTATATGTATATCCATTATATATATATATATATATATATATATATATATACTGTTTAATTACTTAGTGTCTGGTCATAAGATCAGACCAGCGCACATTTGTATTAAAAAGTGTTCAATAAAATTATATTGTAGAACCTTTGAATATATCCATTTGTGCACTTATAAATATAGCAGAACTTAAAACCAATTTTATCATATACACACACAGGTATATAAGCAATTAATTCATATTTTAATCCTATTTTAAATTTTATTTAATTGAAAGTTACTTTTATATATATATTGTAATTTTGTTTATAAAATGGTTTATAAAATCTTAATATCACTACACAAAAATTGTCATGTTTCAAGACAAACTGTCTTCTTCAGATGATATGCGAAAATATTTATTTTAAAAAAACTGTTTTAACATATCACCTAAGAGGAACAGTTTTGTTCTGAAACACGAAGATCTTTGTATAGTGACATTATCATGTATCATGCACTTTTTATAAAAGTAAATTCTTGAACAGTGGGTTTTTTAATGTTCTTTCACTTTTCTGTAATATATATATATATATATATATATATATATATATATATATAATTTATCCTTTATCTGATTGATTTTATATATAAAAGCAAATAATATATATTTGTATATATATAATGCGTAGCGTTTATATATTTATTACGTGCAGAATTTGTGTAAATATACGCAATTTTTTAAAGAACGAAATTAATATTTAATCACCTAAATATCGAAAATCTTAATATAGAAAATGTCTAGCGCGCATTTTGAAAACATTCTTCCATTATTATTTGAATCTTTTAAAAACAGGCTCGCCTACTCAAACAAGTATCCATCAACTATAATTTTTATAGTAACAGGAATATATATATATATATATATATATATATATATATATATTGATTGATTGATTGATTGATTGATTGATTGATTGATTGATTACTTAGTTTTTGGTCATAATAAAATTAAACCAGTACACAGTTGTATTAAAAAGTGTTCAATACAATTATATTGTTGAACTTTTGAATATTCTTCAGTTATAAATGAGTTATTACACGACATAGGTTTCTTCAATATGGTGTCTTCAGGCGATTTGCAATACTGCAAATCAACTGAAGACACCACATGATAGAAACTTAGGTCGTGTAATATCTCGTTTACAAATGCAGAACATATATATATATATATATATATATATATATATATATATATATATATATTATTATTATTATTATTATTATTATTATTATGGACTCCCCCGTCGATTTCGACGTATGAGCGTCTAACTCGGTTAGACTACCACAAAAAGAATTGTTTAAAGTGGTGAAGATGGCTTGTGTAGCACCATCCACACTTTTTTGAACTGCTGATAACTAACAATCGGTGCAGACGTTTGCCACAGATCGCATGAACAACAAACCTCAGTAATTTAAGCCATAACTGGAGGGAAGGGACTGATTAATACATTTCCCAAGGGTACCAGTGTGTAAGTGAATGCAAAGTGTTTGACTGGAATTGGAACTCGGCTCACCAATTTCCCCCTCCGAGCGGACATCCACTGCACCACAACGCACATCCCATCAGTCATATATATATATATATATATATTTAGTATATCGAGGCAGCAAGTAATTTTCTAGACATATGCTATTAAATATAAGAGACAATGAATGTCTATTATGTTTAATCATGAGCCGTTCTAAACGTCGTATTTTTGCTTTAATTTCAGTTGAAAATAAAGACAAAAATTCTCCAACATTTGGATAATTATTTATTGGTTTTCTTCTAAGCTTTCGGCTCACATGAGCCATCTTCAGAGAGGTAGTTTAAACTGAAATATTATAAAATCCACCATCACCGACGATTTTATTTTGTGTTGACATAAAAACTTACTTCAACGCACCCAAATAATATCTTCTTCAAAATCTATATTTTATAAAGAATTACACAACATTAAGCAAACACTAGTCAATAATGGATTTCCTAACTCCGTTATTGATCAACAAATTAAAATGTATCTCAACAAACTTAACAATAGCTCTAACAATAATGATAATATTAATAATAATGGTTTACATCAAAATAAACATAACACTATTAACTTATACTATTGCAACCAAATACATAATAATTATAAATAAGATGAAAAAACTCTCAAAAACATAATACGTAGAAATGTTAAACCAGTCGAAAGTAATAATCAAATTAAACTCATTATATATTATAAAAAGTTTAAAACAATTGACCTCATAGTCTATAATAACCCAACAGGCACTAAACTAAATTCTTTACAAAAAACCAATGTAGTGTACCAATTTACATGCCCATTCAGAGATTGCATCTCTGATACTACTCAAAAACCTAGCACATATATTGGTTTTACCACAACCACGCTCTCCCGTTGACTTACATGTCATCTTTCTGATCAGAGTACTATTAAACAACATTTCTCTGAAAAACATAAACATGTAGGTAATATCAGACAGATTTTGGTCAACAATACGGTGATCCTTACTCATACACACAGTAAGAGGAACCTGCAGATATTGGAGGCCATGTACATCAAATCAAAACAACCAACACTCAATAAAATCAACTTTAAAACAGGAAATAACATATTACATTGCATTTGACTAGATGGTTTTGTTGTCATTTCGCGCTATCCCGCGGTGTGACGTCATAAAACCGCATCGCAAACTTAAGAACTGCGTTTATTATTTTTGGTAACTATTGCCGTTGCCAAGCGGAGTTTTATGTCAACACAAAATAAAATCGTCGGTGATGGTGGATTTTATAATATTTCAGTTTAAACTACCTCTCTGAAGATGGCTCATGTGAGCCGAAAGCTTAGAAGAAAACCAATAAATAATTATCCAAATGTTGGAGAATTTTTGTCTTTATTTTCAACTGAAATTAAAGTAAAAATACGACGTTTAGAACGGCTCATGATTAAACATAATAGACATTCATTGTCTCTTATATTTAATAATAATAATAATAATAATAATATATATATATATATATATATATATATATATATATATATATATATATTCCTAGTCTAAGGGAACTCTGATCTTATGACGAAGCTTCTTTTCTTCTCCAAAATTGCGATTTGTTTTAACAGAGTTTTGCCTTGAAGAACTAAGTTTAATAGATTTACTATTATATTCGTACAATTCAGGTAAAGTCAGCTAGTTTTTGATTATATTTTAAAATAACACCGGCCTAGTATTAACGAGCTAGTTTTGCATATTCCTTCACTTTAGTACGTTAGATCCTCACCAGGTTGCATACTCATGTGCCTTTACACCAAACTAAGAGAAGTTCTATTAATAATTTTTAGAAAATAAATCACTACACTTAAAGTTTAAATGCGTATGCACATTTGGTAATAATAAAACTCTTCTTATTTATAGTGTATGTGTGCGTGTGTTTACATGTGTGAGCGTACGTACTCTCAGGTGCGAAGACTGAGCTGAATTCTTACCCGTTGGTCTTAAATATGGCAAGCCATTTCTGTTCGCGCTCGTTCTCGTACAGGATAAATGGCCCTTCGGTAGAGTTCGTTTGGAGCAATGCCAAGAGCAAGTAAGTGCCGAAGTGAAAAGATTATGGTGCGGTTGTTCAAATGATACCAGTAAACATTGTTCCAACAGTTAATGAGGCGCTATTTTCACGTGTTCACATTCCAATGGAGTTGAAATCCCCCGCCCCAAATACTAGGGAGACATATTTGATTTTCTAAGCGCCGCAAATATGAGGATCGAACTCACTGCTTAGCTGTGACAGGTTTTAGGGTAGCAAGCTTGTTAACCATTACATCACTTCGAGATACCTGAGGCGAAGGACATAGAATAAATATAAACTTGATGAATTACCAAAGAAATTGATAAATAAAAATAGCGTTCTCGACCGACATCATCTGTTGCAAAATATGATTTCTCTGTTTGATAGTTTGTAACTGAACTGAAGGCACAAAAGTATTCATTTATTATTTGACTATCAAAAGTGACCCTGCAGTTTAAAATATCGTTTTGTCAGGAATAATTACAAATTTTATCATTTTTGTCTTTATTTTTCTCCTCTTTATAGCATCTTTTTTTGGTATAACGGGCTTCCTGTTTGCTTTTTTCAGAGTAAAAAATATCAAGTAACAAGTTTGTTTTGTTTAATACATCTAATAACTTTTTTCAATTTCCAAACTAGCAGTTTTTACCGCAGAAATAAGTTAAAATCTAATAATTTCAATATATCTAAAACTTCGTAATTTTTTTCAACCTGACGTTATTTCTTAATGCTACAGACGTTATATTTAGCAGGTATACATGTTTGAATAAACATTGCTGTGATTATTTTACACTAAGAAATAAATACCTGGAGAGCAAAAAGCTCTACTAAAAAAGTGCTTTTCGACAGAAATCGATTCTGTATTCAAATTATTCATTAGAGAAATCCCTTTCAAACCATAGATGTCTTATCAATTTGGCTATGGAAAACTATCCGAATTAAGGGTGATTCAGTTACCTACTTATGAAACGGTCATCCGTCGTTGTCGTTACCTGTGCACTTTTCATAAGCGTAAACAAAAAACATTTTAAGAAACTAATAGATCTGGCTTTTTTTTTCTTATTAATAGGAATGTTATATTTAGAGGATAAACAAATCCTCATTACTTTTTAAACTCGGAAATTAATATCAGCCGGCCTAGAGATCAAGAACTTCTGTTTAAGTAATACAAGAGATGATCATTTATCGAACTTTCCTTAAGTGGGTAATTGAACCTTCTTCTATCAATCTCTGGGCTATTTCACATTAATTTCATTGTTAAAAAGACACCAGGCATATACCCACTAAATATAACTTTTCAATTAATAAAGAATACAGGGTCCGTACATAAGTAATTATATATTTTCTTTAACGTTGTTGATACTTATGTATTTCTTCTGTTTCATGTGTCATTCCAAAGCGGAAATTGTATATTTTTATTTGATATTAATTTTGACATAAATCTTTATTTCATTTTCATTTCTATTTCAGTTACATACATTATGTCCATACGATTAACAAAAGAGCAAAAGATTGCGGCTTTGAAGTGGTTCTGGTTCGTTCGCCAGATATGACCCCTCTCAACTTTTTTTCTGTGGAGCGTTCTCAAAGACAAAGTCAACTCAGCGAAGAGCCGTAGCATCAAATCTGAGCTGCCATTGTTCAAGTGCCATTGAAGCTGTGCGGCAAATTATGCCGCTCAGTCTCTGAAAGATTAACAAAATGGATTAAGCTCCATGGAGAACACACGAAGCTTTAATAAACATTATGTTTTATGTTGCGAAAAACTGAAGTGTACCCTTTGTTAGTTTCCATATTGCAGTTGCTTATTTTTCCTGTGTTACTTTTATTATGTTGAACTAAAATTATACAGCTACTTATGGCGGACCCTGTATAACTAATAAGAAATATCTAACCGTGTACATGTCTTTCACAGGCTCGGAATAGTATAAAACCCTGGAGAGAATTGAACTTAGTGTAAACGCTACGGTCTGCAAAACTAACTTACATAGCGGCAACTTTCATCACGCATATATTTGTATGTAATCTATAAAATGACAACAGATTTGACAATGATTTTCATGAGATAGTTTATCTTTTTATACTTAAGTCTGTAACTCCCCAATTCATTTGGGAATGTCCATGGAAATTATTCAAGATAACAATTATTAACAAGCGCTTAACTCTGAAGTTAAGATTCGTAAACAGAAGTTTATAGATAATATTCTTTATATTTTAGTCTTGTTTATAATCCAAAGCAACCATTATTTTTTCAGTCTTCATCAATACCTACGAATAATTATTCGATTCATTATCGTAATAATAAAAAAGATATTTATAGAATGATATGCCATCAAGCGTTCCATAGCAAAAGTCCGTTCGAAGACGAAGAAATCTCTTTCAGGAGAAGCATTGCTTTCCGAGTCTTTAAAATCATTTATGACTTGTCTTCCCTCATTACCTAATTCATTGCATGGAAAGATAACCTATACCAAAGAAATATCACAAAGGTTATCTCATATATATACATATATATATATATATATATATATATATATATATATATATATATATGTGTGTGTGTGTGTGTGTGTGTGTGTGTGGTGTGCGTTTAAGCATGAAACAGACTGTCTCCGCTGGATTTTGATTTTAGTATACACTATTATATTTGCATTCACTTTATTCCAGATATTGACCACTTTAACCCCTAAATATAGTATACCTTAAAACTAATATTTTGATTATATATATATATATATATATATATATATATATATATATATATATATATATGAATCAAAACTGCATAGTGACCGTTGGTTTCAGGCTCATGGTTGAAAGGAATAATCGCTGCGTTCTATTGATACTACCAGTAAAAAATTGCCGGTCATACTGCATTTCTTTAAAAAGTACCTTAAAATATTTTTTTTAATCGTATCACCACGAGCAAGGCGATAACGCCATTGATGTGCTGGGGGCTACATAAGAGTAAAAAGATTAGGGGCTTACATAAGAGTAAAAAGATTAGAGAGGAGAGAGTGAAGAGAGTGAAGAGAAAGACGAACCAGTTAGAAAGGAGCAATAGAAGGATGGAAATACAGGTGTGATGACAGTTGCAAAGGTAGAGAGAAAGGAAAGGATATACAGGGTGGTGTAGAAAGAACTAGAGTCAAGTGGTTAAGAGATGAGTACTGACATTGCATTTAAATCCCTGGAGGTTGTAGCCGTCAGGAAAGTAAGAATATGGAAGCGAGTTCCACAGGCATGTTTGTATTTTCTAAAGTAAAAGGTAAAAATTATTTAACTAATGTTTATTTGCATTTTGACAGAAGATATGAGCTTAGTTATAAATACTGTCATACAATAGCATCATATTTTGTTTTGTCAATAAAACCACCATCTCTCTTAATTAATGTTTTGCAAATTCTTGTCATTCTTTCTAAAACTTTCTGAAAAAAAAGGTGGCAGACATTCCTAAACATTTTTTCAATAACTGAAATAGCTTATTCTTACTGTTTGAATATTCTCTTTTAACTTTCCCATACAATTCGATCGGAAAACGGTCAGCAGATTGAGGTTGCCACGTCATAATTATCAAAGTTTTGTTTCTTATTTATTCTGACTCAAGGTAATTTTGTCATTATTATGAAGAGTGTTTTGGATTGTCGTCTTGTTGAAAGGCGCATTTTTTCTAATTATGCCGAAACCTGATGGTACAGCATGTCTTGCATGGTATTGTTCTTTTTCCTGATTTCCTTGGCCTTAATTAAATCTCTAGCCCTCTTTTCCCCAAAACATTACCACAGCGTAACAGACTCATCACCATACTTAACAGTTAGAACCAAATATTTACCATTCAGTATTTCACATGGCTTACTTCTCTCACTCACACACTTTCTCATGTTACAACCAAAATATTCAAATTTGGTCCCGTCTGTCCACAGTACATTTTTCTATGCTTTGAATGTCCTATTTTTTATATATATTTTATTTTATTCACGTTTCGCAACGGGGATTTAATGATCGTTATGCACTCCCTGAGCCCCGCTGATCTAAGTTGATTTTTCACTGTTGAGAGCGACTCTGGAAGCTGTCTAGAGGAATTAAGTTCAGCTGTTGACTCTGGAGCAGTTTTCTATTTCTGTTGCTCTCGATAATCATTTGTTTATCGTCAGAAGCAGTTTTTTTTTTCTGTCAACATTGCACAAGCTTCTTTCCTTAAAAAATGCACCCAGTGCCTAAAAATGCTCAACTTATTCGCAATGTGTTTTCGATAGTAGCTTTCTTTAAATAAAATTTAAATTTGCATCCTCACTTTAATGCTTGAATCACACAGAAACTCACGTACTATGCTCGATATAGGCACGTGAGTGTCTGTATGTGATTCTTTTCTGGATGATTTTGAATATTAACCTTTGTGTCATTTGGGTTTGACGAGCAACAGGTTTGCTGTGAAATGTGTATTACCCATGAAATTGTAGAATATCTAAAAAAAAATTTTCTAGACTATATTACAGTGTTATATTAAATAAATAAATAAATCTAAACTTATTTATAAATGGAACTTTGTCTGTGTGTGTGTGTGTGCGTCCGTTACCTATAGACTCCGAAACGGCTGAACCTATTTTCTTGTAAATTTACACAGTTGTACTATAAGCGTCTGCGAGTGTTTTTAGCTAGGTTTTGTGTCGAGGTACCCCCGATAAATATTGAAAATCGATAATTGAAAAAATCTGGTTATAGAAGAAGTGGTCCGATTTTAATCAAATTTGATACACTCATAGTCAAAGACATAAGGATATTCAACAGTTTCAAGGTTGCAGTTCTTACAATAGTACAGAAAATCAATAATATATATATATATTTTTGTGTGTGCGTCTGTTTATCTGTCTGTATGTCCTTTATACAAATCCACAATTTTTGTCCGATTCTCATCAAATTACACACAAATATTCTTTAGGCTGAGTCTTAGTTTTAAAGCTTTCATTACACCCGAGTAACGCCGGGCTATACTGCTAGTAAATAAATAAATTTAACATTGAGTTCATCTCTATCGGAATTTACCTGACTTAAATATTCTATATTCTATATTCGTTATATATATATATATATATATATATATATATATATATAAATTTTTTAACCTGACAAAACTTAATAATAGCAAGGAATATAGAAAATTTTAATGACATTTCTTATTAAAACAAGACAACTGGTTTCGCTCAGTACTTATCAAGCTTAAACACAGGGATTTCTATAATGAATAGCTAAAAGATGAAATGGAAAGGTGATATGAGTGGAAAATATTGTTATATATATATATATATATATATAACAAAAGGTGGTCCATGTATGCTTGTTATAATATGTAGGTTTAATAGATCATTTAATGAAATATCGGAATAAAAAGACAACAAAATAAAAATATTGTCAGTAAGAGTGATGATAATTATTATACATTAGTAGGCGTTCTGACTAAATCGAAGCACGAAGAGAAAAATTTTAAAGTCGGAATATTCCATTACATTACACGCAAAATATTTGGGGGCAAATCATGCATTTCTTTTAAACACAATTGTGCTGTCATACAATCTACCAGACGGATAAATTTATTTTGTTATCAAATATGCATTTTATCTTAAAAAAAATGAATTTCACAAAATAATGATTATTTTTAAGCAAGGTAAATTGTATTTGCTTTCCCTATTTTAATAAAATTTCTGATTTTTCTCACCGAACAAAATAACCTGTTAATGACATATTCAGGCCGAGTGAAACACTGGAAAAAAGTTCAAGAAAACATCAAAAGTGCCATACATGATATAGGCTTGGGCCATCATGTCTCTAAAGAGACATGACTGACTGGGCAAATTTTTCAGCAATAAGTTGCCATTACTTTCTGCAGTAGACTCGTTGCCAACCATAGCTATAGAACCCAATTTGTCCTGTTCTTTAACCCATAGCTGGAGAGAAGAGACGGATTAATAACTTTCCCAGGGTATTTGCGTGTAAGTAAATGTAACGAATTCAACTGGAATTCTATCTTGTTTCTGCGATTTTTCATTCCAAGCTGATATCCACTGCATCATAACGCACATCCGTTCATATATTACTGCTTCTTTTACCACCTTTCAGGGGGAATTAATACGTAGGAAGCCTAATACATTTATTAGATGAAATCTAATCTGAAATTTTCACTGTATAATCTGTATTAGATGTTGTTAATGGGGAAAATGTCTACAGTGACAATAAAGGAAATTTTGCTTAAATATAAATAATGGTTGTGTTGAATGTTTTATTTATTTATTTATTTTTAATATCAGGCAACGAATGTTTTTTCCTTTAATACCTGATTGAACTAATTAATGCTTGAAGGCTTACTGCATATTCAAAACTGTAACTAGACCCCCAAAAACAATAAGTAAAGATATAGGCACAAGATATTTGCCAGAAAACACATCGATGATAACACACAGATAATCTTATTTTCGTGCATGTCAAAGAAATTATGCTAAAATTTTATTATGCCATCTTTAGAAGAATTTAAATTTACGATAAAAAAACAATAAGTTGTTTCACAATGCATTGTGGTGACGATGTGGCATATGCAATAATTAATACTTACATGTTTCATTATATATCAGTCACATTGTTGGATGAGAATAGTACAAAATGCGAGAAAAATAATCCCCTCACTTATAATAAAAATCCTTGTCTATTTATTTGTATATATATATATATATATATATATATATAGCTCTTGTCACACTCAGGGAAAAAGAGACAACAAGGAAGCAACGTCTGATCAGTTCATTCTCTTCACTACTAGTTATCAAACTTTACTGCTAGTTATGAAAGCTCTTGCTGCATTTTCGCATTTAACAGTCCCTTGTTATTTAAAAAAATGATATTATGATTTATTGCTTTACAACAAAAGAAAATAGACTGATATTGTCTCATAAAAGTTTTTCATTATGATTTCAAAACTTTTACTTTGAAATGGGGAAGTGTTACGAGGATGCAATTATATATAAAAATAATATTAATAATGTATAAAAAGTTATAGTAATATATTCTATTGAGTCCTAAGTGTTATTCCAAAAAAAGTTTTAATTCATGAAGTAGTCGTAAAAATAAGAAAATTAAAAATAGAACGTTTGGAAGATGCCAGAATTTTCCAGTAAAATTTAGAGAATTTGAAAGGTTCTAGAAAAATGCAAATTAGGTGTTAGACCCTATAAAAATAGGTTTTGGGTAGAGAATAGTCAGTTGTTACCAGGGTTTGCTGATGCTATCAACCCCGGTTGTGATTCAAGGATTTATACCCAGTCAAAAGAATCTGTAAGAAAAGTTGCCGACCAACTAGAATGTAAAAGAGAACCTCATGGAACTATATGGGTAAATACATATTTTTGATTCCTTCATTGACCATACTTAATATTATTCTTATTATACTCATGTAAGTATTTTCCAAAAAGTATACCACTTAACTTAAATTCATAGTTTGATCACTGATTTCAAAAATCTTTTTCCTGATGTTCCTAGAAAAACAACGGTTGCGGTACATGATGTTTTAGTTGGAGATGAAAAACCCATCAAAAACATTTTTACCGGGTAAATCCAATCAAGCTTCAACTGTTGAGAGCCGAGATTAAATACATGCTGGATAATGACATCATTGAACCAAGCAACAGTCAGTGGAGTTCTCCTTGTATTCTTATACCAAAACCTGATGGAAACCGACTTGTTACAGACTTTCGAAAAGTAAATGCAGTAACCAAAAGTGACTCCTTTCCAATTCTTAGAATTGATGACTGTATTGACAACAACGGCAAGGCAAAATATGTCAGTAAATTTGATTTAATGAAAGGTTATTGGCAAGTGCCCCTAACTGACAATGCTAAAGAAATTTCAGCATTTGTGACTCCAGATGGTTTATACCAATATAAGGTTATACCGTTCGAGATGAAAAATGCGCCGGCAACATTTCAAAGGATGATGCATTCCCTTCTACACGAAATTCAGGGGATGTGAGGTCTACATAAATGATGTAATTGTGTACAACATGACTTGGTACGAACATATACACATTATTAAACAATGTTTTTTTTTAAGTTGGAAGAAGCAAATCTATGTATGAACCTAAACAAAAGCGAATTCTGTCAAGCAACAGTAAATTATTTGGGTCATACCGTTGACCAGAGACAGGTTAAGCCTATCACAACAAAAGTGGATGCTATCTTAAAGTAGCCTATTCCAACTAACGAAAAACAACTGATGAGGTTTCTCGGTATGGCTGGATTCTACAGAAGCTTTTGTAAAAATTTCTCATCAATAGCAAGTCCTCTCACCAACTTCCTGAAAAAGGATGTAAAATACAAGTGGAGTGAAACCTGTAATGAGGCTTTCAACAGAATCAAGTTAACTCTCATTGGTAGCCCAGCTCTTGCAACTCGTTTCTTCAAAACAATTTAAATTGCAATTCGATGCCAGTGATGTCGGAATGGGTGGCATCTTAATCCAAGAAGATGATGAAGGCGTCCATAGAGCCATCCGATATTTCTCAAAAAAGTTAAACACCGACGAGAAGAAATTTTCCACTATTGAAAAAAAATGATCGTGATGTTATCAGCGCTAACATTTTGACTTTTACCTCAATGTTACTGTTTATCCTGTTCTGATTTATATTGACCATAATCCACTAACGTTCCTTCAAAGAATGACTAACAAAAATCAAAGACTTACAAGATGGCATTATTATAAGATACATTAAAGGAAGGAACAATGTTAGTGCAGATGCTTTATCTAGAGCATAACTTGAAAAAAATTTATTATTTATTGCTTTACAACAAAAAAAAACTGATATTGTCTTATAAAAGTTTTTCAATGTTCCAGTAAAATCTAAAGAATTTGAAAGGTTCTAGAAAAATGCAAATTAGGTGTTAGACCCTATAAAAATAGGTTTTGGGTAGAGAACGGTCAGTTGTTACCAGGGGATGCTGATGCTATCAAATCCGGTTGTGATTCAAGGATTTATATCCAGCCAAAAGAATCTGTAACTAAAACCTGAAAGAGAATCTCATGAAACTATATGGGTAAATACATATTTTTGGCTCTTTCATTGACCAAACAAATAATTAGTCTTTATATATACATTTAAAGATTTCCAAAAAGTATAGCACTTAACTTGTTAGCCAACTTAACTGGGTACAGATACTTGACCTCTTACTTTCCCCTTCTCTCCTCGTAATAACTTGCCAGTATTAAACTCTGTCTCTTGTTTTGGATGCAACAAAATTGTATATTTGTAAATATTTTATTTGGTGGCTTTTCTAAATTAAAGACTTGTCTGTGATTTATATCTGGGTTTTGGTCAATCATCTTTTTTCCTTTTGTTACACCTAACACGTAACGTCCGGGATTAAAATGTAACAATATATATATATATATATATATATATATATTTCTCTCGTGCCTTGTACAGGGTTTGAATTATTTTTTAAGTCTTAATGCAAGATACATCAATGATGTATATGTTACTGTTATTTTAGACAGCATATCTGTATAAATATTTTGCTGTCATTTTTTATGGCACAAGCCCACTCGTCTAATATATAAAGCTCATATTTTTCCCCATCTCCCCTCTATCATTCTGTGTGTGTGTGTGTGTGTGTGTGTGTGTGTGTGTGTGTGTGTGTGTGTGTTCCCGCTTCAATCGCAGAAAATTAAGAGTGGTATCAAGTAAATAAGCTGGGCACCATTGCTAATCGACAATAAATAATGCACGCAATAAGACTGGAAAATATCTCTGACTATATGCGTTGTGGTGTTATTCCTATATCCCTTAGACATATAGATTTTCATGTGTGTTAAAAAAATATATATGGAAGCTAAAAATGAAAGAGAGATGCCACTAGTAAAAGGTTTATAGGAAAATTGAGGCAGAAATTACAATCTATGTGTTGAGGGGAAACTGTAAATCAAAAATAAAGAACATGATGAATAATTCAATAAACAAAAATAATTAAATTATCTTGAATTGTCGGCATGCTTTGACATTCCATTCGAACAACGTGAAAATGAACGGGGAGCATCCAAAAGAAACAAACGCCCATTTTGACATTTCTTAATTCACGCCTTAAGATTTTCAATACAGGAGCTAGTTTCTGTTTGAATGCTCCCAGTTCTTTTGTTATATATATATATATATATATATATATATATATATATATATATATATATATTGACCGGTATATACGTATATTGACATTGGTAGTGCACTTTTCATGAGATAAAGTCTGATAAGGTTGTATCAGCCTCATGCGTAATCTTGCCGGTGGCACACGTTAAGAAAAACCTAGTTTACTCTGATGGTATGTGATTGGGGGTGTTCACAAGTGCCTAGATGTCACTCCCAAGTCGATATATATATATATATATATATATATATATATATATATATATACGTGTGTGTGTAATTGTGCGTGTATGTGTGTGTGTTAGAATAAATAAAAAAGAACAAATAGGAAACATATCTCAAATCTAACGTCTTAATTAATGTTACCATCTAATATACATCTAAGCAGACAAGCATTCTTTAACTAACATGCACGTACATTATTCCGCATAAAATATTCCACGTATATTACAAATTACCTATTTCTTTAATATACGTGAGTGACACGTATCTGACCAATGAGAATTAAGCCAAAAACACCAGAAATCTTTGGGCTTTTTTCTTTTTGATTTCGATTTTTGAAAAAGTTTTAATAAAATGGAAACATGTTGATTTTACATTCGTTTTCTGTTTCTTCTTTTTTTATTTTATCATCTTGTCACATTCTCATCCATATCTTCATATATAGAAAGATATATATATATAGATATAGATATATGAATATTATTATTGTTATAATAATAGCATACTACAACTCAACTTTCATTGTTCAATGAACCATCATTAAGCAATGGAATGTGGTTCAGTTACGGGTTTATATATATAATGATAAGGGAATTCTAATTTAAAATAAAATATTAAAAAATGCCTCCATATTAGTAGAATGTATTGGAATGGGAGGTTATTATAACTTAAAAAATTGTGGCTGTAGATTAATGAATTTTGGGACATTAGTGTAACGATGTATGCATAGACAAGAAGAAGTGTTAATTTTTGGAACAAAAATGTAGCCAATATATTATTTTGGATGAAACGTGGTATATATGTACTGACCCATGTTAAACATGACTATCAATGTAACAGATTTTGCTGCTATTGCTTGTATAGGTAAGTGTGTTACTATTGTTGTGTTTTCTGGCAAATATCTTGTGCCTATACCTTTACTTATTTTTTTAGAGTCTACTTACAGTTTTGAATATGCAGTAAGCCTGCAAGCATTTATTAGTTCAATCAGGTATTAAAGGAAAAAATAATTCGCTGGCTGATACTGAAAAAAATAAATAAATAAAACATTCAACACAACCAATTATTTATATTTCAGCAAAATCTCCTTTCTTGTCAATGTAGACATTTTCCCCATTAACAACATCTAATACAGATTAAACAGTGAAAATTTCAAATCACATTTCATCTAATAAATATATTAGGCTTCCTACTTATTGATTTCCCTTAAAAGGTGGTAAACGAAGCAGTAATATTAACGGTTGTGCGTAATGGTGCATTGGGCATCGGATCAGAACGAAAAATCGCATAAACGAGTTTGAATTTGTTACATTTACTTGTGGTGGCCAAATTGTTGCTTATATTTTTTATCTATTGGTGTCATCTCTGTGATGATACATTTTTAAGATATCAGCCGAAGCGAGAGGGCAGTGTCTTCTACTTTCATACCTTTTCCAAATGAGCATTACTGATTTTAGCTCAAAATGAAACATGATTTACTTATTCTTTTTTATTTACTGGTAATTTTAAATTCGTCCCATTTTTATTTATTTTTTCATTAATCCTTTGTCAACGCTGAGTACTAGATTAATGGTAAACTGTGAGTATCCTCTCAAACTTCTTATAACCGGATCAAATAATTAATCGGGAGATGACAAATCATCTGAATCTAGTATTTGCATTTAAAGTCGTTTATTTCGGCTCAAGACTTCAAAATGGAAACTATTTGTGAACTTTACAGCAATATTCTACCTACAAAGAGAAACCGCGTGAGGCAACTTGACCCTTGGGAACGAGGAACAGATTCTATCGAACAGAAGCGCATCTGTGTCAGAAAGAAAGTGTTTCCCTTTAAACACCTGCACATTGTGGCTGGTAATAATATGTACACCCGGTAATGTAACTGGTTTTCTTCTTCAGAACGATCAGAATTATTGCCAATTTCCTTTCTTTTTTTTTTTTTTTAAGTCTGAAGATACACCAACGAAGAGGTCACGGTAAAATACGCTGTGTAAGGATTCTTTTGATCCATCGGAGGGAAAAGAGAAATTTAGACAGCCGACTTTTTCTTTATCACGACTCAGTCGGCCAGGTGCACAGCCGGTCAAAACCTGACACCTTGTTTGAGAGAATTTGTAGAAAAAAAAATGAAATAAGGTGTGCTGGACTGCCAAATCTCATACGAAGAAGAGTTCCAGCTGACCCCCCCACTACCACCACCACTAAGTGACATAATCTGCATGTGACCTGAGCAATCAGGCTAGTGCTTGGAGAATTAAACAATGAAAATGTATCACTGAAGCAGATGCAATCAAATCCACTTTCCAATAAAGATACTATTATTATTATTATTGACTGAGAGAGCAGCATGAAAAAAGTTGACATTAGCAATGAACTCATCATGACACACAATCTGATAAGGTTATATCAGTCATATGCATAACCTTGCCGGTGGCACACGGTAAGAAATACCTTCAGGTTGCGCAACCTAGTTTACTTTGATGGTTTCCGATTGGGGGTGTTCACAAGTATCTAGATGTGACTCCCAAGGCACTTTGGCTACCTCATATTTCATATATATATATATTGACAGGTATATTGACACTGATAGTGTACTCATCATGACACACAGTCTGATAAGGTTATATCAGCCACATGCATAACCTTACCGGTGGCACACGTTAAGAAAAACGTTCAGGTTGAGTAACCGAGTTTATTTGGTTTCCGATTGAGGGTGTTCACAAGTATCTAGATGTGACTCCCAAGTTGCTTTGGTTACCTCATCTTTCATGTATATATATATATATATATATATATATATATATATATATATATATATATATAGCCATCTGCAGACAGATCTGTTTCGCTGTATCACAGCTCATCAGTACGGTTAGACAGGATTGAAACCCGACCGAATTGGCGTTAGTCGGCGATTCTACCTCTCAGCTACGGGCGCTCGGTAGAAGGAGGCATACTTTTTAGCGTGTATAATATCATTATACAAGCCCAATAGCTGAGAGTGTTCTAATTCATTGCTGAATGAACGATGCGTAGATGCCAAAGTAGCTACTGTTTTTCAAAGTCTACCATTCTTCCAGAGTGCTCAACCAGGGTATGAGCGTAAATAAATACATATATATATATATATATATATATATTGACCCGTATATACGTATATTGACACTGGTAGTGCACTCATCATGACACACAGTCTGATAAGGTTATATCAGTCACATCCATAATCTTGCCGGTGGCACACGTTAAGAAAAACCTTCAGGTCGCTTAACTTTATTTATTCTGATAGTTTCCGATTGAGAGTGTTCCCAAGTATCTAGATGTGACTCCCAAGTCGTTTTGGCTGCTTCATCCTTCAGAGCTAAAGGTCAGCTGCCACACTACACCCGCTCATGAATTCAACGCGTGTTTACTCCTAAGAAACATACTAAAATGGTTAAGATTAATCAAGAAAAACATCTACCTGGTAACATTTCGGAAGAATTAAGCCCAGAAGCAAAAAGAGTAATAACTGATGCAACATTGAGTATCATAATCATTGTTATTATTTCTTTTAACTTTTGTTGTATACACATTTCCTTCTGGGTCTTAACTAGAAATAGCATGTTGACATTTTCTATGTTTATGTTAAGAGACAACTTTGGTCAATACGCATTTTACATAGATTATGCCTTCGCAAGTTGTGAGGTGGACATGAGAGTAAACATTTTTGTATTTCTTTAAGGCATAGGTTACAAGGAATCCTTTCAAGGAGTGTATCGGAACCTTTTCTAAACAAACTGAGGTCCTCAATTACAAGTGAAATTAATCATATCCTCATGCACATTTTTAAAATTTCCAGTTGAAGATCCTTGCATTTTGATAGTTTTTTGGAAGATCTTCAAAGATACATTATAATCTACAAGAACCACCATGTCAATAAGAAAGCGCATTCTGTTTTTTTGTGGTTTTTGATGGCGGCGTCTGTGTGATTAGATTTTAATGTTCTGTGTTTTATATAAAGTCCCATAAAGTTATTACAAGTCACATGTCTGTAATCGTTTCTGAGCGGTGTTCATATCTGTTTATTGCGGTCTCTTTCTATAAAAGCTGTAGATTGTGTAGTGCAGATGTTGGCCCACTCTTTCTTGCCGAGTTTTTTTTTCATTCAATTGGTGTTAATACCATGCAACCAGATAAAAGATGTGGAATTCTTTTTGGATATTTATAACAGAATCTCGATTTCAAATTGACACAATTTTTCAGTATGTCCTGTTCAGCATGAATAAAACGTTCGGTTTCAGCTATTAATCGTACACAACGTAATCAGTGATTGATACGGAGTTTGTCTTTTGTTTGGAACGGGTAGAGTATTGACCATTAAGAGGCTTATTTTACCATCATTTCTGCATTTGCTTTTGCGCTTTTTAAGTTATTTGCTTTTGCAATGGATTTTTTATGGTTACATGAACCTCTTTACTCATTTGAAATTCTATTTTGGATTTGCTGGCTTTCTTTATCACCGAATAAAGTTTCTTATTCATTTCATGTTCTTTGCCAAAGCTCATTATCCCCTCTTCCATTTTTCAGGTATCTTTGAAGACTGTTGTAGTTTTGTAACACATTTCTAATTGAAGTAATCCGCCTCCTCCTTCGGATCTGGACATATACATCAACATCAGTCATGGGATGATTCATGCGATGGCAAGTGAGTCGTTTTCTTGTTCTGGTATCTCTTGGTGGTATGGTTTTTCAGGCACTTTCCAAAAATGCCACATGCTGGCCACCTCAATCAGACTGATAAAATCACCTTCCTGACAAATCGATCATGATTCAACTAAGGTCCACTCAGCATAGTATCACTATAAACCTCAGGTGAGCTCTTTGAGTGTTGAACAAACACAAATGTGCCTGAGCCGATGTCTGTAATGGGGATTAGCTAGCAGCCCTGGTAGACGGGTATCCTCGAATAGGACGCAAGTCGTTTCGAATATTTAATCTTTAATCTTTCCTAATATACCTTACCGACACGTAGTAATACTGTTCTTCTGAGCAGCCTTAATGCTACATATTTAGATTTCGTACAAGGCGCTGGTATATTTTCAAATATTTCTTTACAGTGCGGTTTATTATTTATAGTCACTAAACTACATTTAGTATGAGAAACAAAGCCGATCTTCTAACTTGCCTCCCTTGAAAATCAGCATTTAAATGCCTGGTTTATAATTAAACTTGAAAATGAATACCTACCGACAGTTGGTAAAATATACGACTTTCTCATCCTCAAAGGAGTTAAAAGCTTTGATATTCTACAGTTTGCATAACGACTTCGAAATAAGAAATAAAACCAACGGTATTTTTCGACATTATTGTACATTTTAATAAATTTTAACGGACATTTTATATAATTTTTTGGGGTTGAGGAAATATTTTTAAAATTAGAACCAGCGATATTCTAATATAGGTAAAATAATCTATGTCTGCGGATGTGCGTTGTGGTGCAGTGGATGTCGACTCGAAACGACAAATCGGGGAGCTGAGTTCAAATTCCAGTTGAATTTCTTGCAATAACATGCGCACAAATACCCTTGGGAAATGTATTAATCCGTCTCTTCCCTCCATTTATGGGTTAAATAATAGGACAGATTGGATTCT
Organism: Ascarosepion bandense; assembly: GCA_037127315.1. NCBI lineage: Eukaryota > Metazoa > Mollusca > Cephalopoda > Sepiida > Sepiidae > Ascarosepion > Ascarosepion bandense. The sequence goes on along the minus strand of JBBBDQ010002126.1, from coordinate 875,935 downwards.
ATAGCCTCGGCTGGCAACCAGTCTACCGCAGAAAGCAATGGCAACCTACTGCGAGATAATTTTCTGCCCAGTCAGTCATGTATCTTTCGAGACATGATCGCCCAAGTGTGTATCACGTATGACACTTAACTAACTGACTGAATCTATGTCAATATCTATATAGTCGAAAACATAGAAAAACAGAAGTAGATAGTCATGATTATCGTCCGGTTTACACTCCACGGTTGTTTTAACAGGTTTAGAGGATTATTTTTTGTTCCTGCTTAAGATTCGATTTCCGGTTCTTTCTAAATTTTTCACATTCTCCTTCATTCCGAGTAACTCCCATTCATTGTGGTGAATTAAGTAAAAAAATAGCAAAAAAAAAAAAAAGCATTTTCAATCCCATTAAAATTGCGCGTGGTTTCAAGAATCTTGCTTTCTTTCATCTTTCTTTCTGCTTCTCTATTTCTTTTTGTCTCTTTCAGTCTTTCTCTTTATTTTGTATCATTCTTTTTTTCTTTTTTCTCTTTCTTTCATCCTTTCATTACTTTCTTTCTTTCTCCTTTACATTTCTCTTCCATTCTGTCTCTTCTTCTCTTCCTTCTCTCTTTCTTTTATTTAGTTTTCTATTCCTTGTCTCTTTGTCACTTTCTTTATCCCTCGCTTTCTTTCATTATTTCATATCCGCTATTGTTTTGTCTTTGGCCGATTTTTTTTCTCTTTCTTTGTTTCTTTCTGCCAGTTTTTCTCTTTGTTTCTTGCTTTAATCTTTCTTTGTCGTCTTTGTTTGTCATTCTTTTCTCTATTTTCATCTTGTTAACTATTTTTTTCTTTACTCTTTCCTTGTTTTCTCACTACTTTCTTCTTCGCTCTTCTTTCTCTTTCTTATACTCTCTCTTCTTTCAGTCTTACCTTCTTTGTCTTTTTCAATCTTTCTTTTTCTCTTTCATCTTTTCATCTCATCTTTGTATCTGTCTATATAGTCATCAATCTATATTTTCTGTCTTTTCTCTTTCTTTCTCTTTTCCTCTTATTTTTTCTTTCTCTTTTTTTAGTCTAGTTTTCTCTGTGTTCTTGTCTCTCATTTTCTCTGACTTACTTTCTTCCATTCATCTCTTTTTATTCTTTTTACTTTTTTCTTTGCCTCAGTCTTTCAGCTTTTCGCTTTAATTCATTTATATATGCTTCAGTTTCTTTTTCTTTTATCCTTATATCTCTTCATGAAAATTGATTGCTTTGTCCTTTACTTTTCTCTCTCTTCTTTTATTTCTGTCTTACGTTCTTTCTGTTTTTGTTGCTATCTCTTTTATCCTATCACCTTCTTTATTACTTTTTCTTTCTTTCTTTCTTCTTTCTTTCTTTCTTTCTTTCTTATTTGTGCTTCTCTTTTTTCTTTTTCTCCCTCTTTCTTTCATTCTGTTTGGCTTTGTCTCCTTCTTTTTCACCTTCTATTCTTTATCTATTCATCTCTTCTTTCTTTTTTCTTTCTTTCTTTCTTTTTTATTTATGTTTCTCCTTTTCTTTTTATCCCTCTTTTTTTCATTCTGTTTTGTTTTGTCTCCTTCTTTTTCTCCTATTTTTCTCCTTTCATCTCTTCTTTCTTTCTTTCTTTCTTTCTTTCTTTTTTCTGATTTGTGTATCTCTTTTTCTTTTTCTCTGTTTTCTTTCTTTTATTCTGTTTTGTTTTGTCTCCTTCTTTTTCTCTTTCTATTTTTTCTTCTTTCATCTCTTCTTTATTTTTTACTTACAATCACAAATTTACACTTTTATTCTCTCATCATGTCTCTTTAGCTATTAACCCTCACTCCCGTTTGACCCACCACCCATGACTTCCTAATTCCATGTTTCCATTTTCGACTCTTCACTAATTCTAATCCCAATTTCCCCCCAAAGTCATGACTATTTCAGGCGCAAATTTACACTTCCCTCTTTTCGTGTTTGCGTCATTAAATTCAGTTTCATTTATTCCCTCTTTTTTTTTTATTTGTTTCAATCATCTTCTATTGCTGTCATCATTCCACAATACCTCACAGTAATTACGTCTCGCTCTAACCTTTTATTCAGTGTTCCACTCTTTTGCTTTATCGCATCATTGATCTGAACATCTCCGACGTCAGACATTAAACACATCACCCGGGCAAAACATATGTATCAATGATTAGAAAGAAAGTTCAAATATTTTCAGATTACAAGTCTCATTCTTTGCGTACCTGGAGGCGGTTTGCTTTACGTGTAAACTGACAAAATGCAAAAACCCCAAACAGCATTATTATTCCTAATACTATAAAAATAAAAAAAATGTCTATATAATCTCAATGCCTTTCTTCTGAAACTCGTAGGAATTGAGACAGATGAATTTCGATGTTCGACAAATAAAAAATTTGGAAAAAAAATATCATAAATAAATTGGATGTACTGATTTATAAAATTCATCAAGAGACTATTCATCAATATAAAATTTTGTTCCTCCAACCTTCTAAATAAGTAGAGACTACGTCCTGATTCAAAAATCAGTAATTTAACATTGAATGCAAAATTCAGTAAACGACACACACACACACACACACACACACACATACACACACACACAAAGGAGAGTGTATATTGATATATGCGCAGAATAGTGCAGTAGCATAAGGTGTTACCTGTCCTCGAGTTATGTGAAATGACTAGATATTTCTGCACAATTTGTATATATACATATATATATACATATATATACATATATATATATATATATATATATATATATATATATATATATATATATATATATATATATATATATATATATACCAAATATATATACAATTTGTATATATATATATATAGCGCCAAATACCAACAGCTTCAATAATGATGCCGAAATTGTGATGGTTATATTATGTGCATGTTATGGCTAAATAATTTTTGAATAATATTTTTTTTTCTATCTTATAATACTCAAACCAGTGCAACGTATGTGTTTGAGCTTTCAGTGCTGGGAAACACTATGATAGATTTGAATATGGTTGCAAAGAGATGTCATGCCACAAACGGTCCTGGTAATTAGAGGGTCATTTGAATGGGAATCCTAGGTGTTCAAGCAGCCGGAAAGTCATTTCAGAGAATTGCTAATCATGTTCGACGAGGCACTTCAGTGGTACTTCGATGTCAGCAGCAATGTTAAATCCATATTGCCACTTCCGTATACCAAATCCCAGAAGGCCACGTAGTACAGGTGCTAGCGTAGACTGATGCAGCCTAGAGCAGCAGAAGTACTCTCTCTTTCCGTCTCTCTTTTCCCTATCGATGTGGATTTCCCTACCGATTTACCCGAATCTGATCAACATGCTTCATTACTTGAGATGTTTTTTGCTTCTTCTCATAGTTTTGTCGAGCCTCACAACTAACAACTAAGTTTTCTTAGCAATTCAGATCACGCAAACAAACTCACACACAAAAAAAACTACAAGAATTTGATGGTGCCAAAATCAAACAAGTACAAGAATTTACATATTAGGTAAGTGCTTTAACAAAGAACGGAAAATACGACACTGAAATCTGAAAGTATATTAGAATAGCGAAATATGTCTTCCTAGCGATAAGCAATGTATTAAGAAACATAAGCTAAATTTTATTATAAACAAAGCAAAGAATATTATGCTAGACACTCTCTTCACTGATGAAGGAAAGTGACAGAAATGCTATGGACCAAACATCTGAATATTACCAATAAGTTTACTAATGAAATGCATTGTAAATAAACAAATGTGATTGTTAATACTAAAGGATTAATGCAGTTGTTACTGATAGAATAAGACAATTATATCCAAATGCATTGCTAAGTGCCTACAAGTGAAACATATTGAAAACGAGAAAAAATAAATAATCAATTTTCCCAATTTAATTCCAGTAACGTTGTCAAAATAATATTATCGTCACTATAATCGATTTCTCAAAGTTTGTCTGAGTTTTTAAAAAATCAGCACGTTAAAGCGCAATATCGTAACATCATAGTGCTCTACCGAAAACATTTAGTAGCATTATCCATTCCTAACAGGCCATTACTTTTCAAGTACTTAAGAATTGAAAAATTAGGGGAGATTTCTCCAATTCTTGTAGCTGGTAATTACAAATTTTAGTAACAAGAAAATAAATGAAATATGCAGAGAAGAATCAGTGATCTCGATGTAATCATCTTTGTCAGCTCAGTAACATGTCTTTATAATAAACAATACAAATTCTTATTATGAAAAATATTGTCTTTATAATAAGTAATACATATTGTTATTATAATAAATAATAAATACTGTCTTTATAATAAATAATAAATATTGCCTTTATAATAAATAATAATTATTGTCTTTATAATAAATAATAACAATTATTATTATAATAAATAATAAATACTGTCTTTATAATAAATAATAATATTATTATTATAATAAATAATAAATACTGTCTTTATAATAAATAATAAATATTTTCATTATAATAAATAATAAATATTGTCATTATAATAAATATTGTCATTATAATAAATAATAAATATTCTCATTATAATAAATAATAGATATTGTCTTTATAATAAAAAATAAATATTGTCATTATAATAAATAATGAATCTTGTCTTTATAATAAATAATAAATATTGTCAATTGGGAACATTTTTTTTTCGTTTGCAATGTTTTTTTAGTAAACACTTATTGCATTTGGGTATAATTGTCCTATTCTATCAGTAACAACTGCATTAATCCTTTAGTATTAACAATCACATTTGCTTATTTACAATTCATTTCATTAGTAGACATCTTAGCAGAGCATTTGCATAAATCATGACAGACAGTGACCTATTTTGCCAATGGTATTTATAAATATTGTCATTATAATAAATAATAAATATTGTCATCATAATATACAATAATTCAAGCTGTCACGTAAATTAGGGTTCATTTCTCACAAAAGGTTCCATTTGAATCAGGCGACATTAAAACGATCATAAATACAAGGGTCATTCAACAAATAAGGAGAATTTTTCGGTATAAGGACTTCTAATACAGATAGAAGTTTCTTTTTCCTTTACTTCTTTTTCAAAGGGATTTAATTTTTTTGGTAGATTAAAAAAATACATTTGAAAGTTTTGGAGATTAACAAAGATGGCCGATCAAGAAGCATGCTCCAGGATTGAACAGTTATCAAGTTTTTGGTTGCTGAAGGGTGCAAACCAGTTGAAATTCAAATAGAGAATGTCAACTGTGTATGTCTACATGTGGGCTAAATTGTTTAAAGAAGGACGGAGCAGTGTTGAGGATGACGACAGATCTGGGAGGCCTACAGAAGTGAGGTTTCCTGAGGTGATCGAATCAGTCAATGACCTCATTCAATCTGACAGAAGGGTGACAGTGGATGACATTGCAAGGACTTTGAGCCTATCTGTTGAACAAACGCAGGAGTCATCAGTCACATGGTGTCGTCTTGCATCAAGAGAACGCAAAGCCTCACACAGCAGCCCAAACGGTGCAGACAATCCACGAGCTGGGCTGGGAACTGCTCCCTCTTCCCTCTTACAGCCCAGACCTTACCTTTTCAGAATTTTACCTGTTTGGTCCCTTGAAAGCGTCCACGAGAGGCACGAAGTATGAAAGTGACGATGAAGTCAAAAGTGTTGTGAGCGATTGTCTGAGACATCAGTCCAAAGCTTGTGCACAGATGGGAAAAGTGCATAACACTGCTGGGAGACAACGTTGAAAAAAAAAAAAAAAATAAAAGTAAGCTTCTATCTGTATTAGAAGTCCTTATACCAAAAAAATTACCTTATTTATTGAATGACCCTAGCATAATAATATTTATATAAATTTATATAAACTTAATGTTTTGAGAAGTATGCAAAAGCTATATTTAAGCAAATATCTATAATAATGTTTAGGTAAGTGACACGGAAAAGCAAGAAAATTATTAAAATTAATTTCATGACTACTTAGCGTCTATTCCAATGCTAATCAGTCGACTTTACTTTAGGGACACTGTGAATTTTGTTTCCTAAAATCTGGCCGGCGTTGAGGTATTTATAACTTACATGCTTTCTCTTTGTCATAAATGTTCATCTGTAAAAAGTAAACTAAAACCTCCTCACAATTTTAAATACTTTGTCTCTTCTTTATGCGATTCTTATCACAAATAGCACATGTTGCGTCACAAAGCCGGTGGCTGATAAAACTGTTATGCCCCCCAAAACCGCGCGTTTTAGAAGACAAATACATGCAGCGGCGAATGCGTTAAAACAAGGGAAAATATAAAACTTTTTGTTTCTTTTTTCTTCTCTCTCTCTCTCTCTCTCTCTCTCTCTCTCTCTCTCTCTCTCTTCCTAATTGAACAATGATACAATGATACAAGGTGTGACAAAACAGAAAATAACGCAATTGGTCGGCATTGCTTATCTGTTATAAATCTTCACTGCTGCCGCAGAAACTTCAGCCAGTTGATTGGTGACGCCGGAGGAGAAGAGGGGTGTCGCGGATTAAATCTTAAAAATTAGAGAGCAAAAATAATTGGGATGATGAAGATAAAATAAAATTTCGGATTCGAATCACGATCATTTTTTTTCAATTCCACTCGACTCCTAACCTTTATTTTATTTTTTTGTGTGTTTGATTATTTCTTAATGTCAGCATCCAATCATAAATTGCAATGAAGAAAAGAAGCAGACGACATTTCCATCAGCTAGAGAAGCAGCTGCGACGTGAAATACTGATAAGTGACAAGCCGAAGTAAAGTGAAATTAGCAAAAAAAAAAAAAAAAAAAAATTCCCTAAAATTAAAATACTTTATTTTAAATTCGGCTGATGGAGACAAAGACAATTTATCGCTAGTATTTTCTCTTGTCCAAACTGATCGTATTTATTCGTGTGGAATGTGTGAAAAGTTGATTGTCTCCAAAACCTCACAGATATATGTGCCGATTCGCGCTGAACAATCTCCTAAAGAAAGAAAAATTTCTTTGACAGTGAAATGAATCGCAAAACCCAAGACGTACTGTCATCATAATTTGAAAGATTAGATTCTCATTGGACGATCAAAGAAAAAAGAACGTCTCGTTTTCAAACTTGTGTTTGGATTCCAAACATATTTCATGCCGATAGCAAAAGAAATCAGTATTTGCCAAATTTCGACATTTCTTGAAAATCACTTGGAAAAAATAACCATATCTGTTATTCTAATTCTTCGTTTTATCTTACTTTTATTTTATTTGTTTTTTAATCGCAACGTTCAGGTCGTGTTTAACATTCTAAAGTGTTTAATCTAACACCATCGATTAAAAATAAAGAAGGGATCTTCTGAAAATTTAACTTACATCTTCTATCCTGGAATAACACAGAAAGCGCTTTAACGATACATTCTGATTTGATCAAATAATCGCCGTCGTCATAATTCGAATTTAACTTTATGTGTTTCTATATGCTTAGTGGTAATATTAAAATATTCGTAAATTATCGGATGTTCTCAATTGAAATATTGTCAACATTCATTTTTGAAATGATAATTGTCCAGAAAGTTTCCAAACTTAAAACAAAACGGGTTTAAAATTACTAACTTTATTTTGCTTTTAACTGCTGAATATTATATACCACCCTAAGTACATAGCAATGCAGACACACATACACGCATATATATCTATAAATAAACACACATGCATGCGGACACATATAAATGATTTTGTCCCCTGAAACGTTGACTTAAAAGGTTGCAGTCTTTTGATATTACTGTCTGGACAGATAAAGAAATTATGGGAGTGTGGCTAAACAAATTACACACCCACTCGATTCTCTCTCAGTAATCGTAGAATGCGAATAAGAAAAGAAAAAAGCATTTTAAAATATTTGTCAATAGGGAAAAATATAGGGAAGTGTATTCATGCCTTTCTCAACCAAAATTCTAGTTCGTGTTCCGCTGCCGCCACCTTGTGATCCTTATATGCAAATTACATCTGTAGATAAATTTTTACATTCGGGTTAATCTAGTTTGACACAAGGCCACAAAGGAAGAATTTTATGAGAATCAAATTTACTAACAATAATTCAACATTGTCCTATAAAATCTACCATTAATAGATATTTGCTAAACCTATTTTCGTCTGGTGCAAGGTTATTAGAATGGAGTACTATGTAATGGTCAAACTCTATAACAGTGACTAATATGACTACTTTGCTATCAATTCATTACAACAGCGGCTTTACTCTGAAATTATTTTATTCTTATGTTACTAAATCAATCTTTGAAAAAGAACCTTTATTCTTAAATAGCTTTAACTTGAAACCAAACCAGCAAGTTCTTATATTAAACTAGGTTTCCTTATCTGTTTAGAGAAGAAATGATACCCTACTTAATATTGTTTTTGCTGCTGTATCTGAATCTTTAGTAAGTTTCATGAATGTTACCAGTTCAAATATTTGAATAAAATTAATATTGGCTGTGAAATAGATTTGTTTTTATTAAAATCCAGACACCTAAAAACGACAGCACGTGTCAAGAATGTATATTGATTGGACTCTCGAAATGTGCATGAATTCAGTCGATATTCAAGTGTATCGAATGCATTCTTCTTGTCAAACTTGTAAAAAATTAAAATAAAAGTGACAACCTTTGAAAGCACTGATCACTGGAATTGGAATTGTAATTAGTTAGGATTTCGTTTCGCGCCAACATCACGAGAGCGATATCTGTTCGAAAAAACTTCGATTTACAAATCAGTATTTTTAATTGCGAAAATATCGATACAACAGTGACAAAGTGAAAAGGACGTAGATCACATAGAACAATTACTAAAATGATTAACTTCATTGTCGGAATATGTATTCCAAACGGGTGTTAATTTTGCACCCGAAGTTAAATTAGTCTATGTGTTTACCTTATTTAAAACAATTTCTGGATCCATTTTCTATTTATTTCTGTCTGATATTAAAACTACATGAAGTTTCTGGTAAGTAGTTCGATAAATTATTGGTCTCTAAATTCTTTGGATATTCACTAAATGCAAAACTACATATATTCGATTCACTCAAATCACTACGTTCGAATTTCTGGGGTAAAATGGTTTTGGTATCTTATATCGATTCTTTAGAGTGGGTCATTGATCAATATTTAATAAGCTTAGTTTAATGCAATACAAGGCCAAATGGTTGTGTAAAGGAGTAAGAAGATTGTCTGGCTGTTCTATACCACTTCGTCGGGTATTAAATCTGCAACCGATTCGATGGTAATCTGCGCGAAACGATAAAATAACGAACTATAAATTTCAAACACAATGACTTTTTTTCTCAACTGATAAAATCGACAGACATCAACACGTACATATAAAATATACAATTATATTTTATTCCCTTTTCTTTGGTGACTTGGCGTAGAGTAGGTTTGGTCTAGTCGGAGCACACACACAAACGAGGCATCTAGCCAGCAAGGCAACCAGACTGGTTCTCCAGCTGCTGTCTGCAAACTGTTAAGTTAACTCTCTAAACTGACTGTGACAGCTGGAACTTCCGGTGTATTCTGTCTCATCTCGGACGCTGACCTTTTTGACCCCCCTCTCGTCAAAACAAAATCCGATAGTCACCTGCGTTCTACACCCTAGGTGATATATCTCTGCAACGCCTAGTGCGAAATACACTTTTTGTAAAATTTCCACACCGACCAAAATATTATTTAACAATTCGGTAAAATCCTGTCATTTTCACTGGCAATCATGAATCACCTCCAGCATTATTCCACACCAAGATATTATACAACCTCGCGTCATGAATTCGAGACAAAGTGAGAAAGGACACATAGGATAATTTGGTTTGGCAGTAATTACAGAATTAAATCAAATATTCATATTTATTAGAAATCGAAATAATGAATAATCTGCCACCAAATAAATATTTTGTTTCATGACTAGCTCTCTCCATGTACCTCGGCTGCGTGCCAACGTTTGTCTTACAACTCTCTACCCACGCAGTGACCTCGTCAGCTGATTCTTTCTTTAACGTTTTCTTTAACGTTTTCTTTTGCCTGAAGTTATACAGTGTAAGATGACTTAAGCAACAATCTATATTTTCTAAGTCTAACTTAGTTTGAGACAATGTCACAAATCGGGAGCATTTAGTAGATTTGCTGTCAACACAGTGTTAATAACCTAATCGATCCTGATCAGTGAGATGCCGGTTACTTTATTTAACGAGTTTGGAAACATCCAATTAGAATCGAATTGACACGTAAGAGCTAGGAACGAAGAAAATTAGTCATTTATATCAGGATATTTTAGATGAGCAATTATTATTAATATGTACAGTCGGATGTATCATCGTGTTTATTGTTATATTCACAATGTTTCAGCCATTGTACATACCGGCTTTTTTGTCTGTCTGTCATATTCAATATGTATATTGGAATTGAAAAAAAAAACAAAAAAAAACGTTAGAGTGTTCTCCTTGTTTTCTGTGCTTCGAGCATATCTGGAATCAGTTAATAAGCCCGAAGATATTTTAACATCCTTGTCGCCTGTTGAGACATATGGTCTGGTAGATTAGAGCCTTGGTTAAAACATGTTCACTTACAATCCTTTGATCGGGTAGCCCGGAAAATTCTATTATGGGAGTTAGTTTATTGTGGCTGAAATTTTTCCTTATTTCTCGTCAGCGCCAGTTGTCGGGGTTCGAGTATAAGCAATGCATGAAGGCTAATTTTTAAGGTCAGTTTAGTCTTCTGAAATCCATATTTTTGTGTCTCTCACTTCCAGCAACGTTTTATTCTGTTTGGTAAACACTTTTATTGCTACCATTCATTATAAATAATGTTACAAAAGAATCATTTCTTTTAAATCGTGCCGAAACAAACATCAATAAAAAAAAAAAGAAAAGAAAGAGCTTTTAATCGGTTTGCACTTTGATTAATATTTTAGGATGTTTTATTCCAATCTTTTTTTTTTTTTAATTGGAGAAAGTATTTCAAAAGTCCAACTTATAAAGTTGAGTAAAGAAATGACTTTGGTCTTATCTCTTATTTCGAAATTTGTACTTATCTCAAGGATCTGACTAAAAGAAAAGCAGATAGTCAACAGAAATGGTTTTAAATCAGATGTCACTTTTTAATCATTTTTTAATCTTTGTTTAATCGCAGGGCAGATTAAAGATTGAGAATAATAGAAATTAAATAAAAGGAAGAAGCACAAATCGTCCAAAAAATAGTTCGATGAGTAAAATAATAATTCATACACCGAGTTTAAAAATGCCGCATTTCAAATGTTGGTTTGCTTTTTTCTCTTCTTCACTCATTAAGTTGTCACTATTTACTTATTATACATTTAAAATAAAGTCGAATATCAATACAGATATAAACGCGTGTTACGCGTTTGTATTGTGTTGTTTGTTTTACAAGGTGTCACCTCTCGTTGAGTAAATTTAATACTGAATTTTGTATCGATTACTTAGTGAAGATTGAATTCACAACTGATAGCCAAGCAGAATAGATTCGTTGACCATTACCACCGCACCTTGAAAGCATTACGTATGTGCGTAATTAGATAGTGTGAGTGGGGCTATGTGTATTTGCGTGTGTATGTGTTCTAACATATATATCTCTGGTGTTACGTATGTAGTCGTATTTTGTTTTGTTAATGGATTGTATTTATTATTTCGTGCGTGTATCTCTAAATCCGTCTGGTGTTATCTGTACGCATGTCTGCTATAGCGCGTATGTAACTGCCTGGTTGAATTTTCGGTGTGTATGTTATTGCTCTCTGTATGTGAAACTACAATGTGGTCCTTGTATGTTTGTTTTTGTGTTTTTCGGTGGAACGTATGAACCTGGTTTGGTCTGTATACTTTGAAGTATAAATTAACTGAAAACACTTTCTCTCCCCCTCTCTCTGTCCCCTTTTTCTTCCCTCTCCCCACTCTTCCTTTTTATCTCTCTCTCTCTCTTTATCTATCTATTTTTCTCATATATATATATATGTTATTATAAACGTTATAGTTAGTGAATACACGTGTTTGAGTAGACATCTCTATATTTTTCTTAAACCGTGTAATTGATGCCTACATGCTTGGCATTCGAGACACTTAATAAACAAAATGTGTTTTTCAGTAAAGCGATATATATATATATATATATATATATATATATATATATACATTAAGTAATCTCTTTTTTATACAAGTTTTATGAAAAACGACTGACAAGGCACTACTTTTAATTTTTCATTCATTTTTTCGTTCAAGTTTTTCTTTTTCTGGATATAAAGTAGGTAAAAACTGTCCAAATTTCTAAATATTTGCCATTTTTCAGATATTCTGTTACCCAGTACGAAGCATTTTAAAAAACTAACTAAATATTTAACACTCAATAATATCAACTATTAAGACGGCCACAATGTGCTGGTTGTGTTTGAGAAACGATATAACATGTCATCACTATAGGTAGATATATTTTCAATTAAAAAAAATCTTAGTAATGGCTAATATAACAGCAGAAATCTCACGGATATATAGCAGATTCCGGCAGATTTTACACACTTTTTGTTCAGACAAGAAAATACTTGCACGAATGCAAGAAAACTGAATAAAATTTGAATCACAATAGCTTGTCTTTATACTTATATAAAACAGGGATTCCTGTCTAAATACAAAATTTCAAATCAACTCCTCCACAAAAAAACATATTTTACTCTGAATTAAAAAAAATCATAAAAAATCTCATTCGAATTAATATATCTACTGTTGATCCTAATAAAAACAAAAATTAATAATATAAAAAATATACACAACTAATTTAATTACCCGTGAAAAATCTTCCCCACCAACTGATGTGTTACGTAAAACCAGCATTATATATCAGTTCAAATGTCCGTTGGGAGAATGTATCTCCGACAAAAAAGCAAATATATATGTTGGGTTTACAACAACTACATTAACAAGACGTCTTACATTACATTTGTCTGACCATTCGTCCATTTCTCGATAATCAAAAACAACATTCCTGTCTACATTTTTAATATAAAAAAATAATGAGCGATAATACAACAATCCTACACCAAGAAAACAACAATAGCAAACTACAGATTCTCGAGACAATATTCATTAAAACTTAAGCCGTCAATTAACAGAACCAGCTGTGGATACTGTAGTAATGTTCTAAAATGTTTGTAAAAAGAACACTTTTCATGCTTTAACGCTTGCATGAAAATGACATTATATCAGAAAAATACAAAATTCCTTCACGAACGTTAAGCAATTTGTCAACCGTTATATTTGAAGCAAGAAGAAAATTTACAGCCATTTTTAGCAATACAGTTCTGAGGTTATTTTTTGTCACCACAACTCACACCCATGAAGATAATCTCGGAAGGAAATTGAAAGTACTAGGGAACAAGGAGAACTGAATAATAAAAATCATCTGTCAAAGTGACAGTTCCTTTTTTACATCTTTAAATTATAATGCATCAAAGCTTATCCATGAGTATGAACGGATTTTATTAAAAATAAGCAGACACAATGTCTGCAATTTATTTATTCTAACATATATATAACATCTAATATATATATATATATATATATATATATATATATATATATATAAAGTAGCATCTAATAATAATAATATATATATATATATATATATATATATATATATACGTATGGGCTGTGATACAGCAAAACAGATCTGTCTGCAAATGACTATTTATGCTCTCACACCCAGATTGAGCGCTCTGGAAGAATGGTAGACTTTGAAAAACAGTAGCTACTCTAGCATCTACGTACCGTTCATTCAGTAATGAATTAGAACACTCTCACTACTGGCGTATGAATACATGGTATATCAGACGCTAAAAGTCGGCCTCCTTCTACCGAGCGCCCATAGCTCAGAGGTAGAATCGCCGACAGACGCCAATTCGGTCGGGTTTCAATCCTGGGTAACAAAGCAATCGGATGTCTAATCGTACTGATGAGCTGTCGTTTCTCATTTACTTTCTTTCTTTTAAATTTATTTTTTTAAGTCTTAATTATTTTTAATTTACCATATTAAATGAAATCCTATAAAAACTTGTTTTACACTCTACATTCGTTGAAATTTCAACAAGTCTCTGACTTTGCTAGTCATTTTCTTCCACAATTACAAACACATTGCACGTAGCCAGTCATTGCTGCAGAAGATGGGGCGACATCGCTTGACGGAAATTTAATCGCTGCGAGAATTAGGCATTTGTACGAACAGCTATTCCCCTCCGGCAAGGAAAATGTATTTAAAATCGGAAATAATCATGAGATATTTTGGGGGTAATGATCATTTCGAAGAGAAAAAGTCATTTTGATTAAGATTTTCTCAGATTAAATTCATTGCGTGCTGACAGCAAATCATCTAGACCACCATATTTTCTTTTCGTTTTCTTTTCTTCAAACTTAAATGTTTTTGTGTCTATTTCTTTTCATCTGTTTTATTCTGTGATTCTTCGTTTTGATTTGGTTCCCGTTTGATTAAACAAAGTATTACATATCCGATTGTGAGTTTGAATTTAACAAAGATCCCTAAAAAATAAGAAGAACAAAATCATCTAAGATTGTCGGCGAAAAAATAATCAAGGATTTTAAAATGAAGGTAATTACTAAGTATAGTCGCCGTATTTGGCATACTGATATTTACATGGGACATCAATTTGGGACAGAACTCTATTGAAAGCGTCTGTCATATTAACGCACAGTTTGTTAGATTAACACGCACCTAGCATTCGCCTTGATTGTTAGTCTGCAGCATTCGCCAATTAACATTCAGCAGATATTCCCTCGTTATTTTAAAATGCAGTAAATCTTCTTTTGTTTTATTAACGTGCGGAAAGTGCTCACCGATTATATTTAAATTTTGCTAGCATTCATCTGTTAAATTATCACATAAATTATTAATGTACAGATAGAATTCGCTTGTATTAATATACTGCAAGTATCCAACCGATATATAACTGACAGCTGGTATTTTCTTGTTATACTAACATGCAGCTACCATTTACATATTATATTAACATGCAGATAGCCTTTGATTGTTATATTATCATGTACCTAGTATTCAATTGTTCTATTAATAAGCAGTAATAATTCAACTTTTATATTAACATGTAGACATTCATTCACTATATTAGCATGTAGCTATCCTTTTCTTGTAATATAAGTATACAACAAGCATTTACCTGCGATATTAACATGAAGCTACAATTTAGATGTTATACGAGGGTCATTCAATAAGGTGAAGTTTTCTAAGGTGAATTTTTCTAATACAGATAGAAGCTTACTTTTTTTTTCAACGTAGTCTCCCAGCAATATAACACACTTTTCCCATCTGTGCACAAGCTTCCGTATTCCTTCAACGTAAAAATTTTGGACTGGTGTTTCAGCCAATCGCTCACAGCACTTTTAACTTCATCGTCACTTTCAAACTTTTTTAAACAATTTAGCCCACTTGTAGACATTTTTTGACTGAAACGTGAGGCATTATACACAGTTAACCTTCTCCTATGGATTTCAGCTGTTTGCACTCTTCAGAAACCAAAAACTTGATAAGTAACCTCTGTTCAATCCTAGAGCATGCTTCTTGGTCGACCATCTTTGTTAATCTCCAAAACTCAAACTTTTTTTCAAGCTGCAAAAGAAAGTTAAATCCCTTTGAAAAAGAAGTAAAGGAAAAAAATAAGAAAATTAAGCTTCTATCTGCATTAGAAGTCCTTATACCGAAAAATTAACCTTATTTATTGAATGACCATCATATTAATGTACAGCTAGCTTTCGACTGTTATATTAAAAATCAGAAACTATTTGCCTGTCATTATGATATTTATATAACATTCTATTGCAATATTGACATGTATATAATATGTGCATGATTTATTGGATAAGGCAATTCGAATTCGTCCGGTATATTAACATGCAGCTAGCAAGCGCGAGTTATATTAACATACGGCAAGCATTCGTCTTTTATATTAAGTTTCAGAAAGTATTCATGTGTGATATTAATATGCAGCTAACATATTAATATATATATCTATTAGCATTCAGCTAGCTTTGACATTTGAAAGAGAATTCGCTTTACATTAACTTGAAGCAAGACTTTGCTTGTCATATTAGTATACAGTTAGCATTCACGCGTTTTATTAGCAAGCAGAGAACATTCCCATATTAGATTAATATGCAGTAAGCATTCACCTTTTATATTAACGCGCCGAAAGCATTTTAGTTTTTACATTTCAGAGTGAATTTTCACTTTAATGCCGATGTCAAGTTATTTCGTAAGAGATTTTTATACCATTACGACTGTCTTGAGTTCAAAATATTCCAATTTGTGTCAAAATAAAGGATGCAATAAACATCTCTATAAGCCTCAACGAATTATGCAATTTCCTTAGGTTTCAAAATCCAATTGACACATTTTGTGCTGAAAATGAGGGAGATCTGGAATAAGACATTAATACGGAATAAAGTTATTATATAAAAAATTAAGATGTTGATTTATCCTTGATGTAAACATTACTTACGCTACAGTTTATCATGACACTGTATCAATGGTTATTAGATAGCTGAAGTATTCATATAAAATAAATACTTATTGGAATGTAAAAAATTATATACCGAATGATGACAACAGTTAGAATGACATTTTGCTGTGTTCTATGCAAATATGAAAAAAGGGACGGAATTTCAAAGTCTCAGATTAAGAATTCTGAGTCTTTGAAACTGAATTTAACCCTGATTTGGTGAGTAAAGAGACATGTTTTATAAGTTCTGAGCATGCAAACGGTAAAACAATACTGAGAACTGCAAAGATGCAATACACTAAAATATAAAAAATGTTTTTTTAGAATCTTATACTCGTCCGTTACAGGTCTGATAATTTGTGGACGATATTCTGATGATCTGTGTCTCGCCTTAAGAAATAAAATAGGCAAATACCGACTTCGTACATCTTTGAAAATTGTGAGATTGGTCACTAGTTCATATAAAAGATTAAAAAAGTTTGGAAATAGTATGAAGGAAGACGGTTTTTCATTCATATTTTTACCCATTACACTTGATGGGCCAGAGGGTTAGAGCAAGGGATGTTTGGTTAGTGATATAAACTGCATTGACAATGTAGTAGGTGATGCTTTGGAGTGGTATTATAGGTGGAGGAATAGTGGGTCTCTGACGAGTTGTAGAAGGTGGTAAGTCGACATCTTAGTCATTTATTGACTTTTTAAGTCATGTGAGGGACATGGTTAAAAAATGAATAGAAATATTTTCAGAGATATACATTTTAACTAAGAAAAGGCTTCATCACATCCGGAGAAGAAATTTAATGAATATTTGAATCAATGGGTTTCAAAGAGATTCGTTTATTGTAATGGCGGACTTTGTCACCCAACCTTACATTAAATTGGTAGAGGGGTGGCATTGTTAAAAAGAAACTTTGGTGAATTTACTAGCAAAGAAAAAATTTGAAATGATGCTACCGTATCTTTTTTCATGTGAACAAATGCAACTCACTAAATCAATGGATGAACGACTTCAAAAACTTGTTTCAAAACATGGAACATACATTAGACATTTGTGTTTCTTTCATAATTCTGTCTTCATTGAAGTATTTTTTGCTCAAACTATTTGTTTTGTACATTCTATGATCATTTTTAATTCCATATATCTTGAAGTCTCAATAAACCGGCTAAAAGTCTCAAATTTGGAAAACCAGGTAAAATCCTTAAAAATGTTGTCTCGTCATAATATGAGCTCTGGTAAAAAATACTATAGAAAACCATTAATATAAAAAATACTAGAGAAAACAATTAACATAAAAATTGCAAAATGAACAAAAATGGACAAAAAAGGGTTACTGGACATTAAGTTTATAACCCCCAAAGGTTCAGTTGTTCATGGCCCAGTGGATATAAACGAATGGGGATGATATACCCCAGTGAATGTAATAAAGGCTTCGATTCGAAATTCTTAGCAGCGTACAACGGCCGAAACGTCGGACAAATGGCAACAAAGATGAGGTCAATAGTCCGAATAATGTAAATACTGTAAATACTACCTCATCTCAAAATTTTTAGACAAATACGTGTCTATTATTATTAACATGCAGAGAGATCTGCCCTGTGCATGAAACATGAATTAAAACATAAATTGACCCTCTTCGAAGAAGCCATTACTTAACGGACGACAATTTTTCCTCACTCCCCTTATACTTACATTTTATCTTTGGTCGGAAATGAAAATTGTTTTTATTAGCTACTCAGTCTTAAATTACCGACAACTTTTGTTCTGAAAAAGGGTCGGTGGAAAGACGCTAAGCAATTTTTAAACGTTGTGATACTTCTGTATTCCGTTTTATTAATAAAATGTTACCTCCCTTTTATATATATATATATATATATATATATATATATATATATATATATATATACGCTCTCACACCCTGATTGAACACTTTGGAAGAATTGTAAACTTTGAAAAACAGTAGCTACTCTGGCATCTACGCATCGTTCATTCAGTAATGAATATGAACACTATCACTATTGGCGTATGAATACATGTATATCACACATTAAAAAGTCTGCCTCCTTCTACCGAGCGCCCATAGCTCAGAGGTAGAATCACTGACTGACGCCAATTCGGTCGGGTTTCAATCTTGGGTAAAAACAATCGGATGTCTAACCGTACTGATGAGCTGTGATACGGAGGAACAGATCTGTCTGCGGATGACTATATATATATATATGAAGTTTTAATAGGCCTGTTAATAAAAATATGCGTAAATAAATATTGTAAATATTGGCAATAACATTGGTATTTATGATATATTAACTTTTTGACTCAACTGAAGAATCAAGAGAAATGTTTGTGATTTTTTTTTATACTCCTGTATTCTTTTTCAACAATACGAAGAATAAACAAAAAAAGAATGTGACTTACTCTTCCGAGGAATATTGTTGTTGGTTAAAAGTCCCCATGAGGAAATTATACCCCTTGAGTAAACTGAAATACCTGTTTAATACTTCAATATATAAATTTATTTTGAAAACAAATTTCAAATCTAATCTGCGTTTTTCTTGTTGGATATTGAATAAAAACGCTAAAAGAATCAATGTTGGTTGACGTGTACAGTAACAGGAAAATTGTTGTTGTGCCTAATGGTTTTTTTTATGACTGTTAAATCGAAGACAGAATTCCATTCCTGTTTCTCCAACGTGACTTCCTTTTTTTGTATCTGTGGCAAAAAAGGTAAATATATAAGATTTTAACTGTTACAATTCAGAGCCGGTGATTTGAATGCTACGTGAGTGCCGGGTGGAAATACAAATGCTGTCAGTGAATATAAATCTACAGAGTTAGCATTGGAGCTTAGATATGGGTAATGATAAAATTGTAGTTTTAATCTATGCTATATTTTGTAAGCAATAGTGCTCAATATCAAGGATAGAGCGTCTGTAAATATACAAGTAGACTCGGAGATCAATACTGAGTATCGACAGTCTGTTTCTCGATTGAACGCAATCTGTAGGCCATGTATGCTGTTTTGGCTCGATTATATATATATATATTGTTTTTCTTTAATCCGAAGTGGAAGAGTAGGAAGGTAAATTCCAAGAACCTGATTATATATATATATATATATATATATATATATATATATATATATATATATAATTTTAATAACTTTAAATTCATGACTTCCTGTAATGGATAAACTTAATTAAAAATTGTAAGATATTACATTTAAATCTATTCCTCCCCCTCCTAAATATACCGTTTAAAACCCCTGTAAACATTCACTAGCCTCTACCATTTGATATTTGATACCCCGTCTATCTCTTGTCTCTACACCCTGTAACCTCGCCACTACCAGATCTGTCCTGTTCTACTTAGTGACCGTTGTTAACCTGGCCCCTTCCCCCCTTTACCCCAGGGCCTTCGCCATTTGGAACAAAACAATGTCGCTGACGTGACGTGGAATCTCTGTTAGAGATCCCATGTCGAAATGTACATCCAACACCTTTAAATTTTGAAAATTTTGTCTAATTTATATATATATATATATATATATATATATATATATATATATATGGTGTCCATAAAGTTCGTGTGCACTTATAGGTTATAAATTCTTTAATGTACACAGGATATTTATGGACAATATATATATATATATATATATATATATATATATATATATATATATATTGATTGATTGATTGATTGATTGTTTAATTACTTAGTCTTCGGTCATAATAAAATTAGTCCAGTACATATTTGTATTAAAATGTGTAAAATAGAATTATATTGTAGAATTTTTTAATATTATTCATTTGAAAACGAGTTATTACATGACCTAGGTTTCTATCATGTGGTGTCTTCAGCAGATTTGCAATAATTATTGCAAAATATGCCTGAAGCCACCACATGGTAGAAACTTAGGCCGCTTAATAACTCGTTTACAAATGAATACATACATATATATATATATATTGTCATCCGCAGACAGATCTGTTCCGCTGTATCACAGCTCATCATTACGGTTAGACTCCGATTGCTTTTTAACCCTAGGATCGTAAATTAACTTAATTAAAAAATAAAAAACAATTTAATTAAAATTATATATATATATATATATATATATATATATATTATTTTATTTTTTAATGAAGTTAATTTACATTGCGACACAGAAATTTCTGTTTCGAGATGTTACCTCGTCATCAGGCAATGTTGACTTATTGTTATGAAAGTGTTGTTTAATTCTTGCATCAAATCTTTGGGTAATTCTCTTTATGTAGTGCAATCCACCTGGCTAGGATAGTCCAGGTCTGCGAGATTTCGGTATATAGTTAAAACCAGATTAATATAATCCGCGGTAGCTGATAGCTACTAAACGGAATACAATGCATACAACACTACCACGCCATGGATGTAGTTTTATATATATTTATATATCGATTATTTACACAATAATAAGCGAGTCAACGATAGGTGACGCGAATTCAGTTAGCTGTTATTTCAGTAATACATTACAGTAACAATGTTTTTAGAGACTGTGGTTTGCTCAGTTGGCTCTTGCAGCACGCCGATTTCAGATCGACCGTCTCCTTCAAATCATGTGCCCAATTCTGTTAATTTTATTTTACATCCCGGTTTTATTGAAAAGGCATAAAACCGGCGTGGTAAAGTAGCTACGGGTGTTCAATTTTCCCTCACTGTATAATTCTTACCAGTTCGAAATTTAAACAATATGAGTCATCCATTTCGAATAATTCCTCGGCCGAACTCCCTCTTATTGCTTGACTGTCCGTAGCCGAATATAGAAAATTCTCACTTTCTAATTTTGACCTGGGACCAAACAAATATTTTTAAAAACAGGACGACAATAATATGTTTGATTCTTTTCCACAAATCCAATCAATTCGGTTACTTTTCCCGACAAAAAATTATATTTTCAAATTTTAGAGAAATATCTTATCTTTAAAATGAATAAAAAATTTATACCAACCACCCAACGTCACCTGTCAGTTCTTAAAAAATGACACTATAACTACTAGTTACACTATTTAGCATGCGTGTTAATTTTTTAGGCTATTAGGCCCATGTGTCTGACAGATTTGTGTCATCTGCATAAATACCTATTTAGAAAATGATGACATCATAAAGATCATTAATGTAAATCAGAAACAGTGTAGGTCCAACAATATAGCTTTGGTTGAGACCCACATTCACCTGAAAGGACCTGTAATTGGACCCATTCAAAACAATCATCATTTCGTGATTTGATAAGAACAATTGGATTAAATCAAATAATTGTCCTGTACAACCGTAGCCCTAGAGCTTACAGAGATAAAAAAAAAAAAACAGCACGCCAAACGCTGTCAAACACCTTTGAGATATCTAGAGCCACAGCTCAAGCTTTGCTGTTATTAACAAGAACCTGTTATACATGTTCAGTGATGGTCATTAGCAAATCAGCAGTAAACCCGTGAAGTAGAAGCCATATATTTTGTCTGAGAGTTGGTCATTAGAGGTGATATGCTTAACCACTTCAGCACAGATTAAAGTCTTAGTGGAGTAGATAGATCTATCTATCGCCCGGTTCACACTCCACCCACTTCTATTGAACAGGTTAAGAGTCTCATCCCTTGTTCCCTGTTTAGGATGTGGTTTCCGGCTTTCTCTTTTTCAATCTTCTCACTTTGTTTTTGTTTTTTCTTTTTTCTCAATTGGAGTAGATAGATCTATCTATCGCCCGGTTCACACTCCACCCATGTCTATTGAACAGGTTAAGAGGCTCATCTCTTTTTCCCTGTTTAGGATGTGGTTTCCGGCTTTCTCTTTTCCAATCTTTTCACTATTACGTAGCCCCCTGCACATCAGTGGCGTTACCGCCTCGCTCGGGGTGATACGATTAAAAATAAAATACTTCCAAAACAAAAAACAATTTTCATGCAATCATGCATTGAACGTATTAGTTTTAAGCAATCCTGATAAGAAAACAATTTTCATGCACAATAGACGTGTTCTTCTTCTAATCGTATGCAAATGCAAAAATGACCTTAATTCCATGCAACAATGTAAAAATGTCTTTTCTTTAATTCCATGCAATAACATGCTTTTTTTTTCTCTTTTTTCGTATTTCTCATGCGGCAAAAGTCTCTTTATTAAAATATAGGGTTCACAATCTTTTTTACCATGTATGATAGTAGGTATTTCGTCTTCTTCCTTCTACTCCCTTAACTTATCATCTACGGAGTCTGTCTCCATTATCTTATTGGGTTTCCATCCCTTCTTCACCTTTATAGCTCTAACCTCTTTCCTCGGTACTGGCTTGCCTTTTGCTGATACCAATGGTACTCTTCTATCTTTACTAGCAAGGCAAGGGGATTAAACTGTATTCCGGCTTCACGAAGATGAATTCAGTCTTATCCCAAAATCGCTTCTTTGCACAAACCTGAGGCTACATAAAACCTCTGGACTCTACACGTCCCTTCTATTTTTACTGGAGGTCCACCATCCCCTTTATCTTCTTCGGGGTTCCTGACGCTTGAGTAGCTTCGATGTCTGCCTTTTTCAAGCTACCCCTATAGCCCAAGCGCTCATAATCTTCCTGATTCAGTATCAAAATTTTGACCCAGTATCTATTACAGTTCTCACTACTGATTTTTCCACTAATATATTTCAATAAAGCCCTTTTCCTTGTACTTTGACATTAGATACCCTCGCTGTCTTTTTTCGTCTCTTAGTACCTTTGCTCTCCCGCCAACCGGTCTTGGACACCGATAGTAATACATCTCTATGGTCATTCACACGGGGGTCACACTTTGGCGCCTTTCATCTGCGTTACTGAAAGCTTGTTCTCCATCTCCAAGGACAGCTTCTCTTCAGGTGTCCTGGTCTTGCACAATACTAGTCCCTCACGACTCAAACTTAGCCCTGGATCTTTGTTACTGGCATTCTACCAGACTCTCGTGCTGTTCTTTGTTAAGGCTATCGCAGCCGACAAGTTCAAATGTCCCTCCTTTAGTACATCGTGGCGAATACGCTCCTCCTTGAGCGTTTCTATGTACAAATCGGCAAACTGGGTTTGCATCACCACATTTGCCCGTACCCCTTTGAGGAATGCTATTCCGGCCAACTTCTCTGCTCTTGCCCCCAACTCTCCGTGGATTTCATCCCTGAGTTGGGCTTGTTTGAGGAGAGTTCTCATGGCTTCTATTGCCGTCCCTTTATCGGCAAACTCCCTCGTAACCCTCTCAGACAATTGATTCTAATCTATACATATGGCCTTGTGAATAATAAATTAAATAAATGTCTCTTATAACTGAAGTTCTTTCTCTCCTTACTGAATGAGTTAGCACTAGTAATCTTAGTCAGAAAACATGTTTAAGGAACACATTCATTTAATATAAGACTTTTTGAAACACATTAAATAAACATCTATTTTTATATACTTGTCAGCATATTAATGTAACAAATGCTTCAGACCCTTACTTTTCCTTAGGCCAGTGGTTATAGTCTTAGTGGTACAACCGTCGAACACGAATATGTTTAATGTTTTATTGCTGACTTGCTTTTTTGGGATTTTTTTATAAAATAGAACACAGAACAACGCATGAGATTCTTTAGTCGAATCGTTTCATCAATATTCGACTTTTAGTATCCAAGTGATGTCTGACAACGCTATTTCTGATTTTTGTCGCCAATATGATACCACCAGGTTCTGTCCGCCATTTTAACTTACTACAAGAAAAGTATCCTTAATACGAAATTCTAAAACCCGAAAACCTTAAAAATCTGAAAGTTTGTCAGGTACTAAGATGACTTGCCACAAATAGAAAATTTCAGAAAAGGTTCCAAAGTGATATGCTTCTGTTGTAAGTGATCTCATCTGTCTTTGGTAGGGGGTTCCCTGTCTAACTACATAGCCTACTTTAGCGCTAGTCATTTTTTTTTTGTTAGCGATCGTAACTGCAACACCTTTTCATGGATTACTTACCAGGTGTCTCGTGTTCGGTAAAGATATTATTCAAAAGGTCAAAAAGTCCTACATTTATATATTTTTTGTAAGTAGTGATCATGATTTTTTGTACACGTTTGAGATTACAAAACTCTTAATTTCAACACTTGAAAATCCGTGTGAGCATTATATGACTAGCGTCATTACTTGTATCTGTTTGTAAATAAACATTTTTACATTATATATAAAACTACATAAGTGAATGCAAGGAATTCAGTTCGAATTTCAGTTGAATTCCTTGCATTCACTGACGCACAAATACCCTTGGGAAAGGTATTAATCAGCACCTTCCCTCCAGTTATGGGTTAAATAATAAAACATATTGGGTTCTATAGCCTTGGCTGGCAACCAGTCTACCGCAGAAAACAATGGCAAGCTACTGCGGGATAATCTTCTGTCCAGTCTTTCAAGACATGATCGCTCAAAGTGTGTATCACTCATGGCACTTAACTGACTGACTTTAAAGGTATATGCTATTTATACAAAACTAGGTATATGTATAAGCTCTGCCTTGAAATGTAAAGGGATATCGTATTTATGCTTGGGTTTCATTCTCAAGCTGCCCCATTTTATAGATGCTATATATAAATAAAATAACCTGGATTCCAAAATCCGAAAAAATCGAAAAACCGAAGCACTTCTGGTCCCAAAAATTTTGGATAAAGAACTCTCAACCTGTACTGATTTAGTTAGTACCTGAACGGCCAGATGTCTAATTGTTGAGTCATTCTAAATCTTTGAATATGTTCAGATGGATAAGCGAATATCCTTTTATATTGAGATATTGTCAAAATCAATTACAGGTTCACTTCTATGTACGTCAGTATCCTGATTGACTGCTTCGTTTTACAGGACAGCATCTTACTCTGACGTAAATCACGCGCTCGAATATATTACGCTTCGCATCAGACTCAGCTAACTCAATATTTATTAGCTTGTTTATCCATTAATATATTTTTTTTCCAAATGTCAAGATAAACTTTTCACTCCTGATATTAGAAACGTAAACTGATATTTTAAAATTTCGTCTACTACATTGCTGTTTGATTCTTGCGATCATTTTTTTCTTTTTGCACGAAGACGGTTGTTTACATTATGGGTCATTGTTCCGAGCTACCAGCTTGACAACAGGTGTAATGAGCAATAATTATTTGTAACCGTGCGAATAAAATAATTGATTAATAACACAAGCTGCTGTCTCGCATAGCCAGATTATTTCACTTTTTTATGGACAATTGTTACTTGAGTCTTTGTATTAGGAAATGCATTTTATTTATTGAATTCCTCTTTGCAATCGAAGAGTTTCAACTGAGCCCAAGGGCAATCAAATATCAAACAACTACAGTTTAAAATAACGTCTAATCAGTAAGTTTAGAGATATCAATATTATATGTAAGACACGAATTAGCTAAGAGCAGTCATGTTATTTATGCTTAAAAATAAATAAAACTAAAATAATTTGTGGAGCTCATTTAGTTCTTTGTGGAAGGTCATGTGTTCTGTCTCATTGTAAATGCGTGAGGAAATAAACAACTGTTCAATTGCGATTGGTGGTGCTAGCATAAAAAAATTGATCTTAACAAGTTTTGAAATTTCCGAAGAACATCGAACATGAAACATAATGGATCAAATCACTCCTGAGAGAAAAAAAAAACCAATGTGACGAAAATATCAGGAAAATCTAAAAGAATATAGTTATAGAAGGTCATTAATTTTTCTCTTTGATGTTTAATATGTAGAACTGTTACCATTTATTCTGGTCACCTTCTGGTCCGTATTGAATGTCTTCTCATTGGAGAATTCCCGGCTCAAAATATTATACATCACCTCATGATTTTGAAGATGCACAGTACATACGACTGTCTCCTATTATAACAATCCAATCACAATTTAGATAATATTAATTTTTAAAATAAAATCCTGAATATTATTCACTTTATGCTGAACTTTGAAGTATGCCACTTTGTGTCCTCCACGTGTTTTGACTTCTTTCATCTACTCGATGAACATTCATGAACGTTACAAAATATTTAGATTTCGCAACGTTCATGAATAAACGTTTGATAAACCAATGAGATCCTCGCATTTGCATATAAACATGAGCAACAAATTAAATCCTACATTGCCTTGATAAAGTCTCTCAGAGGACGACACGCGTAAGCAAAGTATAGTTTTCCTAGTGTTACTTTTATTCATTTCGGTTCCTTTACAGCTATGTGAAAAATATTTACACACACACACATACACACACACACACACACACACACACACACATATTCATTCATTCATACATATATATATTGTGTATTTAGGAAGCAATCATTTTTTATGCAAGTTTTGTTCAAAATGACAATGTGCTATGATTAAGTTTTTATATAATTTTTCATGTGATCCTATAATGTTTTTTTTTTCAGAATATAAATTATATAAAAATTGACCGAATAGTTTATTTCTCCAAGCGGTTTCGGCTATACTTTTAGCCATTATCAAAGATGAATTTTATTTTAATTTTAACTGAATATATAAATTGCCTTGAGTCACTTAACTTCAAGGTTGTTATGTTTCCGATCTTGTTATTTTTCTTCATGTCTTGATTGTAACGTTAATTATTTTGTGTTTTTGAAAAGTACCGTTCTTTCAAAGAGCTCACGTACGACTGCAAATCATGTGAGTATCTTTCTATTTAAAAAAAATTTCAATACCCCATTTCCACTGTTAAATAATGTAACAAGAATTATTTAATCGTGGAAATCAGTGGGATGGTGGAGGTAAGCAAACCCAATGTAATGATTGTAGAATACGCCAAGTTATGTCAAGATTATGAATTTAACAATTTTTGATATGACATAGGAAATTAAATTACAGTAACTACAGGATAGTATGCTTCTAAAAAGTTGTTGTATTTTCAATTACAGGAGCGAGCTAGTGTTCAAGAAACATATTTTACAGTCAGAAATAGTAAAGACAGAAGAGTCTAGCATGTCCTGAATATCTCCAACTATGAGTGCAGGCAGTAATCAGCCCAGAATGAGGGTAACAGCTATCAGACGTGTAATGTACGAGAACATGAGGTGAAATACAACCAAAATGACGAAAGGGTAGAGAAGCGTGCGATCTGATTTAATACTTACTGAATAAGTTCAAGAATATCAACGAAGGAGACGAATTTCAATAAGGACCAGAAAATGAACAGGAGAAACAACATGTGACTCTGGTAGATTCCACATACGTACCCACGATGATGCATAACATGTTCATAACGTATAATTGTTAGGGGATACACTGCTTCAGCTTGTCTAGCAGATTTCCAGGTTTAAAGCCGTCACCTACATCGATGTCCTGGTTATGAAAATTAAGCCATGGATTGCGAAATTTGCGTAGGAAAGTCATACGTGTTTTAAAAGAATACCGTTCTCTTTCAAAAGTTAATTTCCTTTAGTAAATAAAATCTTCAAGTTTTAGTTCACATCTGCTATGACCAGGTTTTGAACTCACAACTCTTTGAGCCAAGTTCTTTTTGGATAACCTCAACCAATGCATCTATCCACTGGGCCTTGAAGTATCCAGAAATAGAATACCACGTGGAACTAGAACAATCTACCCGGTGGACTAAATAAAGGTTTTAATCCCAAATTTCAACGCATATTATCTGAAGAAGGTCGAAGCGTACATAGGCTGAAACGTCATGAATGTGATAATAAAGATGAGGATAACAGTCAGAATAATATAAATAGTGTAAACAGTTACAATATTTCATCTCATAAATATACACAGATGTCCAATGAAATTTATAGTAATAGGAGTGTAAGATATATCAATTCAAGGACAGTTATTTTTATATGCAACTAGTGAACAGACATGATTGTTGATGTAGTTCAAACGAAACATTGATTAGTTGGACCGAAAGGAAGAAAACGTCACAAAACATCTGCCTATTTCTCTTGGTGCTTGAACATTTAACAACTATTGTGATGCCCAAACTAATGTGCTGTTTTTATTCCGTCAGGAATTTTTCTTTAACTGAACCTATTTCGGTCCACATGTAGTTCTACCCCGGCATTTGCGTGCTTTAAATAAACTGAAAAAGACTGATAAAAAACCGACCATTGAATGTTTCAGGAAATAGCGTCCAGCACTTCGATACAAAGAATCTGTTTGTTAATTGATAAATGCATTGTCATTGCTAATCAATTCAACCAACGTGAAGCATTATTTTGACAGATTTCCTAGTGTGACGGTGAGAAAAAAGAGAACCTAATGAGATCTTTTCTTTTTAACTTGGCATCGATCAAGTGGAATGTAAAATTATGACTGTTCTTGATTGATGTCTGATGTTATAAAAATCAAAGATCGATATAAATTTGTTCAGATGTAAGTGAAAAGAATCGGAAATCTTCAAGATTTCTGGAATCGATCTACATGCAAGTGGAAAGAAAAGTAAGCTCGGGTGGGTGACAGCGGTTATTGGACGGGAAAGATTTTCCCATGAAATAGTAATCGTCTTGAAATAAGTGTCAGGTGTTCTCTTGAATTCAATCAAATGTTGCCAACCAAACATGATTTTCTTGATGTTGCTTTGTCTGATTGTTGCAATCAATAGTCTTAAAGGGAGAAACAGATGTTTACTTTTGAAACCAATGTTTTCTCTCCTGAAATGCTAAAATGAATTATTTTGCCGCATATCTTTGGAGTAGATTAAAAATGTTGTTTGATCAAAACAATTCAGTGAACTTTCCGATTAAAATGTTGGTTTAATTTCTCTATTACGTTTGCTATAAGTATATCGTTTTTCATACAATATCAGGGAAAGCATAGAAGTGTCGTTAAAACTTACTAAACTCTGTTTTAATTTTATAATTAGTCAACTGTATTAAATTGTTTACAAGCGTTAGGGAATAAATACTGTAGCAAGGAAAATGAATTTTACATAAATTTAAGAAAAGAAACGATATGTAAGCCTTTTCACAAATCGTTATAATCTTTTAGCGGCAAAACTTATGAATGGAAAAAGTAGACGCTCACCGACAGGTTTCGAACCTGTTTCAGCTTTGGCGGTGTAAAAACCATTATCAGACGTACTTTTGACAGTTTCCGCCGTGAAATGAGTTGAATAGTTCCTTATAAAAGCATATCTTTCTCAGATTTTCGAAACATTCATTTCTGCTTAGTTTCAAATCTGAATGTAAACAAAGCAATATTTAAAGAAGTGTTGGCTTGTTATTTATTAATTCGGCAGATTACAGTTATTTCAATTGGAACCACATATTTGAGTCAACAGTCTATTTATTAAGCAGTATATTTATCTTCTTCTACCGGCCTAAACATTTGTAAAATCCTCTTAAATAAAAATATGTTCTATAAAGCAAGGCGGATCTAACAACAGTTTCTCCTGCTTGGGTGAGGGATAAAATTCTACCGGAAATCGCAAAATGCTAGCCAAAATGTCAGAAAACGTTAATTAAAATATTGTAATATGAGAAATTATGCTACAAAATTTTCATCACCATATGTATCTGCGTTTTGATTAAATCGTTTTGGTTACGAATATATATATATATATATATATATACAATCATATTCCTTTTTAAATTGCCCATATTCTAACATGCTTTTTGTATTTCTACAGTTCAAAAGCAATTATGAATTTTGTTCCTGAATTTCTACTTGTTAGCTTCCGGTATTATTAAAATATTTACCGGAAGTAAGAATATTTTATATTCCATAACTTTTCTATTAATATATTATTGTTACGAGTAAATACAAATACACAAAAAATATTAACTAATATTTTAAGAAATATTTAACTAGAATGTTATAGTTTATAATTATTTGGACTGTATCTCATCTATAAAAACAATGTCAAGTCATAAATCAAATGTCCTAATGTTTTCATTTCTTTCCATATTTTCATTCATACATATATTATTATGGACTCTCGCGTCGATTTCAACGTATGAGTGTCTAACTCAGTTAGACTGCCACACGAAGAATTGTTTAGAGTGGTAAAGGCTTGTGTAGCACCATGCACACTTTTTGAAACTGCTGATAACAAACAATCGGTGCAGAAGTTCACCATAGATTGCATGAACAGCAGACCTCAGTTATTTAACCCATAACTGGAGCATAAGTATTTCGCACAAAATACTTCAGAAGACTATTAGCAGTTTTTTTTCACTGCGTGACAGGATATATTATATATATATATATATATATATATATATATATAATGAATTAGAGCACTCTGGCTAATGGGCGTGTATAATAATAATGTATACGCTAAAAAGTCTGCCTTCTTCTACCGAGCGCCCATAGTCCAGATGTTGAATCGCCGACTGACGCCAATTCGGTCGGTTTTCAATCCTGGCTAAAAGCAATCGGAGTCTAACCGTACTGATGAGCTGTGATACAGTGAAACAGATCTGTCTGCAGACGAATATATTTATACATATATAAGCAGCACTCTCTTTTTTATGCAGTTTTCTTTATTAAAAATGCAGACACGGTATTATTGTTAGGTTTTTATGTAATTTTTCGTATGATCTTATAATTTTTTTCGTATCATCTTCATTTTTTTTTAGGACATAAATTATGTCCTAATATTTTGTTTATAATAATTATGTTCTAATATTTTGTTTATCCGACCGCTTTCGGCTATATTTTTAGCCATTTTCGAGGATGGATTTTATTTTACGTGTGACAGAATGTATGTAGTGTTATATGTGTGTTTGTAGAGTAGTGAGTATGTGTTATGTACCGAACGTGGTTAGTACGTTGTTAGCGTGTTTGTAGTTGATATTATTGAGTGTTAGGTTTGTTTGTTTTTTTTCAAATAATAATACCTCCTTGAAAATCAACAGAATTATTGGCCGTATCAACATTGATACACATATTCTTAATCCCATATACCAATTGTCAAAATAGCTGAATGATACTTTCACCCCATATCTACTTATTATGGTTTGAAGTCCACCCACGAATTCTTTCAAATTCTTAAATCTACAACCCCAAACCAAGGCACCCTCGAGTCTCTCGACGTCAAAAACTTATTTGCTAATGTCCCTGTTACTGAAACCATTAACAAAATAATTAACTCCGTATATAATCATATTTCAATCTTACCACCATCTATCAATTGTAATATTCTGATAATTCTTTTTCTGCCTGTACAACTAAGACATTTTTACAGCCATGAAGGCCACATTTAAGCAGAAACCAACGGAGTAAATATGGAAAATACGCTTGGTCCATGCTCCTTTAACTTTTACATGCCCCATGTAAAAAATACAGTTTACCAAACCGACAATATACGTCCGCTACGGAGATAATATTTTCATTTTAGCAGAGAACTTAAACGAAATTGATAATCTTCGAACTGCATCTAAAAAAAAATTTCCGTCTTCAACTGCACATATAAGCTTAACCAAAAAATACACTCCCGTTTTTGAATATCTTCGTCGAGTCTCGTAATAATACTTTCTTCACTTCACTATATAAAAGTGTACCAGTAAAATTCTTGTCAGCTTAATTTAACTTGTCAATGTCCATTTGGGTATAAAATTGTGTTATTAAAAATTTCTTCACCAGAGCGTACGAGAATTCATCTTCTCGCTTGCTTTTCTTCAAAGATCTTCACATCTCGAAACAAATACAGATTTCCAAATTATTTGGTTGACTACAATCTAGAAATGTCATTCGAAAAGGTTTTTCCATTATTATATCTATTTTTGATGGATTCGGTTTTTACCTAACACACTTCAACAAGCTTCACAAGTAATATAACGATATAGATAACTTCACTCTAAAAATACTAAAAGACCAAAGAGTATGGCAGCCATTTAAATTCTACAAAAGTAACCATCTACCATGAAAATATCTCTAATCTAAGACCCTGTATTTTTGAATACATATATGAAAATAATGACACGTCGTTACACGTTGCAGTTGCGCGTTGCTGATAAAACTTATTGTGTTTGATTACACTGGGTTTAGCTTTTAAAATAAAGGAAAAATGATACTTTAAACACGATACGTTGTTTGAAACACATTTGATTCTTCTTTTTAATTTTTCACACCCCTGACAATGACTAAAGGGAATCGATGATTAAACCTAATACAAATATTGACTATTTTTAACATCTACAAAAGCCACAACTGCGAAAAGTTATTCGGATATTAGAAAAAACAATTCATAAATTTAACAGATTTAAAATGTCTATTGCCTTTGATAACACATACACACATATACATATTTAAACATCTCATATATATATATATATGCATATTTAAGTAATTCATCAAGTTTTATTAGACCTCAACAGAATGCAGAAAGCACTAGATGGCCGTTTTCGTCCTATATTTGGGACTCATCAGCAGTGCGCATCCATTTCCAGGAACTGAAACACAGACAGTTACGTTATTAAGTAAACGTCATACCAACCGGTGACGAAGAGGTAACAAATATGTGAACGAACGGCGCGTCATCGAGTTTAATTCGTTACCTCTTCGGCACCGGGGCGCCTGGTACAGTTGGTATGACACTTGCTTAATAACATAACTGCTGATGAGTCCCAAATATAGGACGAAACGGCCGTCCAGTGCTTTCTGCATTCTGTTGAAGTCTAATTATAAAAACTCGATGAATTACTTAATTATATTTCAAATCCTCCTACTATATATATATATATATATATATACACTCCAACCACGTCTATTGAACAGGTTAAGAGGCTCATCCCTTGTTCCCTGTTTAGGATGTGGTTTCCGGTTTTTCTTTTCCAATCTTTTCACTATTACGTAGCCCCCTGCACATCAGTAGTGTTACCGCCTTGCTCGGAGTGATACGATTAATATATATATATATATATATAAATCCAGGCTTTAAATGTAAATCATTTTCACATCTAACATTGCCTGATGACGAGATTCTATTTTTATTTTTAATCTTTTTTACATGTGGGTGAGACTTGTATTTTCTACTAGCATGTTTCGAATAAAGCTTCGTAGGTTTTTTCTGTGTGTTTAAATCAGTCCCAATTGAGCTATGATCGAGTGGATGTCACCTAGATAGGCATGTAGTAGTATGACCAATATAATTATTGGTTGGTTTGATGAGAAACAGAGTTTCTTAATGTGCATTTGATCTCGTAAATAATATTGGTTCTCAGTAATTTTGTTTTTGTTGGTGAAACCGACTCGCAATAAGATGTTTTTCTGATCACTACAATCTTAACAGGGTAACTATTAACTGTTATCTTCCCCTCTTACTCGCATAAACAGCCTTTAACTCTGTAACACTCTACCTCGAGTGGCCCACAAGCTTTGTACAAGGGGAAACTCAATGTATAATAAAAAAGAGATCAAGAAAGTTTGTTTAATTTTTGGTATTGTTTCCCGATTTTGTATTTTTAAATCAAATTAGAATCCATAGCTAAAAAAGTCGGTTCTCTGTGTAGGGCCAGGAAGTTTTTCCCGTCCGAAACAATCTTGCACATATACAAATCTATCATCCACCCGTGCATATTGTATATTGCTGCCATATCTGGTCGGGTGCTCCTGCTATCCCCCTAGGTGTCCTTGACCAAATTCAACGGAGAATCTGTAATGTGATTGATCCCGACTTGGCAACTAGGATACAATCACTTTCTCAACGGCGCAGTGTCTCTTCTACAAATACTTTCACGGCTACTGTCCCGATGAACTTATCTCACTGGTACCCACTATATATAAATTTCCTCGAGCCACAAAATTAGCAACTAGGTCCCACCCTTTTACTTTGAAACCGATAAATTGTAAACGCAAATTCTACTCCATCATCTTCTTTTCTCGCTCTTTCCGCTTGTGGAATTCCCTTCCGCTTACTTGCTTTTCCGACAGCTATAATCTTCAAGAATTCAAAAATAAAGTCAATATTCATCTCCTGTCTCACTAACTTATATCCTCTTTCTCATGCTTTTTACTCCGTCCACCCCACTCTCATTAGTATTGTCTTCCTTCTTATTCTCTTTGCCTGACACCCCCTGTAATCTGTTACTCTTTCTCATAACATTCCTCCTATGTAACCCACTGCACAACAGTGGTAGGAAAATGCTTGGGGCCACACAATTACATATATATATATATATATATATATATATATATATATATATATATATATATATATGTGTGTGTGTGTGTGTGTGTGTAAATTAAATAAAAATTAAATAATTTCTTCCTGAGGCGCTGTTAAGTTTTGTGCCACGTAACAGACGATAAGGTTTTAATTTAAAATTGACATTCTTTACATACAGTAACAAAACATTCTGTAAATGACGTCATTTAAAAATCCCAGAATAAAATGAATAAAAATTATTCTTTATTGTAACTGATAGCATTAACGTCTTTATCAACATTAATAACTCAGATGATTGAAAGTACGAGGAGAAAAATCATTATGAACATTTTCTTTATAAATATGCTCCGGATATGCGACAGCTTAGACACTAAATGTAATCATATAATAAAAGATTCATAAGTCAGATCATGCCAATCGATTTCAATAAAATATGCTTGAATATGCGTGCGTGTTTTCAACTGTTTTCTCTTTCATTTTTCACTCTTTAAATACATCCCTAATTTATTCCTTCTATGCATATCCATCCTATCGACATGTCTTCTTTTGCTTTTATGAAAATATTTTCACTGTATTAACCACTTTGTTTTTAAAAACAGTCACACTTCCCACGCAAAGAAAATTTGTAACATGAAATGCAATTGATGCGTTTCTTTTTTTGTTTTTTGTTTTTTCTTTTCTTATTCCTTCTCACACAATTCTTATTCTTTTCTCTTGTACAAAGCTCAAATACGTTTTCATTCGGTGCTGACATGCTTTTGCAGACTTGCGTTTGAACATCTAAAATCTGCCGGTATATTTCTGCCAAAGTGGAGACCGTGCCTGAAATCGGAGCGTTACATCGCTTCCCATCTGGTGCCATGGCATAACCAACTGTTGACACGAATTTCCCAACCAAGTCAAAGTCACCTTTTTACAATGAAAACAAAAACAACAAAAAAGATAGTTTTTGTCTCAAATTAACCAATCATTTTACTCTTGTTGATATTATTTTCTAAAGCTTACTCTGAAATCCTCCAGCGAAGCGAGACTCTTTCCATCAGAAGAGAACAATCATTTCGGTGTAGATTGAAATATTCTGAATCAACATTATTTTATTCATTTGAATAGATTATAGAGTACTGCAACAGATGTCACGACTGAACATCAATTCAGATTTGCCATGGAATACACACACACACACACACACACACACACGCATAGACGCTCACGTATATATATATATATATATATATATATATATGGAAGTTAATGAGAGGTTCGTAGCCTAATGATAAAAACGTATTTATTATACAATATTACTTTTCTGTATGGTCACATTCCTTTTCAGTAGAGTTAAGCCGACGATTCTCCTCAAAACACTTAGATGGAACGTCATACAGATTAAAAACCAATGAAAAAATATGCTAGGTTTCGAATATTTGGAATTATTGGTTCACATCCATTACAAATATATGATAGAATGAAGTAAATGAACAAAAAAGAAAATGTATCTTGCTTGTTTTTTTTACTGTATTCTATCATTTTATCTGATTCCAATTCACATATTCAACACACACACACGCACACACAGACACACACATATATATATATATGTATATATATTAGTCATCCACATACATGCCTGTTTCGCTGTATCACAGCTCATCAGTGTGGCTAGACACATCCACTTGCTTCTGGCCGGGATCGAAACTCGACCGATTTGGTGTCCATCGGAGTCGCTACCCTAAGCCATAGGCGCATGGAATTAGAGAAGGGAAATTTTAAAATGTTGTATATAAGCAGTGTATACACACGCCATTCACCGAAAGAACTCAATTCATTTCTGCAGAGTAACGTATATTTTGCAGAAGTGGAGACTGTTTTTACATATTCGTCTCGAGAGAGCTCAATCGTAATATATATATATATATATATATATATATATATATATATATATTTTTTTTTTTTTTTTTTTTTAATCATATCACCTCGAGCAAGGCGGTAACGCCACTGATGCGCAGGGGGTTACGTAAGGGTAAAAAGAATGGAAAAGAGAAAGCCGGAAACCACATCCTAAACAGGAAACAAGGGATGAGCCTCTTCACCTGTTCAATAGATGTGGGTGGAGTGTGAACCGGGCGATAGTTTAGTCTATCTACTCCAATTGAAAAAAAAGAATAGTAAAGGAAAAGAGTGAAAAGATTGGAAAAGAGAAAACCGGAAACCGCATCCTAAACAGGAAACAAGGGATGAGCCTCTTCACCTGTTCAATAGATGTGGGTGGAGTGTGAACCGGGCGATAGTTTAGTCTATCTACTCCAATTGAAAAAAAAATAAAAAATAAGGAAAACAGTGAAAAGATTGGAAAAGAGAAAACCGGAAACCGCATCCTAAACAGGAAACAAGGGATGAGCCTCTTCACCTGTTCAATAGATGTGGGTGGAGTGTGAACCGGGCGATAGTTTAGTCTATCTACTCCAATTGAAAAAAAAAAAAAAATAAGGAAAACAGTGAAAAGATTGGAAAAGAGAAAACCGGAAACCGCATCCTAAACAGGAAACAAGGTATGAGCCTCTTCACCTGTTCAATAGATGTGGGTGGAGGGTGAACCGGGCGATAGTTTAGTCTATCTACTCCAATTGAAAATATATATATATATATATATATATATACTGCCTATTTATTTTTATACCTAACTTATTTTTGATACCTAAGATTTAAATTGATTTTTTTAAGATTAAAAAGCTTTCTTGAAGCTTTGATTTTAACTTAATTGATAGGTAAATAATTGCATTTACTATTTCCAGCAAGCAAATTCTTTGTCAAATTTTAAACAAAAATTGCATTGATTGGTATCTAAAATGTTGTGATTTTATAATCGTTTTCAATTTTTCCGCTATTTTTGAGCGATCGAAACCTGTAAACTAATGTAAATTCTCATTTTTGAAAATCTTGCAAAAATAGAATATAAATCTGTGACAAGTTAATTTAAATATAATAATATTTAAATTAGCAAATTTAAAGTTAAATTAATCTGATTTGAAACAAATATTACTTGTTTATGACATGAAATTTAGAATAAATGTAGTTTTTAATCACGAAGGCTGATTCGCTGATCTTTCAAGTAGGTGATGGCAACTCTTAAACATTTAACAACTGTGGCTAAATATGATTGACCAGAATTGACATAAATGTGCGAAACCTAAGTAAACGATTTGTAAGTGGAACAACTCTTGAAACACGTGACATTTTAATGATATAAGATTTATGGTCTATTATAAAAAAAAGACATATCTGCACACACAAAAATTGTTTTAATTATTTCAAATATCTTGATGCGTGAAGATTTATATTAACCTTTACAATTTTCGATTAGTAAATATAGTCTTCACTTATTAACTTAATAACCTAATTGGGACGATGACTGGAAGAAATGTTAAAAATTTTTTTTCATCTTTATAAATTATTAAAATTAAAAAGTAAATATTAAAACAAATCTCGTAAAATTGATTATTCACTGATTTTTTCAGACTATGATATACTTAACATATATTGTTTATAAAAGCAAATAAAATTTTATCAAAATAAAAAAATATTATAGCTTCATTGTATTTTTTCACTATACAGAGCATATCTTCTGAAAAAAAGCAATTGTAAGGAAAAAAAAATAGTGATTTACATTTCCCAAGGAAGCTTGTATTGAACTAATGAAACAAAGTGTCCGTGACAATAATCAATTGCTAGAAATTTTAAGAAATTAATTAGAGCGTGGGATGGTAATATATCTAAAAAAATAGTTTTACTAATATTTCATAAAAATAATGATTTTAAAAATATTTTCAGTCATATGTAAATAAGTCCTACAATATTAGGAATAATTCTTACAAAAATCAAATAATGGTCGGATTTTGATAAAACGTTCGGGTCTTATTAATGTGTTTTTCACTGGCAAAAAAGGTGAGTTCTTTAATATTACGTTTGACGTAATAAACTTCTTCAAAAATCTGGTTACTCGCTATTGAAAAAAAAAGATTTTTAAACAAAATTTCAAACGTGTTAGAAAGGAGTAAAGAAAGTAATAAAATAACAAATAAAAATAATTTATTCTTTCCTCTTAATAATAACATAAACATTTATTCGATTAAAGTTTGTTTTTATTAAGTTTGGGTCTTTTTAACATCATGCTATACTGTTTTTTCAGTAAAGGAGTAAATATATATATATATATATTTGAAAATATTTTTATAGGCACAAAATTTAATTAAAGAGATGAAAGTGTGTTGCTTAATGTTACACATGATAAAATAGTAAAAAAAGCGAAGCAACCTATATCAGCACCTGGACATGAAAATTAAGCAACATGTCCCAACTAAGATGAGGAACCACATCTAACCTCGGAATGAATTTGTCCCAGATACTTACAGTTCCGCCATTTGCAAGCACCTATTAAATAGTAGAAAGTGTGCTGCGAATTTTAGTGTTGACTGGTTCAGTGTTGTGTCCCGGTCGCACTCTTTATTCCACCTCAAAGTGCTGGAGGCTTTATATATCGGCTCCCGCAAACCTTCCCTGTCCATTATTGGGGCTCGATATTATTAGCCTCTAGCTCTCTGTATTCATAGTTTTCTCCTCATTTTCCATCACACACTTCTTTATTTTAATCCTAGTTTAAATCTCACGTAGAGGCCTGACGAGCGGGAGCGAAACCGGTTGCTTCGCAATTTTTTACAATTTTATAAAGTGTAACATTAAACTACACACTTTCATTTCTTTAATATATATATGTGCGCTAACCATTAACAATAAAATAGGATGAATACTGATGTACATTCATTTTTTATTTTTAATGGGTAGCATACAAACTATGCGTGTTTTTATTAATCATCATCCAATTAATATTTATGAGTACGCCTCTCTATACATCCGGTTTTCTGTCTAACACTACACGTGGATACTTTTGCAACAGATCGGTATATACAATTTGCTCTAGCTATTCCCCTAATTAACCTCATGGTCACGGACAGACCATGAGTTCAGCATTTTCTTTTATTTCTCGACAAATGTAGCACGTTTTACCCATTCTCATCGCCAATTGTAAACTGGGTTATCATTATATAGGCTAAGACAAAGTTGGATTTCACCCTCTGTTAAATATGTGTTGTTGACTTCACCCGTAACTTTAACAAAGTAGAGAATATTAGATTGCTATGTGATGTCAGTTCTTCAATATGGCAGTGAATGCTGGACAATATCATCAAATATAAACTGAAGCAGCTGAAATGTGGTTCTATAGAAGGATGCTACGGATATCGTGGACCGAGCATGTGAGCAATGATGAGGTTTGGGAAAGGATAGAAACAAAAAAGAAATTAATATTGAGCATCAGGAAGAGACAACAAAGTCCCTGGGTCATGCAATAAGGAAGGAGGGCTTGGAGGACCTGATACTAAAAGGCCAGATAGAGGGAAAAGAGACAGAAGAAAGCAGCGGATAGCATATTTGAAGGGCTTGAGCAGGTGGATGACAGAACAGGGGTTACGTGGTGTTGCAGGAAAAAGTGTGCTCAGAGCAACCAGGAATAGGGAGACGTCGAAGGGCATGATCGCATACGTTCTAAAAAGACAAGGCATATAGAAGAAAAAGAAGCAGCTCTTAAACATTCTGTGACTCCACTAATTGGTCATATACATACTAGAAATATATGCTGACATTATATTACACCATGAATGATTTGAACGCTTTACTGAATAATGCCGTGTCGTTGTATTTAAAGACCCTGTGCGGTGAGTCTTTTCCATGCACACGAAGTCAAACTAACACATAACGCTCACAGAATCAAGTCGCATTAAAGGTCACCAAAATACGCGTTCGAACGAAGACTTTGAATATCAAGTAATAACCGTTACTAAAAAGTCCAACCCCAGTCTGTGCTAAAGATTATAAAATCCCAATTCTCCACTGTCAATGTGCTGGTATTTGATATACTGATTCGCATTTTAAAAATTTCCTAACAGCTTAAAATTAACTGCTGTCCTGATTATGAAAGTGCTCATTCTCCTTAAAAAGGTTTTACTTACATTACAAAATGGCCCCTAAGCTGATGGATGATCCTTATTTGGCTGGGATCCAACTCGTTTGTCCTCACAACACATACGTTACGTGTGCGATCTCTTTTTCGTTGCACTGAACCACTTTTGCGACATTCTGCTCAGCGTACTGACTGGGTTCTGGCCAGATATGACTAATGCCACTTCCGCGGAACAGGATTACTTTTTAACAAAAATCGTCACGCTTGTGGGTTTTCTGATCAGGATGTGACTTATTCCGTGATCCTGCTCATCAAATAAAGCAACACTGACTGCAACTGAAGAAACAGGTCGATGCTTTATGATGTTGACTCCTCAAATTCAGTCAAGTTAATATGATGCGCATTGTTCATTGAACAAAAATAGTACATATTCTCAATGATAGATCCAGAGAACCAGCGAACTGTTCATATTTCGCGTGAACAAATACCACACCATCAAAGAACCATGATTCCAAGTGGTCCGCACCAAATCCGAATCCTACCATTAGTTAAAAACACACGGGTACTGTGAGTAATCAGATCATGCTACACATTGCCAATTTTACAAGGTATAGTTAACGATGTTTTTAAAACAGGTTCTATTAATAGAGGTATCCAGACGAGTTTTCTACTTCCATAGATGCTAACCTCCAGGAAAGTGACTCGTTGTGCCATTTCGGGCTAACGTTCTCAGCTGACATGAAGTGGAAAGACTATATTGAATCTATTGCTACGTCAGCAGCTTATAAAATCGGTTCATTGTTGTTATGGGGAAATACACCTATTCCTCAGATAATGGACTCTCCCTCTTATAATTATAAGAGTTAACAGGAAGTTCTTGAGAACTTCTTGAGAATTTCTTGGTAAGTTCATAGGAGTTCTTTTGCGTTCTATTGGAGTTCAGTCAAAATACTAGGCAGTTGATATTAGTCGGCATTTAGCCGAATACTAAGGAGTCAGCTTTCAGTAGAAGATAACCAAGTTCCTAATATTTTGGGGTGCGCTAAGTCGATCAGCAACCGACATAGCACGATTATAATCTTCAGTGCGAAAACTACTCTACAGCAATTGTGTCACGCGGAACAATTTTTCTTTATATAATCTCTCTTTTATATCTATAATTCTACCATTCGTCCATGCTTAGAATATTTCTGTCACATATGATCAGGTGCCCCTGCTATTAACTTTAAGATCCTTGATAAGAAGAATCAGCAATATTATTGATCCTGGTCTGGCGACTCGGCTTGAAGAATTCTGTATATATGTCTGTTATCGCCAGCATTAAATGTATCTGTGATTTGAACCTGTGTCGCTTTAATGTTACAACAGACAATTCTAGCAAGACACTTCTAGTCCGGATCATCAAGGAGACATTGTCACTCACTACACTCTCTACGGTGAACAGTAATAACTTCCAGCAGATATCACCGGTACACGTGACACTGTAAATTGAGTGATGTCAAATATCTCCATAGTTTCAGAAATTGCATGACCTATCAATCTTACACCCATTATAAATTTAAATTCCGTAAATGTTGCCATAAGTATCCTAACCAGAGTTCACACTAACTCAATAGATATCTGAGCCTAACTGATACAGTTTTAGATACTTGCATGATGTGAAAGTACACTGCTGTAATCTAACATTACTATTACGTATTACTTTCCCATGACTTTCGGTATGTCCGTGTATTATTGCTTACTTTCCTGAGATATAATATGAGCCTTGCCGCTATTATTAACAACTTGGGCGCAAGATATTCGAGTATAGCTTCTCCGTATTCATATGCTTTTAAAGCTTCCTGTAAGTTCTTTTTACTGTGACACGGCCATTTGCAAGACTAGACCATTGAGCTTCTCATGTGTCACCTTGGAGTAAGACTTGAGCCTGCCATTGTCTATCCATATTGATTTAAATTCAAGATATTCCAATATCATGCTCAGCATATCTCTATGGTGTAAAACTTTTTGAGCACGATCTAATTTTTTTGTTTGTGGTCGAACACTTCACGGAAATCAGCTTGGTCGATCTTAAGAACAATGAAAACGTTTCTGAAAAAATGTACAGCATCTGGCTGAGTGATATAAACGTCATATAACACCCTGATGGCTTTCATCCCGACCAGGGTATCAAAGAACGCCGGCTTCCCTCACATTACCATTATATCAACTTTAAATGTATTTGCATTAAACGTACCAGTGGTAACGACTCCGATTTCACAACCTATACGAGTCTCCGCATTGAGGGTCTTATGTTCATAATTCTTTGTCTATGACTGCTATATTTCATATGACATGCTCATATTTCATATGACATGCTCATATTTCAT
This sequence comes from Ascarosepion bandense, assembly GCA_037127315.1. Classification (NCBI taxonomy): domain Eukaryota; kingdom Metazoa; phylum Mollusca; class Cephalopoda; order Sepiida; family Sepiidae; genus Ascarosepion; species Ascarosepion bandense. The sequence continues at coordinate 832,938 of JBBBDQ010002126.1, read as the reverse complement.
CGGGAACATCCTAAGTTGAATAAAGACATACATTTTACCATCAACCTGGTTTTGATTACAGATAGTGCCGTTTCTATGTTTTACCTAGGGAAGAGCTTGACGCTGGCGTCTTTACACCATTTCGTTTCCTGGACCCACTAAATATATGTGGCCCGGATGTAGGCATTGATATCAGCGTAGTGTTCGTCCTTCTTATCTTATCAGAAAATTGATATTTATTTTTGTTTTAATAGAAAAAAATGTAGCACAAGGTCAAAAACGGGGATAGGGGAATGCTGGTCTTCATCTGTCTTAAAATAACTTAGCTAGCCACAATTGCTAACCCAAGCAGACTATACAATATTTCTTGCACCAAATATCATTTTTACTTACTATTCTTACTACAGACACAATAATACCTCAAAGACTTTATGAAATCCTAACTAGTTCTATATGTACAATTTGCATGTGTTGAGTCAAGAATAACAACTTTAAAAATGAAAAACCCGATGAATATTTACACAGTGCGTATTAATTTTTGAAGGGGACCAAAATGATCAGAAAACTACCACAATGTAATCTGGATAGTAGCACTTATAAAAAGTGATTTTAACACTTTCTTGATTTTCTACGCTGGCTCTTATGAATATAGAACTGGTCGCGTAAATGCCACAGCTGGAGACATTAGCACCGCATAACATTTTGATATTGCTCTAACATGGTTTACATTTATCACATCCTTGCCAAGAGAAATTATTGGATGTTGTCTGATAGCAAATGTGTACGCCAAACAATATCCAGATAGCAAACTGAATGATACAGCCAGTTTGCACATCAATGCTAAAAACACAGACAGCTACTCACCAGAATAGTGTCCTTGTAACGAAATGTTCGAATGACACGAATGACTCGGTCAGAAAGACTTCTTTCTGGTCATTCTTTATGTGAGCAAATTATTTATTTGCTTCTTCACTCAGATTGCTAATAAAGAGCAAACTCTCAACGTGATAGAGGAGTTACGATCCATAGGCACACGTACCATGACAACTCAATTTTTTCTATCTATTCTGCAGGTTATATTTAATTCGGCTAGTTCTCGTATCAGCTTTAAGACCAAAACTTTTATATGCCATTTTCATAAGGTTTAGAAATAATATCTTCAGTAATAAGTTAATTCAAACTGCAAGTGTCACCTATGCAAAAAGAAAACGGAATTCGGCAACAATTACGATTTGACGGTATGAAGTTTACTGCATTTGATTTTATTTTCCCAACGCTCCATTCACTTTCCTTTTTAATCTTACCGAATCAGGATGGTTGTTAATTATTTTCCATAACATAAGTCTACACCAGGCCTGCTGTTACCAGTCTATATCCGGTACTATTGCTAATGCTTACCCCACAAATTATTTGCCTGCATTTATTATGCATGAAAAGATGAATATTTATGAAGTCGCCAACCGGATATATTTTATTTATATTCGAATTTATTGTTGAATGCTTTCATAATATAATAAGATTCTGGGTCAAATGTCAGAAGAGATTGGGTTCTATAGTCTTGATTATCAACAGGTCTACTGCACAAAGTAATCGCAACCTACTGTGGGGAAAATCTTCTACCCAGTCAGTCATGTCTCTTTCGAAACCAGATCGCCCAAGCGTGTATCATGTATGGCACTTAACTGACAGGCCAAATTGTATGAAGTTCGTTCAAGGTGTGATAGTTTCACAGCTTAAGCGATCATCAGGCAACTTTGACAAGTGCTGATTTCTATGTTTACACTATTTTCAGTTATATCTGAACAAAGCTATATTTAATCAACTTTATAAAGTTTATATATATGCTCTATGTTTGTATGTATATATACGATGGAAATCCAACATAATTCATGGACGAATTCAATTCTATAAATAACGATGTTAGGTAAACACTCTCATTTGTTATTTATTTCTATTGTTATTTCATTTAATCCTACTCTACATATTAATCATAATAATGTAACATCCCCACTAACTGTCAACAATTACACCGCTCGACAATTGTTTTTATCTTTACACAAAAAATTATCTGTACTGAGAAAAAGTTTTGTAATAGAGCAAAATAAACTTGATTTTTCAGATCCAGCGTACAAAATATACAAAAACATGCGTTTATTGCTCAACAAAATATAAAAAACATGTGTTTATTGCTCAACAAAATATAAAAAATATGTGTTTATTGCTCAACAAAATATACAGAAACATGTGTTTATTGCTGAACAACTTGGAATAATTGCAAAGGTTCCAGGTGCGTTAGTTATTGCCGGCACTACCTTGAATCTCAGCTTTTACAGGTTGTTTTGTTCAATTTTTAAATCTGGAACAGCCGCGTCTACGAATTTTGTGACTTGTTCAAAAATCAGATTTAGTTTTGATTCATATGTTGCTTTTAGTTTATTCTATTTTATTTTTATTTTAGCGTTTTATCATTTCCAAAAACCAAAAGTTTTTTGTATATTTATATTCTTGAAAAGCTTCTGATTTGTACGCACACCATATTTTTTAAATGGTTATGTCAAGAACTTTTGCAAAATTCTTCGTATATCACTGTTCCTACACTTCCATCTCAGCAGAAACTTATAATGATCTTGGTGGGAACTTTGTTGTGCTGTCATGGTGATTTCTAAGCGTAGCTTTTATGTTGCATAAGGCCGGTGAGAATCGAACTCAGTAATCAATCGTATTGTTCTAGTGAGATAAGCTTCGTCGAGGTGTCCTTTTGATGTGATGTAATGATTAGCAAGCTTGTCTCGCTAGATCAATTATGACTGAGTAATGAGTTTGATCCTCACTGTATGCTCCATACTTTCGCCCGTGTGCCACATCTAAGTCACGTTTAATAAATCGCTATAATGATTTTGACAGTTTTATATTCACACCCACAGACTAATTTTACTCTTCTCATGTTATTTTTAATATAAGGTTTGGGGGTGTTTTAGGCTAAAGTGACATTATTATGATTATTATTTTTTACTTATTTTGAGAAGTTACCTCAAATGCCTGATAATTATCACTGGAAATTGAATAAAAGACTATATATATGGTAGAATTCTAATATGTACGTTCTGATGAGTGGAATATACGTTCCTGGCGTAAATAAGTCATGACTATGAGCTTTTAACCACCTGGCGTATGCGACCAATTTTTGATGGCAGTGGGGGTGGTCGCGTACGACAGGTTCCACTATATATATATATATATATATATATAGGAAGAGACAGATTTGCTTGCAATCTGATACAGTATCCATACTACTTCGTTTTAATGATGTTGTTTGAATGGTCTCAACTGACCCTCCAATTTCTGACTCATTCAGTGCCCCTACCAATGATTTGAACATGAATCCTCTTTCGTCAACTATTGTAGACACCACGGTAAGTCTCGTGTTCGTTCATTATCGGAGCTCCCAGGTATGTTCCTATTTTTTTACCAGATTTTTACTTTCTTTTATTTTCCACCTGTTGTCCGATAGCAAAACAATAACTACGATAGAACCTCCTTTTCCTGTCCATCGCTATGAGTTCTAAACCCTTTTATCCTGAATGTGCTCGTCGATTTCGATGTCAATACCCCAGCATATCTTTTACTTTTTGTTTTCTTGGACAAAAACTAGTGGTTTGTATTGATATCATATGTATACTTAATCGAATACAAGTTGTTTGCAGTTACCTGTTAATGTCTGTTTCTCCCCTTTCGTCTATCTATATTCCGAACAAGCATTATTGTCTATGACTGCATGTCGATAAGTTTCTGACTGCCGCAGAAATATTCTCATAGCTGATTCCACTGTTGCAGGAATAAAAGAAAGAACAATCTCTCAACCTTATTAAAAAACGAGAAAAATATTGTCCGCTTCTACTTGTTTAGAAAAACAAAAAACGAAGCGTCTTATAAAATCCCAAAAACGATTAAGTAGTGAAAACCTCGAATTGAAAGCTTTTTTAAAAAAACAGTGAGAACACTGCGAGTATTACGAGAATTGTTAAGAGACTTGTTGTCTCTTGATCCTATGTGAAATCTACCTGATATTGGAGGCGTGAAATCTCAATAAGTGTTTTACTATTGATAATAATGGTAGTCTAAGAAAAAGCTGTTATATTTTAATGTAAAAAGGTGTTATGTGGAAGGTGTATTTTTATTTTGTCTTTTATTTAAAGAATTTTGTTAAGATTTTTCTTTGGCTTTGTATCTCCGCTCTAATAAAATCATATCCTTTTATACAGAAATCAAGATTTGATTTAATAAACCTTGGATTAAATTAATAATTCTAGTATAAACTTAATAAAAGCAAGGATAATGTGAAAGAAAAAGAAAATCGTTGCTGTATTCTCTGGGAGAAAAAACATTGCTGGAGGATTTGTCTTCTTAACGAAGATACACGATCAGAGGAAACTTTAACAACAACAAAAATGAAGACATAATGGCAAGAAAGGTGTGTTGACTTATTCGTGTGAACCGATAATAAAGAAAACGGGGAGAAAGAGTTGAGAAGCACTGGGATTGTGTAGATGATGTCGAATAAGAAAGAAACGAAATGAAAAAGCGGAATAATTTATCGGAAATATGGCTTTCATTTGTTAGGGAAAAAATTAGTTAGATTGGAAAACGAGGTGTTAGGATGGTTTTTGTTCACTTAAAACAATTACAAATCGAAAGAAGCTTTTGAGAATAAAAATGAAAATGGAAAAAAAGAAGAAACACAAAGCAACAGAATGCAAAATTAAGTGGAGGCAAAATCGATAGCAGTCTTCTTTCATTTATTTGCCTCAATTTCAAAATAACGTTGTAAATGTCAAGCGTGGTGTCTTTATGACTGTAAAAGAATTAATAAGACTTAATCACGTCGAGAATATCTTTCGAATATAACAATCTATATATTTATTAAACTTAGCTTGAGATTTGGCAAAGAAAGAATGAGCAGAACACCCAATGAGAAGCAGACAGCAATAACCTGCGAACCAATTTGCTAACAATTACAACCACAATCAGGCATCCACAATCTTTTTATATAAAGAAATTAACACCTTCCAAAATTAACATACAAAGACACACGCATATAGATAGATAGATAGATAGATAGATAGATAGATAGATAGATAGATAGATAGATAGATAGATAGATAGATAGATCAGTCAGTTAAGTACCATACATAATACACGATTGGATGAACATGTCTTGAAAAGACATGACTTGTGGTGATACTGAGCAAAAGTGATGGATCGGATGTTTGCGCTTTCACGACCAAAAAGCAAATGACCAAAAGTCGTCGCTGCGCTGCCAGCTCCGCGAAGATGTTCCGGTTGAAAACTAAAAATTAATTAAATATTAAATTTCCAGTTCGCGATCCTACGCGAATTTTATTTATCAGCCAATGTGAAGCCCAGAACCAAATACAAGTGTGAAATCCCAAATGAGCTGCTGTGATCCAAAAAGAAGATATAACAAGCGGATACAGAAAGCATCCCCAGACAGACCAACGCAGGCCGACACACACGGACTGATTAGAGTGAGAGGAGTGTAGTAAGCCTCCTTGACCGAAGTCAAGTGGCTTACTATGTTCGCCTTCCTTACCTCTTTACCTTCTTCCCTGTCTCAAAACTAGTTACTGACCTAAGGAGCAAAAACATCAAAGACATTCTTTAATTACACGCTTCCAAATTCCTAAGCATTAATTCTCATTCAGCATTTTATTGCCATGAACATTTTAACCTCCGTTGGACCTATGCTTCATTTATAACTTCAATTGTAAAAACATTAATTGATATGTATATATATAAAATGTTATTTTTCTACTCAAATTGCCTTTCTTGATTTGTAATCATTTTATGACTTATAGTGGGTTATCTACAACAAGGCCAAATTCCGTTAACCTGCAACAGTATATAACTACCCTTCACTAGAACGGACTCTCCACTACTAACAGAAAAGAATAGATAAGCAACCCACTATAGACTGACTGGGCAGAAGATTTTTCCCGTAGTTGGTTGCCATTACTTTCTGCAGTAGACTGGTTGCCAACCAAGGCTATAGAATTCAATCTGTCTTGCCATTTAACCATTAGCTGGTGACCGATGAGACGGATTGATACTTTTCCTAAGGGTATTTACGCGTAAGTGAATACAACGAATTCAACTGGAATTCGAACTCAGCTCTCAGATTTCTTGATAACTACCACGCACAGCCATAGATAGATAGATAGATAGATAGATAGATAGATAGATAGATAGATAGATAGATAATGAACAGACTGAGATAGATAGATATATATAGAGAGAGAGATGATGAACAGACTGAGATAGATAGATAGATAGATAGATAGATAGATAGATAGATAGATAGAAAGAAAGAAAGAAAGAAAAAAAAAAGAAAGAAAGAAAGAAAGAAAGCCAATATGGACATACAGGCAAGCAGACAGACAGTGTTTAAAGCTGTTTTACCTTACTCAGAAAATTTTTAAAAAGTTGTATGACATTAAGGAATGTCAAATAACGTGAAAGACGATTTTCCTGGTTGGAAGTGCGAAGGTGAGTTGGAAAAGTCACACATTTCACGTTGCAACGAGAGAAATCTTTTTTCACCAGCGATTGTGAATTCGCTATTGTTTTCTTGCTATTCATTGTCCTAATTCGCAGATTTCGACACAAATTAATGTGATTTCGTGTTTTATCAGCAAGAATTCACGGACTTTGATGAGATTTATTTTCTCCAGGCGAGATGTCACTCGCATTGGATCCTCATCAACACCTTTCTCTTTTGTAATCGATCAGAGTCTTTTAACATTTTTTTCTATCACCGAAATAAATGCTCTTTCTCTCATCAAACGTACGCGTACATACACGTTCACAAACACACCTGCTCACTTATTTGTGTGTGTCTACACACGCAGTGAGAATTCTGTTTACACGGAAATGTGCAAAAGTAAAAAAAAAATCTGCTGAGATATATCTAAGCATGCATTCCTACAAGCAGTAATATTTCATGTTATATATAAAGAAATGCGAAAATCTTTCTATCCATCATATAACCATTTTAGTATTTTTAAACAGAAAATATACTTTGTTTAGTAAAATCACCAAAAAGAAAAACATGGGATATTTCACAACATAAATCGATCCAAACAAAAGTAACTTCGGCGAGCAAATTGAAGCATATTTTTAGTATGACTTACCCACATTCCTTTTTTCTTTTCTGTTCTACCTTTCTTTGAATTTGTTGCACTCAGTTTTTATGATACTGTCTTTTGTTTTTCTTTTTTTGTTTTTTGTTTTTTCAAACATATGATCCACCGGGAAGTGAATGTCCCAGTTAAAGACTGCTTCTTAGTAAATAAAGTTAAGCAGTTCAAGATGACCGCAGTCAAATAAATTTGAGTTTAGCAAGTCTCAGTTTTTTGCGTAAGAATCTGTGAAAGTAACTCTTGGTGATCACTATTATAAGATTGAAAAATCAAATTAATTTATTTATGCTCGTCAATTACAAAGAGTCCATGATCTTTAAGGAGATGATCAAATCTGAAGTAACTGCGCTTGGTAAAAATCTTTGCCAAGATCGGTGTATTCCATTCCCCGATCGATGCGTCTGAGCAAAAACCATGTGTTATTTAAATGAGTTACGCCAGATTCTGAGATAAATGCTGCCAACTCGGCCATTGGCCAACCAGCAACAAGCTGCCACGGGAAATTTTTGATTTTATCATTGTTTCTAAATTTCTTTTTTTCACGTTGCTTGGTTAAGGCTTCTGGAAAAGAAAGGCTTCAATAGGAAGAAAGAAGAGTCGATGGAATACTCGGATAAAAAGAGGTTTCTCTTTAGGCAAACAATGAATTCGCGTGTTTTTTAACCAGAAGCGCAAGCTTTCGATACCCAAGTCGTATCAATTTATAAAGCATTCCACCTACGAGCATTAAAAAAAATTACTGAATGTGAGCCCATTTAGTAGGAATTTTACACAAGTGAAAATTTTTTATAGAAATTTCAACACAAGATTTACAAGCGTGTTAATCGCGGAAGTGAACATGATAAACTGATCTTATTTGTGCATTTTTACAGATTGTATGTTTCAGATCCTTGGCCAAGTTAAGCAAATTCTCTTCAAAATGTTTTATTTTCATTTTACTTTGTAAACGAGCAAATCTTTTACGATATTGATTATTCTGTTATTGAAGAAGAAAGAGTTTATTTCAAGCAAAGAAGATAATCCGCACTTAATATAAAACAAATGAAATTTCAACTAAAGAGAGATTCTTTTTTTGTTTTTGTTAAAAACATACCAATTTTTTTAAAATCAGTATCACCCTTTGCAAAGCTACTAAGACACAAGATGGTCACAAGGTGTGGAAGAATTAGGAAAAGAAACGTTAATAATGATCGGGAGAAAGGAAGAATAATCAAGAGGACAAAAGATATCGATTGAAATTGCATTTAAATTCATAAAGATTAAATTTAGTTATATTATCAAGATATATATAAAATTGTAAATTCAATAATTTTCTCATTAATTCTATTCCTAGGAAATATGTCAGTACTTATTTTCAGATATTGTTGATTAATAACTGCAGCAAAAAAACAAATTATGATACCTAAGATTTTTGTTTGTTCTGCTTTTGTTATTTCCTCGGATTTAATAATATAAAATTCGAATGAACTTTGTTCGTTCGAGAAGAAAACACACCTTGTTGATTTTCTTCTGTTCTATAGTTATCCTTGAAATTAATTCACGCTTATTTGGGAGAATTGTTTACATTTCGATTGGCAAATTCTCTTGCATTGGTTCAATTTTTAACTGTTTTTGAAGAGTTTGTGATAATTTTTATTTTGAGATTTTTTTTATACCTGCTTAAATAATGGTTAAAACTTTAATCAAACTAAAATAAAGTGTTTATTTTACATCCGAACCAGTAATCTGCTAAATAGTATATAAATAATAGCCTCGAAATTATATCAGCGGAATATATCGAAATTTAAACAAAAAATCAACTTTAAGAACTCAATACACTTGTATATCACAATTTTTAACAGGAAAAGATGTTCTAATATAAAGTGAATTTAGTCAAACAGAAATGCATTGGATGTTCGTTGGCTAGTTTTGTTTAGTGGCATAGCAACGCTACTATGGGTTATTTAACGCCGATATCTCAATATTTGGTACACAATTTTATTTTATTTTTGGAGACAATAATAGTTTTTCTTATACAAGTCTTACTAATTAGCCTATAGCTAAAGGGAGAGGAGGTGGAACTACCCCAATTGGAATTGGAACTCGTCTCTCTGACTAACAATTCCGAGTCATTATCTATTACAGTGAGTGTATATCCAAGCTTACAACACCTGTTATGCCCAAGCAGTCACCCATCTAGGTACTGACCAGGCTCGACGTTGCTTAACTTCACTGACAGTACGGAAGCCGGCGTTTCAACGTGGTGTAGCCTTAAGCCGCAATGAAAGTCCCATGATCTAGGAGGCCCTTGTGATTAATGAACGAGCGAGATATTTCAATATAAATATTTCCTCTCTAAACTAGTCCTAAAATCATTTGGATTACTTATCATAAAGCAATTTTTTTATTTAATTTCCATAACGTTGTATTTGTAATAGAAATCAAAAGTTCTGACGTTTAAGGCAATTTTGTTTCGTCACGCTATTGTAAGTTTTTTTCTTGCGCAATCATTTTTTTTAAGGCACCGGACCATCGACGAAAAACTTCAAGGTAAAATCTATTCCAAATTGTACGTATGTAAACCATCTAAGTTTTTTTTCTGTGAATAGTTCGCTAAAATATTTAGATAAGCAGATATATGGTGTCCAAGCTTAACATATTGCAGATTTATATAACATTACGTTTCACAAACCATTGGTTATTCAATACAGTTTTCACTGGATGTTTCATGGATCGCACATTGTGCCGTGTTTGATTTATTTTTACCAATAACAATATAACTTTTTTACAGGTATGTGCATTCCATGGGATGAAACTTGTCTTTTAGATAAAATATTTGTCGCTAAATGACGAGAACTTTTGCCAAAACGTTTGCTTTGATCATCTAATCCAGATTTTGACAGCCTTTTCCGCATCTGGCTCATCATAAGGCGGTCGCACTACTAAAAAGATTGAAGGTAAGTTTTCCTTGAAGGCACCGCCCATATTTTAAATACGAAAGTCCATACGCATAGACATCTACCTTAGAAATGAAGAAAATTCGATTTTTTTTCTTTGGAGAAAAACTTTTGAAATGAAGTTTTGTCATAATCCAAACCATCTTTGATGGCAGTGTTATTAACACCTGCTTCTTTGTGTAATTTATTTCTGATGTATTAATTTGAAAATACAATTTTTTCAATAAAGCCAGAAATAAAAAAGAAAGGAAATAAGAAAAAAATATTTGAAAAAATGGTAAGACACTAAAAATTCTTGCTTTGTGACTGATTCTGCTTCTGACAAAACTGGTTGAATGCTGAATCTTCTTTCTCTAGACTTGAGCTTTATTTTGAACAGCTTCACTCTACATTTCTACGATGTTTTAAAATTTATTTTTAGTTATTACATTTTATTGTCAGGACGTCTCAGCCAGCATTTTGAAAAGTTCACAATAACTGATATTAACCCTCTAGGGCCATTCGTATCATATTTGATACAGTATGAAAACAAGCCTTGAAAGAAATATTTTCCTGAAAAATTTTTTAAGAGAAATATTTTATAAATTTCAAATGAAAGCAGTACTGACTGCTCAGTCAATGAATATCAAATGTTTTCTTCTAGGGAAATACCAAATGTTTCCTTATAGGGAAATACTGTATCAAATATGATACGAATGGCCCTAGAGGGTTAATTACAAGACATCCTAACGACGCATAGAATTATATACATAAGCGTATATAGAGGTTGTTTCTTTAGTTTTTGTTGTTACAATATTCTTAAGCAAACAGGTAGATATAAAACAGATTTTTCAATAATAGTGAATAAAAGCCGAGGAAATCTAGATACTACAATTTCTATAAGAATATAATTTATATTAACATACTCAATAAAATATAACCACTAAGTAAATCGGCTATGATATCAAAACCTCTGTAAAGATAATACAAGATGTCTAACCAGATTGACTAACAACAAATGGCTATTGCTATAAATTCTTTTCACAATGCCCTATTAGCAAACGATATCTTTCAAACAAAATTTCTTAGTCAGATCACTTCAATAAGCTATCATTGCTAATACTACTAAGATTAAAAATATAATTACAGATATTCTAACATCTGGGACAAATATCTTCGTAAACGTTAAGCGATAAATCTTCTCTATAGACTCTTATCAGTCTGACATTTCAAAGATACAGAGTTTATTTTTTATTCATAAGAAGTGCCTAAGATCTATTTTTTGCTTCGTGTCAATGTCAATATCTTGAAAACGAAAAAAAGAGTTAAACAGTAAATATAATACAATAAAAGAATTTGCGCTTTAAGTAATACTTCAGTTACTAGCAGTGAAGACCCGGTACGTGTGGGTCCCTTCTGTTCTGCTGGCTCTTATCACTGAAGAAAGGTGAGATACTACAGCCAGAAACTAAAAAGAAAAGGAAGATTGATATTGGAACTTTTAAAAATCTCTAAAGAAAAAAAAAACAGATAGACATCGTCTCCAATAATTCTGTAGAATAATTGGCATTATAGCAGACAACTAGTAAAGACACTTAGTGGTCGTGGCTGGAGATAGCGTTACTGAAGAGATTTTATTAAATGACCCAACATATTCGGTTCCCTAACGCGCGTGTTTTGCTATGAAAAGATGGACGATAGATTATTGATTTTTGATAATCTATATTTATTTATTCTTAATAACGTCATTTATTTTTTTACCGTTTAGCTACCCAGTTCTGCCTATCTTTGTAAAAACTGCATATGTAATGTTTTTAAACGTGTGTGAATGTTTTTGTAATAAATTGGATAATATTTAAAATAAAAATTCTATTTAGGTATTAAGATTTAAAAGCTCAAAGGAACTACTCCAAATTCTCGAAATTTATTTTCTCATGGCAAAATATTTTAGTGCAATGACAACAAAATTTTGAACTTATTGCTACACAATCATTTCTTCTAGTAGTCAGACAAGGATTTTTCATAAGTATTCGTTTCATTAAAGATCGTAGAACAATATATTTTGCACAGAATTTTGTTAGGTTTTCTTCTTAGCAAAAACAAAACGCCTGTCTGTATTCAATTAGTCGATGTATTGTCAACATGTCAAGAAACTAGCGCTTTTAAACAAACTCTGTCCATTATCAAGACCAGTTTTGAATGTTGGTTTTTTATTTCTTTCTGAACACATTATAGCAGATGTTCATGAAGATGATTTTATACACATGGCAAAACATCAAAACGAAATTCTTTGTTAGTGTAAATATGCGCATAATTTTTTAAATGCATTTAAAATTCTAGTTACCAAAAACTTATTTAGTTTTGATCTTCTATATTTTATAAATGCTTCAAGAAAGTAAAGTCCTTTGTTTTTAATATGTTGTTTTCCCATGATTAGATTTTTCTTTTAAGGACTTAAGGTATACTGAATATTTATAATAATTAAGGTAATGAAACTTTTTTAATATTGGCACAAAATTGGTGTTTGTTTCATTTGGATAATAAGTGAAAATTCAAATGATGAGAAGCTGCCTAATTATTTTGAAAATTCATGTAGAACTGATTTTCCTACTTTTTGAAACTTCCACATATTTTGTAAACGTCTTCTAACTATTGAGATGCTGATACTAAACATTTTAGTAAAATCCAGTATTGATTAAGTAGATCCAGCTTCTAAACGGGATTGTAAGTCACTACTTCAAAGTAATTGTGATCTCTACCTGAATCAATTATTCTTCGCGTTCAAGTTCACCTGTAATGAACTTCCTAAAACATTCATAACACATATTGTTTTCAATGAGTTTTCTCCATAAGTTTCATCAATCATTTTCTTTTTAATTCCACATCATGAATTTTATGATGGATTCGTGGTTGGTGCCGTCAGTGCTTTCATTTAAATTCCAAATTATATTTTACGTTTTGGAGAGAAATTTTTATCTTGGGTCTTATTTCTTGGAACATTTGTTATAGGATGTTGATTGTTTTGTTCAAGACCATTCTTATCCCAACTATGAATATCATTGCCATCGGTCTCTTGTGTATATTGACCTCTAGAGAGGAAGCAAAATGCTGTTTTTTTCGGTGTAGATTCGTGCGTGATATCTACAACATTAATGCAACCTATTCATCAGAAAGAGAAATAAGTTTGTTGAAATATAGCGAATGTCGCAAAATTTAAGTCAACATCCATTTATAATACACTAAAGATACATTCTCAAATACCTGATGCACAGCCTCTGTCTGTCTGTCTCTCTCTCTCACTGTCTGTCTGTTTGCCTGCTTCCCCCTATCTTTCGCTCTCTCTCTCTCTCTCTCTCTCTCTCTCTCTCTCTAAATAAATAAATAAATAAATAAATAAATAAACACAAGAGGAAGTTTTTTCTTTAACGTCATCTTTGTCCTGCAATGAACTTTATCAACGTAAATTTGTTGGTAAAGAAATAATTTCCTTTAGATTTTATTCATATTATCTTTCTATAGATATATTTTTCTTTATAACTAATTTTGTAACTTGCAGTAAATATATTAATTCTTACATACACACACACATATATATGTATATAACATCTCCGCTTAAACGCCAATTAAATATTTACTGCTTCAACTATTAATTATCATTCAACTTTTAACGGTCACTGTTTTCTTGTTATTTTGCCTTTTCTTATATTAATACAACTTTACACAGTAACCCTCTACCTTGAGTGACTCTTGAGATTTGTACTGGGTGAACATTAATATATTAAGAATGAATACGGTGTTTCCGAATTAATTTTTGAACTGATCCAGTTTTTCTTATCAAATCGTGGAATGAAAGTTATCCTGAACAGCCACACTTCTAGATCCTTTTGCATGCAGGTCTCCCACAGACCTCTATTCGTGATCTTATTTTATGTTTAATTTTCATTAACGATATTTCAGATGGCATCAGATCTCAATTTATTAACAATGTTGATGACACAAAATACTACTCCTGACTAGACAGTAGGCCTGATCAATCCTATAAGTTCAACTTGGCAGCTGATGTCAAAAACGATTCTCAGTCATATGTTGAATGAGACAAAAGATGGCTTGTTAATTTTAACGCCTCCAAAACTAAACTGATTTCTGTTAATCATCTAAGAGACTCTTTTCGACCTCCCATCAGCATGGTTGACGCTAATCTCTCAGAGAGTGAATCGTTAGGTCTTCTCGGGCAAACGTTCTCGGCTGACATGAAATGAAACGGTTATATTAAATCAATTGCTAGTTCAGCTGAAGCTGCAAAAGATTTACTGTGTCGAGTTAGATATTTGTTTTATCTCTAGAACTTATCTTACATATCTATAAGTCTACCACTAGCCCACGCCTGGAATATTGCTGACACATGATCTGGAAGTCGTGCTATATATCTAGAGAACCTTGATAAAATCCAAAGAAAAATCAGTAATATAATTGGTCCTGAGTTGGTGCCTCGGATTCAGTCATTTACCCACCGCTGAAAAGTTGCCTCGCTGTGCCTTTTCTATAAATAACTTCATGGCAATGGTTCGGATGAGTTCTTCGCTATGACACCTAGATTTTTTAATTTCAGCGCAGTATTTCAAAATATGGGATTCGACAAAGGCATAAAAACGTAAAGGAAGTAGATTTTATAGATGTTATATTTAACCCAAGAATGTGTATGCATCAATCATATAGAAATCCCAACGACAAACTAGTTTACACAGACACATCTTCCAACCGACCGATAACAATAATCAAGCAGATTCCACAATCAATTAACTGCAGGTTATCTGACAATTCTTCCAATGAAACCATCTTCAACGAAGCCAAAAAAGCTTATGAACGAAAGTTTTTTTGTTTTGTTTTTTTATAAGCATTTCACCCCGAGCAAGGCATGTCACTGCCACTACTGTGCAGGGGGCTACGTAGAGTGGAGAAAGGCTGATTAAATATAGGAAATGACAGAGGGTGGGTGATAGGCGGGTAAGGATACCGAGAATGAGGGTTGGGTAAATGAGAGTGTTGTGAGAATAGTTGGGAGTTAGTGTGATATGAGGTGTCTATTGACCCTACATTTAAACACCTGGAGATTGAGGCTGTCGGGAAAGCAGACTTGTGGAAGGGAGTTCCACAGACGGGAAGCGCGAGAAAAGAAGCTGTTGGAGTAGAATTTACGGTTACATCTTATTTGTTTAACTGTAAAAGGGTGGGACCCAGTTGCTAATCTAGTATCTCGTGTAAATTCGTGCTTAGGCGGCACCAGTGATCTAAGCTCATCGGAGCAGAAGCCATGAAAGTACTTGTAGAAGAGGCACAGGGAAGCCACATCACGCCGGTGTGAGAGCGGCTGCAGCCGGTCTGCCAAGTCAGTATCAACCACGTTACAGATCCTTCTTTGTATTTTGTCAAGAAGCCCAAGGAGAGCAGCAGGGGCACCCGACCAGATATGGCAGCAATATTCAATACACGGGCGGATGGTAGATTTGTATATGTGCAGAATAGATTCAGATGGGAAAAATTTCCGGGCCCTGCACAGGGAGCCCACTTTCATAGCAGCAGATTTGGCAATGGATTCAATATAGTCATTCCATTTGAGGTCCGCCGAGAGTGTAAGGCCAAGGAGGCGTAGTATTTTACTCTCTGGGAGGCTAGCCTGTCCCATGCTAATGGTCCTAAAAGATGTAATGCCTTATGCCCGGGGCTGCTCGTCTAATTGTGACGCTCGTTCTCGTCGACGCTCGTGACGATTCCAGTTGTGACACTGCCACCCGGCTGACCGGTTGGTTCGGTCGCTGTTGCTAGTCGTGATGATCTCGTCCGATGATGTCGTCACAAAAGCTGGTTTACAAGACGTCTCTTACAACAAGGCACCACTGTCCGACGTTGTGAATTGATCCCAGAGGTCGCTTCGTGCAATTTTAGTAATCGCCTTTTTGAGCCAGTCCGGACACTGGTGCACAATTGTGGTTAAAATAATAAATACGGCACCAAAAAAACAAATTAATAAAATATATGAATAAGGTCGAACACGCCTGGAGAGTTACGAAGAATGTCTTTATATATAAAAAAAATGTTTTTCTTTTCAGGAGCAGATAATACAGTTGTCGGAATGTCGGTTTACAGTTGAGAGAGAGAGAGAGAGAGAAAGAGAAAGAAAGAGAGAGAGCTTGTTTTCAAAATCTCAGAGTTTCCAATCTTCAAAATATTATTCAAAATAAGAATGTCTTTTCTAAGTTTTGTTAAAGTAACAGAACTCTTCAATTCTCGTTAAGGTCTTTTCACGTATTCTCTAAAATTGGAGCTGTCCGTTTTCTAGGTGATGTTAAAAAAATAACAAAGTTCTTTCAGGTTCTTAACGGAACTTAACAGGATTTGCCAAATCAAAGGCGGCCAATAGCGGCGATAGAGGCGATGGCAGCGATGGCAGCGGTGGTGTGGGTTGGTTTTCTTGTCGTCTGGAAGCTCGCTCCCGGCTAACTGATAAAAATTATTTTCATCGCAGTGCGGGCTTTTTGTTGAGAATTCTCCCAAATAAGATTTACAACAATAACGTTCTTTCGGGATTCATATCGAAGGCGCATTATTCCAGATTAACTCTTTAAGTTAATCGGCGGAAGGTTTCATTCGATATTAACTCGTTAACCATAAGTTCTATGGTGGGCAACCAACCGTGGGTCATGGCTCCCCAGTTGGGAATATTTTTTCACAGTCGTTACATTTCGACTGTAATTCCAGAGACTCATTCCGACTTTAAACTGAGAACAACTCACAGCTTCTCACAGTTACTCAACAAACTGATTTTTCTCGCCGAGTCCGGATTTTTATAACCATCCCCAATCCTCTTGGGGGATTTGGCCGACTCAAAGCTTTTGACCAATGAGATCGTTTCCACCCACACGAATTGTGGATCGACGAATGAGATATAATCCTGCATATTTAGATATTTAAATGCCCACAATTTTCTGTTCTCAGGAAACGTCTGTTGAGGGATCTAACCTTACTTTACCTCATCAAATAATCCTGACATTTTATTATGACTGCGACCATTTCGTCAAACTTCCACCTGGTCCAAAATAATGCGTATTGAATATGAAAAAGAAAGAAAATTACATTTCTCTCCTTCCCTCAAATTGTCAGCTAACTTATCTATTCCCCGGATTTTACAAGTACATGATAGTATTAAAATAGCTATTTTTTCTATTCTCCGTATTTTACAAGTATACCATAGTATATAAATATTTTTACATAACCTCAAATCGCGAATTACAATAAAGCGCAATCAATAATACTACTAATATTAATTTCTTTCTCTCTCTCTCTCCGCCGTATTAAACCAAACAAAAGAAAGTATACCCGTGGAAGATAGTGTAACAAGATAGTGAATTTTTGTCAACACACACATTCACACCACAAAAAAAAACATCAAGAACAGAAAAAATCATATGATTTAAATCGCCGTACAACAAAATCTTAAAAACAAAGATAGAAAAAATATTCATTACACTCATAAAAACTTGTCGCCATCTAAATCTCTCCAGAAGATATTCAACTGAAACAGTGAAAACCATAGACAATTGGATCGCGAATAATCAAGAATAATAAGAAAACATAAAAGAAAAATTACCAACAAACTATCCACATGAAAAAACCCTCCTGTACATCCACAGTAAGGAACGAATGTCTGAGATAGCAGCTGTTTGCAAAACAATGTAATATATCAAACCACTGTAACATCTGCAGATAACGAAGAAAAATACATTTTGATATAACTGAAAGAGCCGACGCACACAAAACATTCTTTACAAACAATGAAACGCGAACGGCACAATATTTTCTAAATATATATGGGAAATTAAAAAACAAAAACAAAATTATACCAAAAGATATGGAAAACAAGAAAAACAGTATCAGCCTACAACAATAAATACAAAAACTATAAATTATGTTTGAAGGAGAAACTAGCTATAATCACCTTTCCAGACCAACACAAATTAATAAATAAACGATCAGAACTTATTTTAAAACGCATGAATGAAAACTATTTTTACTACGTTGATGAAAATCAAAAACAAAAATCGAATACATTTAATAATAACAATTAATTAACCAACTAAGAATGCACAGATAAAGACAAATGTAAGAGTTGTAATCAAAACAAATAATTAATCAGTAAAACTGCGTAACAAATTTCGACTTTTTTCTTTGGTCTATAAGTATTAGTTCCTAATTGCTTATTTCTAGAAAGCAAAGGAAATGAATATTATTCTCTTCAAAATTTGCTTTCAGGAACTGAATATCGTTGTTTTGAAACTAACGTATTTTTCATAATATTCTAGACAGGTTCGATTCTCAGGGATAATGTTCAGGTTCAAGTAGCTGAAGAATAATTTTCTAGAAGTTTACAGAGTTTCGAGAGCTTTCTAGAAGTTTCTAGAGAATTCAATAATTTCCAGAACGCTCTGAAAACATAGATGACTGTATAAACATATGGAATGTAAACTCAACAGTCAAGATTACTCCTAGCAGTCTTTGATATATGCTTTAGTCACAAGTGACAGCAGAAGGTTGAAAGTACGAGGGTTTTTCAATAGATAAGGTGAATTGTTCGGTATAAGGATTTCTAATACAGATAGAAGCTTACTTTTTTTAATTTTTTCCTTTACTTCTTTTTCAAAGGGATTTAACTTTTTTTGCAAATTGAAAAAACTTTGAGAGTTTTGGAGATTAACAAAGATGGCCGACCATGCTTCATGATTAAACAGATGTCAGTTATCAAGTTTCTGGTTGCTGAAGGGTGCAAACCAGTTGAAATTCATAGGAGAATCTAAACTGTGTATAGTGCCACATGTTTCACCTGTTTGATCCCTTGAAAGCGTTCACGAGAGACACGAAGTTTGAAAGTGACGATGAAGTTAAAAGTGCTGTGAGCGATTGGCTGAAACATCAGTCCAAAGATTTTTACGCTGAAGGAATACGAAGCTTGAGCACAGATGGGAAAACTGTGTGGGAGACTACATTGAAAATTAAATAATAAAACAAAAGTAAGCTTCTATCTGTATTAAAAGTCCTTATAGCGAAAAATTCACCTTTTTATTGAATGATCCTCTTATTATCCAGACGCATTTTACTATGTATATAGCGAGTTTATCAAGACAACAGCGAAAGAGTACTCTATGACATCATCTGCTAAAACGCGTGAGATCGACAAGCATATATTACCATGGCTGTCGGCAATCAACACAAACACTGGGCGCCTCATTTCACCTGCGAACCCTGCAAAAGAAATCTACAAGGTAAGATGAGAAATATGCTTGTTTGGATGGTGGTATTTTTAAGTGTAAAAATTTTGAAAACGTTTTAAATTTAAATAATTTTACTTTTTGTTTTTTGAACCAGTTTTATTGAAAATATGTATTAAATATGTTTCAACAATCGCACATTAGTATCAACAGGATCATGGATGCTTTCAATATTTGATCATTAGAAAATAAAAATTTTGAATAGTAAGGAGTTTTAGTATTCCTGATTCTGTATTTTGTGGTATTGGCTACATTTATTAAAGTCCAAAGTCATAATTTTACATACACAGTGCACAATTTTTAGAAATGAAAAAACTCAAAAACACATAGCTTTTCCACAACACTTAGGAAATAGATTTTGATTTTTGTACTCATATTTTTGTTTTGCTCTTTTGCAAGATGCTACAGAAGAGAAAACAGTGCCATGAAATTCACAATCCTACGAATTTAAGCGGAACCAACTGACCACTCAAGCAACTGCTTCTTCTGTATAAACGTCGAACTGCAAGAATGCTCTAATATATCTGTCATCCATTACCCAAGTGATGCATTTCCCTGAGCTACACCAAAGAGAGAGCAGCCATATTTAGAACATAACAATCATTCAGAAGAGAATGAAGTCATTGATTCAGATTACAGAGGCACAGCTGACGAGAGAAACCAACACTCTCCCAATCAAAAAGGTTTCAACGATCTGATCAGGGATCTTAGTCTCACAATGCCGAGGTTTTTATGTCAAGACTCAAGCAATGGATTTTGTTGAACGAAAGTGTGCAAGTCGTAGGTCGTAGAAAGCGTTACTAGTGTTTTTAAAGCTTATTTATCCTTCAAGATGGACTTTGCTTCTTCTACATTGTTGCCGCTCTGTTCAATGCATTTGGAATCGCTTGTAACCCCAGCAATAGGGCCCCAAGGCTGTGTTATTTTTAGTGGGATTACGTATCTATCTCATCTCCTGGCTCACTCGGTGCAGAGTACTCTCAGAAAATCATCAGAAACTTCAACATGATAGTTTCCATGATGGTTATACAAGGCGGCATTACCAAGTTTCCGTGCTATCTTTGCCTTTTAAAATATAGAGGCACCGCGGTGCACTACCACGAGGTAGGACTGGCCGCTGCAGACCAAGATCAGTGTAAAGAAAAACAACATCTATTGGGAACCACTGCTGAACCCTCAGAAAGTATTGTTTCATCCTTTGCACTTAGGGTCTTATAAAACAATTTGCCAAAACTAGATAAGGATTCTGCAGCCATCAAATACCTTCAAGACTTCTTCCCTAACTCAAAATTTAAAGCTGTTGTCTTCATCGAACTACAAATAAAAAAGATCATAGCTAGAAAGTAACTCACT
Organism: Ascarosepion bandense; assembly: GCA_037127315.1. Taxonomy (NCBI): domain Eukaryota; kingdom Metazoa; phylum Mollusca; class Cephalopoda; order Sepiida; family Sepiidae; genus Ascarosepion; species Ascarosepion bandense. Next base: position 812,154 of record JBBBDQ010002126.1, on the reverse strand, counting down.
AGAACGGAGAAAGAGGTATGGAACTACTTTTTTTGCAGTGGTTGGGGGTTTTCAGGGGAATCAAAAGGTCCAAAACCTATGTAGAGCTTTTTGGGACCTTGGTGAATAATTATTACAAAATCGGCTACAGAATGTCCCTCAAATCCATATCCATAACGCACATCTTGATAAATTAAAGAACATGGGGATGTACTCAGAGAAATAAGACGAACGCTTCCGCCAGAATATAATTTAAATGCCGCTACCAAGAATCGTATAACGAAAGCATAATAGGAGACTATATTTAGTGAATGAGTTGTGAAAGCAATTTACAGTGTAAGCGTAAATTGCGAAAAACTACACACTTCTAAATTTTTTTTAGGTCTCTCTTGTGTAATCCTGGAATAAATAAATGCAACTTTTAAATATGTCAATTTTTTCTGCTTTGCATAAACGACAATGTTCACATTCGCCAGATTTCCCAGTGGGAAAAGGGACAGTTCAGGAATATCATTATCTTGATCACAAAAGCAAAATGTGAAGAATATATTAGTTTTTTGACATACTGCCTAGGCGTAAGCAAATAGGAAATGACAGTTGCTTCCCAATAATAAAATCGTGTTACTTTGTGTAATAAGTAACGAGTAAAAAGATTACAATACTATAAAATAACTACAAAAAACTGCATTCAAATTCACAACTGTTCCAACTCAGTAGTCTATAGAATAATTTGAAACTTAACAGTAACTCCCAAATTACACAAATGGCCAGTATATATAATTAATCAAGCCAAAACACAACACACCTATGAAACAGAATAACGCCTCTTGATATTGACCATAAAATTATTTGTTTAATTTACATATGGTCAATCTCTGATGCTGAGCACTTTTACCCATAAAATATAGCATATCATAAAACTATATTTTACCGCACACACACACACACACACACACACACACACACACACACACACACACACACATATATATATATATATATATATATATTCTATGCTTTACTATACTGTTCTATACTATACTGTACACGAAACGTTTGCCGCCGACGTCTAAATCTTAAAGAACAGATTAAAAACGTTGCGTGCCTTTTCCAAAACTAATTTATTAGATAAATTCGGGTCACAGATGACTTTTTCTTGTAGTCTTCCTTCTGATTCAGTATATGTATTTCACAAAATGACTTTTTAGTATGTTACTTAAAAATGCGATTTGAAAATTTGTAAAATTTGTAACTATTAATAAATCATATTCTATTAAAAGATTTATTTCTGAACTTTCAAGATTACCTGTTAATTTTTCAAACGTCAATGTCCACACGTTATTTAATGTTATACAATTTGTGTTTAATATGAAAACTGAAATGATTTAAATATCATTGAAGTTTTAAATTTCGTTTTATCACTAAAAATAGCACACAAATTAAAAGCAGTAAAATTGATTTTACGCACTAGACTATTTAAATTATTATTTACATACCTGTAAGCTCATTATTTTGATTATGCCATCATGAATGTGTTTTTTAAAGAAAAATATAGTTTATAAAATTTCTCAATTATAAAAATTCTATATTTACATTGTTTGGACTGATGTCCTTATTTTCCTTACAAGATTCACGACTTTTTGACAGTGGTACTCTCCAGCCATCTTTAGGCGATTGAGATTTCGAACCAAACGCTTTATTTTGTCCGCTAGGGTAGATTGTTCTCGTTCCACGTACCATGCTTCTTCTGGATATCTCAGTTTCAGTTATATCCATTTCAATCAAATATCTAAATTTCTTTGTTTTTTTTTTCACCTCTACAGCGACCAGGTATTGAACTCTCTTGGACAAGTTACTGCGTTACTTCAATCAACGATTTTTTTTCCACTGAGCCATGTGTCCTTGAGGACATCGGAGCAGACAACTGCCGAAACGGCGTGAATATGACAACAAAGATGTGAACAAAGTTCTAACAGTATCAATAATATAAATGATTACAATACTTCATCTCAGAAATACAGACAAATTCTCTATATTAGCGTTCAAAGTTATTTTATTCGACGAAAATTAATCTATTATTAAGTATAACGAAAAGTATGTTTACGATTTAACACAGCTTATAGATCAATAAGTGTTGAATACTTTTTTCTTAATCGCTAGAAATACCAACCTTCTAAAATTTACAAATTGTCTGATAAGATAATTTAATCTATGACAAAATATCATTGGTGAAGTGGGCCACTAGGATTCTGGAAAATTTTTTTCTGTCAGGTTTTCTTTGATGTTATCATTCTTGTTTTGTTTTTCATTTTAAAAGAACTATTTTATAATTTTGTTTGTTTTATGAAATATTAAGCACAAGACTTTCATTGTTGATTTAGGTGTACTTTAAGATTTCTCTGGTCGCTGCAAAAATTGATGGCGCTGGGTGTAACATCAATTGCTACTGGGGCTCAAGAATGCAGACAAACTATTCCTTTTTATTTTCTTACATTTTTTAATTATTCCTTACCCACATTTATTCCCTTAACTCTAATCAGCAGCACCTGACAGATCCTACCCAATGCATACAGTTGGAACGACGGCAATATTAATCAAGTGTTTCTGAATTTGAAGACACATGAGCTTCAATCAGACTAATTTTTACGTAAAATATCACTATTTACCCATTCTTCACAATATATTTTTGTGGATGCGTATTTTGCTACGTTTAACACGGTTTTATTCCGCTTTCAAATATTCAAAAGATTATACAAATTATTTATAACAGAAACAAACAGACAATTTTTTTTCTAATTTTTTCAAAATGACCAACACCTGCAAAAACAGAAAAGTTTTATGTAAAACCATAAAGATGAAGATGTTTGTCTAATTAACCAAAAAAGAATATGATTTATTGCACTTCATTTTTAAAATCAACAAAAATGCAAAGTCATTATGCGTGATACGAATGCGTTCATTGATTTCTTTTTTATATATTTCTTTAAAAAAAACGAAGAGATTTTGGGTTACAACAAAATTGCTGGCGGCTGAGAATTGACTTTTCAATCGTGGCTCTACTCATTTTTTTAATCTAAGTGCCTCTAAGCTGAAAATAGCAAGATACAAAGAATCTGAGAGAAAAAAAACTCAAACAAAAGAATCTACGGATTTGATATCGAAATAAAATTATTCAGAGAGAACAGGGCAAAAAGAATTGAGATTAGATTGATCAACAGAAATGATCTGTTGAAAGGTGAAATTTCCAGAGAACAGAAAGTATACGTGCTGGAAAAAAAAAAAAGGAAAATACCACAGGCTGATATAATAGCATTGCACGTGCACTGCCTGCTCGACATGGAACCTCAAAAATTGCAGTGAGATGTGGGCACGGAAGTTTATCTATTTTTGTCGCATACATGCGTGCGTTTCTGCTTCACATCTTGAAGAAGTGAGTAAATTTAAAAACCTTAGCCGGAAGCGGGATTATTTTCTGGAAATAAAATATATTTTATGGATATTTCTTCTCAGCTTCTTCATTGTTTTATTTATTTATTTGACTTTTTCATTTTCAAAAACACAAAAATTGCCCATGGTCGGGATTTTCTTTCTTTATATCTATCTATCTATCTATCTATCTATCTATCTATCTATCTATCTAATATATATATATATATATATATATATATATATATATATATATATATTCCAGTTCTTATATATCTTCGTCTCTTCATATCTATCTATCTATCTATCTATCTATCTATCTATCTATCGAAGTTTTTATTTATCTTCGTTTGTTCGTATCTATCTATCTATCTATCTATCTATCTATCTATCTATCTATTTCAGTCTGTTCATATCTATCTAAAGCCTTCTTATCTACGAGGGATTGCTGAAAATATCTGATCTGAACGGAAGTGATTAAAAAGATTATCATTTTGTTCCGATTTTGTAAATTGGGATTAAACCAAAAATGTTTTACAATCGAGTAATGCATGTCATGCATGTTCTTGTCTTTGTATGATTATATCCCACTTTATGCTATTTATGTTAGCCGCTTCTTATTTTTATATCTCAGTCTTTTTCTTTCTTCTTTTCTTTCTTTCAATTATTCCAATCAGGATTAAAATTATGCACAATCAGGAGGTTAAAAAAATGCTTAAAAATATTTTTGTTCCCGTCCAGGATATTCAGACATTTTAAGCCACTTGGGGTGACCTAAAAAAGATGAAAAGAAAACTTGTGTGCAATACACGAAGCCCACAAATAATAAGCTCACAGTTCATGGGTACCGCAGTTCGGTAAACCTCTACGCGTTGTAGTGGTTAGCAAGCTTCTCTCGCTAGAACATTTAATTTTTTAATATATATACTCGGGCAACCAGACTGGCATCAATTTTCCACTCTTTTACAGTTAAATCAACCAAATGCAGGCGACAATTCTACTCCATCAGCTCCTTTTCTCGTTCTTCCCGCCTGTGGAACTCCCTTCTAAATACTTGCTTTCCTGGCGGCTATAACATCCAAGAATTGAAATGCAAACTCAATTCCAATCTCTTATCCAGTTAACAACAGCCCTTTCCACATTACCCCGTGTACCTTGTTCGTTTCCTTTATCTCTACCTTCGAAACTGTTTTCACTCCTGTGTTCATATTCTTCCCTTACCCTTTCTCTTTCTCCCCCTGTAGCTGGTTCGTCTTTGTCCTTACTCTTTTCCGGTCTAAAACTTTAACTCTCTTATTTACCCCCCTGCACATTAGTGGCGGTGCTACCTTGCTTAGGGTGAAATGATTAATATATATATATATTTATCAGTAAAAAGTCCAGAAAAAGATTGGTAAATAATCCCAAATGATCCTAGTAATATCAGTCAAATATCAAAACTGATACAACAGAGAGCTCGATGTAAATTTAATTTATAGGTCGGATATTCATTTATTTCCTCTGTAAATATAAATTACATTTAGGGGGATAGCTATTCCGCATGTCTGGTAGAAATATGCATTTGACGTCCCAATAGGTGAGCAGAATTCAGCCCAAGTTGCCAATTTAACTGGCATATATATCCTAGACACCTTTATTAGAATTGTAGATCCTAAGCAAATAGACCTATACTGAGATGACGGATTATGTTCATCCTGAATAGTAATAACCGCTCGACTATAAAAATCCAGAAGAAAATTATTACGGCCTATAAGATGATATGATTTAAACTAGAGATTGCTTCCAACTCAAATATTGTGATTTACCTAGACATTACCCTCAACCTCGATAATAATTCTTTTAAACCGTACCATAAGTGAAATGACACCCCTAGCTACATCAACATTAATTCTAACCACCCTAATTCTGTTGTAAAATACTGTTAATATTAGAATTAGCTGATTATCTTCTAACCTTAAGATCTTTAGCGATAACAAATAAACTATATGAAAAAGCCCCCCAGAGTAGAGGCTATAAAGATAAATTAACCTATGTAGCACACACTAGCAATTCTGAATCGCAGAAGGCTAAAAGTAAACATAGGAAAAGGAAGATTATGCGTTTCAACCCTTCCCTTTTGTAGACTTTCAAATGTTAGCATTGGAAAGTTCTTCTTAAATTAATAAGTACAACGATAACTCTCTAAGTAAAATATTAAATAGAACAACGACAAAAATTAGCTATTCCTGTACTAGTAATATGTTATCAGCTCACATAACAACCAAGTTTTAAGGAATTTCAGTGAAATTAATACTAAATCCGGGATTATACCCTCCTGCAATTGCAGATCCAAAGAAAACTGTCCGGTGGAAGGTAAATGTAGATCTACAAGTTTGATCTACCAAACAACCATCACCCTTAAAGAGAACAAGGAAAAGTATAACATGCACATCGGAATTTTGGCGGTAATTTGTAAACAAAGATTTTATACGAATAAGCACACTTTTATCAACCCTAATTTAAAATTTCAGACAGCCCTCTCTCGAAAATACTGGTAATTGAAGGAATAAGGCCTAAAGTCACAGTTAAAGTGGAAGTTAATAGGATCGGCACGTACTCGTAATAGTCTAGGTGATAAATGTAATTTGTGTTTAGTAGAAAATATTAGGATTTTAAAATATCAATTTCAGAATTTACTTTTTAATCAACGTAACGAATTAATTATTTCGCAAATGCCATTACCGGAGTAGATTTAAACTCTCTTGTATTGTTATATAGCAATATACAACAAACACGCATATATATAAAAATATAAGTTATATTTCTATTAATGACGATGAACCGTGTAGCCTAGGGAACAGAGAGTGAGAGAGCGCTTCTAAGGGTTGACGGGTTGACGGGTTGACGGGGGGAGTGTCGTCTGTTGTGTCTCTCTCTCTACTCTGGTCTGGTCTGTCTGTCCGGACTTTCTCTCTCTCTCCTGAAATCCGTGCGCTGAGGTCTTTTTATAATCTCCAAACCGGGACTTCCGGATTTTGCCTCGCCCACGCACGCGCCACGTAATTCTCAGAGACACCTGTTCTGTCTGCCTCTTGTAGCCATTTCCGCTACTGCCGGAAATAAGGTCAAACAAACATCCGTTCCTTTCAACGAACGGAAAACACCCCCGCTTGCATCAGCTTTCTTCGGGTGGGCCAGATTATTATATTACATTCCTCGCCCACCCATTTTCCAAAATGTTCACCTAAGAACATTTTAAGCGCAACACCCTCACTCTCCTCCCCATGCCACACAAGCCCGACAATTATATGAAACATGTGCACGCCAAAACAACAAAACATGTGCATGCCGAAACAAAAAAACAACAAAAAAAAAAATATAGGGGAGCCTACATCGGCAACCCAACAATGTTCGTGTCCATCTTGAAAATTGTTCTACCAGCTCGATGTTTCATTGTTCTTTTTTTTTTTCCCCTTTTTTTTTTAATATCCATTTTCACAGAATTGGGCAAAGTTCTTAAAAATGTTCATTTTCTTTCTCGACTCTGTCCATAAGCGTAGACTCCTCGATGCATAACCACGTGATTATAGGCGGTAATCGCGCCCCAGTTTCCAAACTAACATCGAGTAAATGACCTTTGACCAACACCATACGTGCTTCTGCTCGAGTTTATTGTTACACATGTAACTTCATTTAATTTAATTTAATTTCAAACATACTATGTTTGAACACAGAAAAATGGCCATTATCTGTCGTACATATCATTCATAGTCTGACCGAGAAATGTTCAATAGAAAATGAAGAAAATTACCCTGATTCCAACGTTAATCCGCATGCAATTTACTTGTGGAGGATTAGAGCTTTCATCTATATTAATTTAGTCTAAAAAAATGGACCCGTGACTCGTAGTTCCTTAGTTTGTACAATGTTTTCCATTCCCTGAACTACCTCCTCTGGATTCGAATCCAAGCATATCTGATTTGTTGACACCTCTCTGTTTAACGCAGAAACATTTGAGTGTTGAACACCCGTTGACCCCGGAGAACTATTCACAACGGATAACTCAATTTCCTTTCCCGAAGCACTGTTGCTTCTTTCACACTTAAAAATCCGCTTCCTAGCTATTATTCCAAGGATTATCATAACGCCGACCACGCCAGCAATGACTCCTATCGTCAACTTCTTCGGGAGTTCTTCATATCCTTCACTAAATCTTTCCATATCTATCTGTTCCAAGGTATTTACTAGTTTTCAGAAATTAATATATCTTCAAAAGATATTTCCCAAGTCACCGTTTTATGTTCAAATCTTGGTTATAATTGCCAGAAAATAGCGTAAAGTTACAAGCAAAAAAAAGTGAAGTACTTTCACGTAAATAAAAATAAGTTTTAGATTTTAATTTAATTTTCCCAAATCTCCCCAAATAATCCGATTCCACCATATTGATAACAAAATATCTTTTCAATATCTGACTCACATCGCGAAACACTGAGACGCGGGTGAATGTTTTAAGAATATATATAATCGGTGTATTCGCAACGAAATAACCAGACAATGCAGTTGTTTTCAAGCAACGATGTTGAGATATATTTATAATTGGCGATTTTGTTGGCTGTTGTTAACTGCATAATTAAAAATACACTTTAAAACTCTCGATAACATTTAAGTCAATTCTATGCTGTAGAAATGTCACGCAACACACAACATTTTTAAATTTTGACAATATCTGTGTAAAGATTACAAATTGACGTTTACGAACGAATTCTGTTGACGAGATCAAAATTAAAGAACCCTTTCGTTTCTCTGATTTTCCTATTGTGGTAGCATTCAGCTATATTTATAATTTGTTAATGTTTACCAAATTTGATTTAGTTCATGCAATACAAGGCCAAATGGAGAAAATGGAGAGGGTCATTTTACGCTAATACTCCAATTGGGGAAAGTTTGTGTACGTAGAACATCGATTGTTTTTTTTGTTTTTTTTTTAATTCGGCTCGAGTACTGGTCCGAAAAACTCAACTATTTCAACCATACAACTGACCTTCATAATCACATTGAGAATAGTTGTTCGTCAATATTTCTATTGGGTTGTCTGGAAAGTTCATGCCGCTTTCCAAGTAAAATTAGGACACAAAACAAAATTATTTCATTAAATATTTATTCTACGAAATATTAACTATTTTCTTGCACAAACCAAAGAAAACATTGTTATCAACAAGTTAATCCAATTATCCACTTTAAAGAGTAGAAGAAACTTCCTTTACATGATTTTACATTTCACTTACTCAATAAAAGTAAGATTAATTAAGCAACATACCAGCAAACTCACTTCACATATATGGTAAAACATTAACAAAAAAAAAATAAATCATTAACTCAGATGCCCTACACCTACAGATAGGCAAATATTTCAACTTCTTCCTCCCGTCAACCCCAACCCTATGCGCTACTCTCTACATGCAGTCCTTTCACCCCCTCCGCCCCACACTTCTTAATGCGTTTGACACCAACAATCCACATTTCTCAATGGCAAAAGTATGCATTTTTTTTTCTAACTGGACTTATTATAAACACGAGCAGAGAACACACACACTATCAAATCAATGAGTCACCTACCTTGGCTGATTGTCTATAGTCACTTAGTCGCGCGGCTGCTATATATTCTCGTCCTGTTGTTTACTATTTTCGTCTTCTATCTGGTAGCCTTAAGTCCGTTGAATTTTCAATCGTTGCCGTGGTAACCAGCTCGTATCTATCTGTTTTGTTGTCTCAAAACAGCAAGTCACTAGCACCAAAAAGACTTTGTTATATATCGACAGACACAAAAATGTATATATGTAAAAATATGAGTTATATTTCTATTAATGACGATGAACCGTGTAGCCTAGGGAACAGAGAGTGAGAGAGCGCTTCTAAGGGTTGACGGGTTGACGGGGTTTGTGTCGTCTGTTGTGTCTCTCTCTCTACTCTGGTCTGGTCTGTCTGTCCGGACTGTCTCTCTCTCTCCTGAAATCCGTGCGCCGAGGTCTTTTTATAATCTCCAAACCGGGACTTCCGGATTTTGCCTCGCCCACGCACGCGCCACGTAATTCTCAGAGACACCTGTTCTGTCTGCCTCTTGTAGCCATTTCCGCTACTGCCGGAAATAAGGTCAAACAAACATCCGTTCCTTTCAACGACCGGAAAACACCCCCGCTTGCATCAGCTTTCTTCGGGTGGGCCAGATTATTATATTACAGTATGACCTTAAACTGCATCCGGCAGAAAGGCCTCTGATTGGGAGGTTGTGAGGAGCATGGAACCACCTCTTAATTGCTGTTGTTCCCAGGTCCACCCTGACCCAGAGTGGTAGCACCTGATAGGGTCCCAGCTATGGGTAAATAGTTAACCCCCAAACTGGGGTTAAAATGCTATGAAACCTTTTTTGAATGAAAAATGTTACCAACAAAACCTTTTTTGAATGAAAATAATTGTGATTTAAAATAAACATATGCTTCCCAACAATCCCCCCACCCAAAAGTATAAACAAAGAAAGACAATAAAACAAATAAACTAAATAAAACAAATCAAAATGATTTTCAGCACTAAATGACCTAATGAAGGTTGATATGCTGGTTAAATGAACCAACCAACCAACCAACTAAACTATTGGTTAAAAATCATTTTAACGTCTACTTGCGAAATCTGGTTTAGACTTTTTTCCTTAAGCTCATGGTCAATCCTTTATCTATTTTGGAAAAACCAGGATTTCACACGTCATTGGGAATTTTTGTAAAAGTGAAGAAGAGGGTTGATTTTAATTAATTTCTTATCCAGCTACACTATGTCCCTTAATGACGTAGGCGATCAAGGTTCTCCAAAACTTCCTATCCTTTCTAGCTCTTAGCGGTGTTTGACTTTTCACCATCTTTCAACTATTTACACAATCTTGTTAGGTAGGTTACTCGTTTCTCTCAGCCTTTCAATATGTCCTGTGAGTGTCAGATTTTCCAACCATCTTTCCTCATTATTTACCACAGGAGTTTCATCTATCTTTCTGATTCTAAGTATGTGTCTTTTTTTTGTTTCTATTTTTCTTAAAACTTCCTTGTTGCTCACATGTTCCATCCATGGTATTTTTAGCATCTTTTTGTAAAACCACATTTCTGCTGCCTCAAGCCTCTTCTTTACAGGGCTGCATTAAGAATTATAGGGGTCCTAAGCACGTAAAATATTTGCTGCCCCTGTAGTGGTAGGCTGGATAAATCGGGTACCAATATGAAGTGGACTGACTGTCGGGGTAGTAATTTTAACAGTGAAAAGTAGGTTGGTTATCCAAACCACTACATTTATAAATAAAATAACTCAAAGCACAATCTAATAAAAATAACAACATTGTATTAAGTAAGGTTACAAGATTGATTAATTCGTGAATGCAAGATGTCGTGAAGAAAGTTCTTTCTTAGATATTAAAGAAATTGTCTCAATATTCATACTAGAAGAGTTCCTGAAAAGGAAATAATGTTTGTACTGAGTGTAGTGAATATAATTATACATGTATTGAAATGTACTTATAAGATAGAGAGAAACATTTTTTATGTAGCTAATTGCTGAATGCAATTAGCACAGTATGTGAGTTGGAAGAAACGAACTGCATTCGGACTATATGCTCCGAAAAGCAGCCTCCAATTGGGTAAGCACGTGTGGAAATCAGTTTATATATTTCTTAATAAAACGCGGGAAAAAGAAAGTTTCACGTGCGGTCCTCACGTAAGAGTGTGTGGGTATATGTGTATGAACGTGTGTGCATGGCGATATGTATGTAGGTATGTACGTGCATGTAGAAGTGATTCTACACCCCCATATGTCTGTGGATTAAGTATGCAGTCGGTAGTGCAAAAAAAGGGACATCAACCGAGAAGGTACGACAGAGAAATGACAGTCAAGAGAGACTGATCATCAGTTCCAACCCAGGATACCTATGCTCTGGGAATTCAAACAAAAAAAACCAATTGCAGGTGTGCAGTTACTATCAAATGCCAGGAAAATCTGTAAAAAAAATTGTGTACAAAAATGTTAGGACAGGGGTGATGTGAAACTTTATTCTGATGCCTCATCAAAGATGAAATAGTTCTTGTTTTAATACTTTTGCACAGTACTGGATATATATATATATAGCGTATCAAGGCAGCAAATAATTTTCTAAACATATACTGTTAAATATGAGAGACAGTGGGTGTCTGTCATATTTGATCATGAGCCGTTCTGGGTCTCGTGTTTTGGCTTTGATTTCAGTTGAAAGTAGGGGCAGAGGTTCTCCAGCGTTTGGATAGTTTTTTGTTAATTTGGTTCTGGGCTTTCGGCTCACATGAGAGGTTGTTGAGATGTTAGTACAGTTGCATCCTCACGGAGAGGTTGTTGAGATGTTAGTACAGTTGCATCCGCGACCACTGGCGAATTTGTTTTGTGTTGACATTTGAATACATGGTTCTGTTGTCATTTCGCGCTATCACGCGGTGTGACGTCATAGAACCGCATTGCAAATTTGCGAACTGCGTTTGTTATTTTTGGTAACTATGTCTATTATACAGGTGAAAAGGCTCATCCCTAGTTCCCTGTTTAGGATGTGGTTTCCATCTTTCTCTTTTCCAATCTTTTCACTTTTTTTAAAATTTTTTTTTAAATTGGAGTAGATAGACTAAACTATCGCCCTGTTCACACTCCACCCACGTCTATTGAGCAGGTGAAGAGTCTCATCCCTTGTTCCCTGTTTAGGATGTGGTTTCCGGCTTTCTCTTTTCCAATATTTTCATTTTTATTTTATTTTTTTTTATTTTTTTCAATTGGAGTAGATAGACTAAACTGTCGCCCGGTTCACACTCCACCCACGTCTATTGTACAAGTGTAGAGGCTCATCTCTTGTTTCCTGTTTAGGATGTGGTTTCCGGTTTTCTCTTTTCCAAATCTTTTCACTCTTACGTAGCCCCCTGTACATCAGTGGCGTTACCGCCTTGCTCGGGGTGATATGATTTTAAAAAAGATCCCCTCCTTCGATCTATCCATATGTTTTACTTTTTACAAACCTGAAGTTTTTCCTACACACTACCCCTAACCACAGATTATTACTATTATCTTCTCTTTTTGACCTTTTTCTGGCCCCTATCTTTACTAACCTTTGCTTCCGGTATAAAGATTTTCTTCATTTACGGTCGACTGGGGTTAACAATGATTGTCTCTAACAGACATGTTGAATTAGCTATCTTCCTAAATGTAATCTGAATTTACAAATGAAATACATACATATATATATATATATATATATATATATATATATATATATATATAGAGAGAGAGAGAGAGAGAGAGAGAGAGAGAGAGAGGTCGAAATCTAAAAGGATGAATAGAATAAGTAAAGAACAGGTAAGAAAAAAGTGTCTTTAATCTAACATGTTTCACTGAAAAACTTTTTCAGAGATTTTTAAAGACGAAAAAGTTAAAATTTCTCTTTTTAAATTTTTGAAAAAATCTACAGAAACAGTATGTAGATTGAGGTTTGATTTCATTAATCAGATACGTGCTACGTGTAATAAAACATTGGATGAACATTTTTAAATGTACAGAAAAAACTTATGTCTGTTAATATGTGTGTACCACGTGTAATATAAAGCAATAGATGTTTATTTTGAATGCAAGTGTAGGTAAGCAAAACTAATGTCTGCATATATATATATATATATATATATATATATAATCATGCGGTGTATGTATAGAAGAATCCAAAGAAGTATCCTGTACATACAGTGGTAGGATCATTCTCTAAGAGAGCTCTAAATATACATGTATATAAATACATATAGATCAAAAATAAGAAAAAACTAAGGCAGACACATTATTTCATGGTAAATCGGAGGTATGGGCCTATTTCAGGCGAACCATCATCAGCTCCCGTCTTTATTGTACAGATTTTACACGAATGGAATTCACAAAGACAAAAAAATATGGAATAAAAATAAAGATCTTTAATAGTTGATGAAGTCCAAACGTTTTGAGAACACATTTTAGATTTAATAATTAGTAAAATTTGTGCTTGATTTAGTTTAATTAACTCTTACAAAGTTAGGATGCTGGAACTATTTCATAGCGTTCAGATATATAAAGAGTGGGTTATCTAAAATTTTAAATATGTCAACCACAACATTACCATTAGCTATCAAAGTAGAACAGGTGATAGCTGAAATTTAAAGAAATCTGTGAAATAATAGGTAAATTTAGTTGGTGTCGTTTTTGTTGCTGTTCTTGAAGAATATATGTTTAACATATATTCAGGAAGAGAAAATCCATCTTGCCCACAGTGATCTAGTAATTTAGTTTCGAAAATAACGCAGAGCTTTCAATTTGAACGTTATTCTTCAAAATCCAGAGATTGTCCCAAAACGTTTGGCCTATAGTATATATATATATATATATGTGTGTGTGTGTGTGTGTGTGTGTGTGTGTGTGTGTGTGTGTTGTGTGTGTGTGTGAAGATTAACAAAAGCGTATTAACAACCGTCACATTTAATTTATTTGTTTGAACATCATTTTTAATCGATACATGTATATGTTGACATTACGATACATTACAAAGCAGAGATGGTTATTTACGTAGATTCGAAAATTGTGCTATATAAGGCTTGAGTTGACTTCGATTAGACTGTGGAATATTTCGTTGTTGTTTTGTCTAAGAAGCATCAGATCAAGTAATTGCTTCTTCTTTGTTGTTTGGAGTCGTAGATACGAATTCTGCCAAATGACACACATTTTCTTAACAAAATTTTTTCTTAACAAAATTTTTTCTTAACGAAATTTATCGTAATCAGACCGCTAGAAATAAATGTATAAATATACTATTTGATTAAATACAGACTATCTACTCAAATACGAGTATCGATTAAAAATAATATTCAAACAAAAAAAATAATTATGTCGGTTATTAAAACCATTTCGTTAATTTTCGGGACTTTCCTAATATATATATATATAGATGAATGAATTCTAGTCTAAATTACACAAAAGGAAAATTACACTGACACTTAATTTTAATAGATTTATTTACCAAAATTACACAAAAATATCTTGAAATAATAAAGACTACATTTATTCAATAAAATCATCATTGGCTTCAACTGCGGACAGACCATGATGACTCCTGCAACTTTTCTGGACTTGGTCCTTGTTTAAGTTAGTGAATACTGCCATAATCCTTGCCTTCAGTTCATCTTTGGTGTTACAAAGAGTTTTTGACACATAGTAATCAAAGGGTTTCAGTCTGGGAAGTTAGATGAACAGATGAAAGAGGTGATGCAGTTGCAGAAATTGCCTGATTACTGTGTTCTTCTGCTTATGTCGCATGGTGAAGATTCCTGTTGGTCTTTCATGGCCACCCACTTCACCTAGCGCAGCACTGCTTCCTCAAAGCACTTGATGTAGTCTATGTTGAGTCCCTTGAAGAAGATGAATGCTGTCATAACGTTGCCTTAATAGTGATCACTTCAAACAGGTTTGTTGTCAGCATTAAATTCATTCAACTCTTTTCCGAATCCTCTGTTTGACGCCCAAACACTCTGAAATAGCAGTACAGCACGCCATTTTCAAATTTTGGGAAAGTCAAATGCGTTAAGGTGCTATATTTTTGACAAACGGTGCCCAACTGATCCTCTTACACTGTGCAATCAAGAAAATGAAAAACAAACAACGCATAGCCACTAAAATAAAAATATGAAATTGCAACAATTTACCGATCGCACCCTATAGTCATCCGCAGACAGATCTGTTTCGCTATATTACAGATCATCAGTACGGTTAGACATCCGATTGCTTTTAACCAGAATCGAAACGCGGCCGAATTGACATCAGTTGGCGATTCTAAATCTGAGGTATGGATGCTCGGTTTTGCCAGTATATTACTACTTCTAAAGATTTTCTGGGTTTCTTTATTTAAATCATATTCAACAGTTTAATAGGCTTAATTATCATTTGTTAGCAAAATCAAAAATATAAATTCTTTTTTTGAGTTTGTATCTGTAATCATGTAATAGAATTTAAGAAAAATCATGATTTTACAAGAAATGTTGATTCCCTCAATGTTATTTCACATATAATCAATTGTCTCATTGAAATAATAGAATACCTAACGTTATTTATGGGACTCGGAAACTTTTCAAAAGTCGCACTTACTTGTGCAGCAATCGTATTTCTGAATAGGTTAAAACTTTTCCTCCACAAATTCTTAATATGACTGAAAGCGAAAACCGCATTTTTTTCATGTCATTCTCTTTTCACAAACACACACACCAACACATATATATATATATATATATATGTGTGTGTGTGTGTGTGTGTGTGTGTGTGTGTGTGTGTTATTGTAATATCTTATCTAGCATCTCTAATTGGATCGACTAGATATTCATGGAACACACCTGACACATCTCCAGGTGAATGTAGATGCATTTGTTGCTGCTTTTTAAAAACTACTTTCCATCATTATTGGACAAATATTTTCCATTGTTTTTTTTTATTTCTTTTTTTTTTGTGTTGTTCTTTGTGTTTTTGCTTTTCATTTGGAAGATTTGAAGGAAGAAGAAAATACATTTGAAAAATCCCGAAATAGTTTTTATCTTCTTTTAACAAAAGTGGAATAGAACACAGTGCTGATCTGGGCACAAATGCCTGTCTGGAGATCAAATTTAACGGCTCGGATCATTAATACTCGGATTTTTAGTAAAAGTTAAGTTAACATTGATATCTGCTAAGCTTTCAGGAAAACCTTTGTCAATACAACTCATCTCCTTTGATCAATGGAATAACAGGAAAGATTTCACATCGAAATTCAGCAAAAGTGTTTTAACTACACTCCAAGTGTCGCAGATTATTATGGCGCGCCACAGATTCCTTTTCTTTATCTTCGAATTGAATTTCTAAACCGCTATTCTTAGTAAATTTCCTTTTGGCCTTGAAGCTCAACGATCCTTGTTATGTCACAGGAGAAGGAAAATGACGTTTGATCTATGTGGAACCCTATTTCTACACATGAAAAAAATGTAATTCTTAGTTTAATACGACGGAGCGAAAGAAATTATTATTAGTGGTGTTTTTTTTTCTTCAGTTTATTGTAAATCGCGATATGAGCTCTGCATAGAAATATTTAATACTTATTTGCTTGTAAAATACGAAAAATAGAAAAACTAGCTGAAAATTGGGGAAAATGGAAAAATATATTTTTTCCACTGTTATTCAGAAGTGAATTGTCGACCAATGGACGTGAGAACAAGCGATAGTCACAACAAATTGTCAAAAACTTTTGATAGGGTTAGGAAGGTCAGAACTTTACTATGAGAATAGAAATAAATGAAAAATCTCATTGGTGTTGAAAATTTCCAAACTAAAGGCTGGATTTGCTGACGTAATAAGTTGAATTAAGAAGAAGAGGACGAAGAGAAAATTACGTCAGATGAGGTGTTGTTGCCTCATTCGTTGAACCAAAACTCCCCATGTGTAGGTGGAAGTAATATCATTGGTCAAAAATCTGACTTGCATAAAATACCCCGGGTTTCTCAGCATCCCCCAAGAGAATTGGGAACAAGTATAAAAATCGAGACCCCAGTGAGAAAAATTAGTTAGTTGCAGTCGAGATGTAACAACCAAGGGAAAAGAGTTCCCAACCGGGAGGCATGCCGATTGGGTGCCACCCGTAGAGACAGTGACGGTCGCCACCCATGGCTGAAGATATAAAGAAACGTAAAAAAGCCTGCCGCCGATCAACTTGAAAGAGTTAAAAGAGTTAAAGTCGAATAATGCGCCTTCGATAGAGTCCTAACTGAAGATGTATAGAAACAGAAAGATCCAAGTTAAGTAGGAGCTGCCGAGCGAAACAGGCCAAACGAATTTACTACCGCTGTCGCCATTTCTGTAAAGCTTAGGTACAGTGCCCTGAAAAGACTTTTTAATTGAAAAATAAAAGCTCTGATTATTCTTAACGAAAACTTCGACGTTTTTATATTCTGCTTTTATTGTTATATATATATATATATATATATATATATATATATATATATATATATATATAAACTCTTTGCGCAACTTATTCCGACGTCTTCGAACTTATTCATTTTTTTTGTGCCGTGATTGTTTTATCAACACAAGTGTACATGTGTATCCTGTCTGGTTTGAGGTGGTAGAGAAACGGCCACCAGGTTTCAACGTGTCTTTCCTGAGATCAAAAAACACAGCGTGGGCAGTGAAGTTCACCGTTGTAATAGACGTACTGAGGACCAGCTGCAGTGACGAGGCCATCATCACGATTTGTGACCCAAGAGCGTCGTCGTAACTGGTGCTGTTTCGACAGCATCAACCCTAATTCGGTTTCCGGTCATCATTATCACAGTAGGTTCCCGAGTTAGGGTTAAACCCAAGAGCCAGCCTGGCTAGGTGTCATTCATGTTCCAAGTGGTAATGGCCTTCTTGTCTTTAAAAACAGCATGCGAAATGATACATTTTTATCTAGGCTTGAACGCTTAACGCCAATGTAAAAACTTTTCTATATCCATAACATGGCATCTTCTATTGTATAACATTTTAATCTTCCTCAGATTGCTAAAGAAAATCCCACGCTCGACACCTGTAGAAAAACATCACACGCAATCTGTCTCTGAAAGACAACAACCGTCACACACAGAATATGTCTTGATAAGAAACAAATATTGAGACATACTATGCAATTCATCAACAACATATGATTAAACAAAAAGAATCTTGTGACTGGAATCTAAGGAAAGATTTAGAGTTAATCAAACATTAATTTTTATTTGTTTTTTAAGTTCAAATCAACATCTGTATTCATTAAAATTATCTTTGTAACTGGGGTACTTGAAACAATGAAGAAATGTAGAATTAAAAAAAACCCTTCGGTTTTCGCCTCAAAAGCTTTGCAGTAGTTTCAGCAAATCTCTGCTTCATTGACAAAAAATGGGAATTTTGTGCCAGTGTTTAGGATTTTATATTCGAAAAGGTTTCTATCGCTTGAACAGGTGAAGAGGCTCATCCCTTGTTCCCTGTTTAGGATGTGGTTTCCAGCTTTCTCTTTTCCAATCTTTTCACGCTTTTCTTTTTTTTTTTAATTGGAGTAGATAAACTACACTCTCGCCCGATTCACACTCCACCCACATCTATTGAACAGGTGAAGAGGCTCATCCCTTTTTCCCTGTATAGGATGTGGTTTCCGGCTTTCTCTTTTCCAATCTTTTCACTCTTACGTAGCCCATGGCACATCAGTGGCGTTACCGCCTTGCTCGGGGTAATATGATTATATAAAAAAGAGTCTGGTTATATCTGACTATATCTAAGTGATGAAATTATGAATTATCGGTAAAGTATGTGGGATAATAAGCTGTATGAAATAGTAGTTTCCTTATATGATAATATTATTGCCGTTAGAATTAAGAGGAAAAACTAACAATTCAATTTTTCTAGTAAAATTTCAAACCCTAATTTTAATATCATGCATCTTAAAATAGCCAACAAAAAATTCAAATCAAAATATATTGACTTCCGTAGCTACTGTGATTGTAAATCTAGGCCAAGGTCATCTTGTCGTCTAGTTATAATACAGACGCTAATATCTAACACTGTAAATCTAGCCGTCTCGCTCCAATTTTTTCTTCTCTATTTCTTTTGTCTTCTTTCTTATTCCTTTTCCTTGATCTTTTTTGTCTGGATAATTTTAACTCATTCATTGTTGTATGAATTTGGTCTGATGAGCGGTCTATAAGAAACCTGCGAAATAAAATCTTATATATATATATATATATATATATATATATATATATAAGTTTTTAATATATATTTTCAAAATTAAACTTCTACCAGCCTGTGCATTAGAGAAAATTATTAAAGAAACTGTGATCTCCGGCAGGATTCAATTCTGTGTCCCACAGAAGCTTTGTAAAATGAATTAAAAACAGGTTATTAAGATTTTTCGTCGCAGGCAGCGATTTTAAATTGCGCTTCGAACGTCCAAGTGTCATAATCTGATGTCGGCAGCAAAATTCATGAAACTGAGCAATTTGTGGAAAGGAAATTATTTTTTTATTAAAAAAAAAGAAGCAACTTAATCCAGTAATTTAAATTAAGTAGATCCACCATTGAACTTATTTACACTATTTATCTGAGGAGAACAGTCCGAATATAAATATATATCTATGTAAATAATGATAACCCTTCATCACAGAAATTCAGACAAAATTCATTAAATTTGACTAAAACTTTTGCATTTGTTGGATTGCAAATAAGTAGTAAAAAGAAATTGCAGCAGTTGGAGAAGATCAAAGAATTTATCGGCTATAAATGTAAGGGACAAATCGGTGTAATTTAGAAAATTTGTCTGAATAAGTAGTGGAATTAAATCTTTTTATTTTTTTATTTTCTAAAATAAATACTATCTTCGCAAAATTATTTTACTTGACCTTACAATGGTTGATTTTATATTAATAAATGTAATCAAAAGACTTAAAAGGAAATGTTACACAATGTGCTTGAATTCGTACGGTTATCTAATCTTATAATTCGGTTTGTGATTGACAACATAAGCGATGTCCTACTTGGTGTTTATCTAATAGTTTTAATTGTTCTCAATATTGGAAGATAAAAATGTTGATAAAAAGATGTCACCTCTTAGCTAATCAATACTTTCACTATAAAATTAGTATTAACCAACCGATAAAACTTTTAGAATAGGCATTTATGCATACGAACAATATATCATGTAAGTTTAATTTATAGTATATGTCGTTATTTAAAATATTGATGATAGCCTATTTTGAGTGTTTTTGTTATATTGTGCAAAAAAAAATAAAAGGGAAAGATGTTTTATTTGCCAATAAATCTAAAAAGACACATGGCCCAGTGAATATAAACGTTGGTTAGTTCCTGTGAATTGACCCAAAGAGTTGTAAGTTCAATACCAGGCTACAACAGTGATAAACAAGTAAATTAGAGGGTTAGAGGGAGATAACTTATGACTACCAAAAGAGGCTCTACGCAAGGAATGAGAATGATATACCCCAGTGATTTTAATAAAGGGTTCGGTCCGAAATTCTTGGCATCTTCTTCAGGAGCGAAACGTCGTACAAATGGCAACAAAGATGAGGACAATAGTCTTTTATTAAAAAATCACCCAATACCAGGCCTAAGAGACACTCATGGTAGATAATTAGAGAATGAGTCCGTTCTATGGACATAAAAAGAGAAAATATGTGCAGATTATAAGGATATATAACGATTGATCCTAGTCTCGGAAAAGGTAAGAATGTAGTGACCTAGGAAGCATATGGAAGAGTCTGTTCCCTTCTTAGGAAAAATCTGTCCAAGTGGAACGTCTTACTACTAGAATACGTGGTCAATAAGGTTAATTTGGTTCTGTGTACGCTGCAGAGCTGGTCCAAGCTGTAAAGTGCGTACACTTATCTAGCACTGGTAGTGGAATAGCATCTCTCTGTTGCACTTCTGTTTTCTAGCAGAGTGCAACTTGGGGAAACTACTAAGAGGTGCTCGGTACCGAGGAACAGCTACCCGCGATAGTACACCTTTATTGCACTAGATAGGAGAGATTGGTAGTAATTTTGATGCCAGCGCAATAGACAGTTGTGGTGACTGGAAAAGTTGGGGCTCTGGCCCGGGAGTACGCTCTCAGGTACCACACAGTAAACTCGACCTGATCTGCGTGAAGAAACGGGTAAATGTCTACTTAACTGGTGTAACGAAAGATTGTATCTCTTCTGAACATTTGCTACAAAAATAACGGTAGAGTAGCAAGAATCATATCGCATTTCATCTGTGAGAAAAAGGGGTTGCAGTCTTGAAAATAATTTACCGATCATAAAATCATGTAATCACATTTGAACTCAAATCAAGGCTCGAAATTGAATAAGCTTTTTCAACCAAAATATGACAATATATACTAATAAAAAGCATTATTATAAAGCTGATATGTACATGGCATATTTATCATATAAATACAAGGATACCTTGAAGCTTATTGACACATCGGTTAGTTTAACACGAATTTTATAAGGAAAAATTTGACTTGCGTCATAAAATCCGACATTGTGTGACCAAGATGTGCTGATTGGTTTCTATTTCATTAGATATCACCGATTTTTTGTTTTGTTTTGTTTTTTGTTTTTTGTTTTTTTTTGTGTGTGTGGGGGGGGGCTTTTTCGTTTGTTTTTGTTTGTTTGTTTGTTTTTTCAGTGTAAAATAAAAATTAAAGTAAATCTCTGGTGGGAAATAAAAATATGTCGATATATTTGCAACAATCATTTCTTATCTCAACTCACCATGCTTTTTCTCTATCAAAATCCTTGTGTCAGTGACTACGTTCATCACTGAAAGTTACAAATAAAAACGCAATTCTATATTTACACAATCATTAGTTAAATAGACACACACACAATATATATATATATATATATATATATATATATATATATATATATATATATATCCGAGTGAATAAGGAACAAAAAAATTTTTTTTTACAACGTCCAAAACATTAATTTAAAACAGTGTTCGATATATAATATATGAAGCTGAGAATATTTATTATAAATTATATTTTAGAACATGTACAATTTTTTTATATTTCCACTACAAATCGTACATTTGTTTCGACATTGAAACTACAATGTCTCATCAGGTGGTGTGGACAGGAATGGAAAGCCTCTTTTCTTATATTTGGTGAGTTGTGTGTAGTATGTTGGTGGGGGTTAGTGATAATGGAATAAGTTTTGTGAATTGTCCGTTTAAATTTTGAAGAAAGTGGTGTGGGTAGTGAATATAGTTGATTAATGAGTGTCTTGGAATTTTGTAGACAGATTTAACATTTGCAGATAGGATTGTAAGTTTTATGATCTCGCGACTAGACTTTGTCCTTTGGATTTCTTAGAGGAGCAGAGTAAGGTGGTGTAAGGGGTGGGGGATGGAATTGGACTTATATGGTTCCTTTATTGATTTAGCCGTCCTTGCTTGTTTGAGGATTTTCCATTTCATAGCTCAGAGGTAGAATCGCTGACTGATGCCAATTCAGTCTGGTTTCAATCCTAGGTTAAAAGCAATCGGATGTCTAACCGTACTGATGAACTGTGATACAGCGAAATAAATTTTTGTCTGCGGATATATATATAATGTCTGGTCATTCGTATTCGTAGATAGACGTCTATCAGGGTGGTTAGCTAATCCCCATGGCAGATACTTGTTCAGGCACACTTGTGCTAGTTCAACACCCACAGAACCCACTTGTAGTTTATATTACAACTCATAATGAGCGGACCTTAGTTACAGTTTCTGTAAGAGAGCGCGTTTTCCGGACTGATCAAGTCCAAGACGCTCAAACCGTCTGTCACGTTGACTTGTGACTTTTTTCTAAACATTTCACTCCAAGTAAGGCAGGACTGCCACTGATGCCCAGGGGGTTACATAAGTGATGAGTAATGAGAAAGAGGAACAAGTTAGCGGAGTAACAGAGAATGGGTAAGAGAAAGATGAGAGCACTAGTGTTTAGAGGGCTGCATGAGAGTAAAGTGGAAAGGAAGGAGAACTAAATTTAATTACATTCAGTTATTATTATTATTATTATTATTATTATTATTATTATTATTATTAAATTAATTATAAATGCATATATGAATTAATTATAACTTTTCGAACTAGCACAACCATCGATGGCTCATCAAAGAAAGCCTTCTACCTAAATTTTCTCAAAGGCTTAGGTTAACTTGTGATATGATTTTCAGAGACTTTCCAAATGTGCTGAACGTAGGATCGCCGCCTCCAGACCGATAACATCAAATCGACCATGTTGACATTCGAAACCAGGCTTCATGGTCAGAAAGCGAACTTTCTAATTACTCGGCATATATATATATATATATATATATATATATATATATATATATATATATATAAGAGCATTAAAAGTATATATAGACAAGAATAGCAATAAAAAAATAATAAAGTAGAATTTACGATTCCATCTAATTCAATAGTAAAACGATGAAAATTTATAACTAATTTAGTAGTACGGTTTAACTCATGCAGTCAATGTACCAAGGCGGAGAGCATATTAGAACGATTGACATGAATATATTTATAGAAAAAGGCATAAGCAAGCCACTTTATGGCGGTGAGAAAGTGACTGTAGTCATGATGCTAGCTACAGACCCCTCTTTAAATACTGTCGAACATCTCAAGATATATAATAGAAGCACAAGACCAGTTAATCAGCTATATTCAATGCACGGATGAATAGCAGATTTATAAATGTGTTAGATGCATTCTGATTAGAAAAAATACCTGGCAAGACAAAGTAAACCGATTTTCATAGTTGCAAATAAGGATATAATCACTCTACGTCATATCAATAGAAGATTTGAGACGAAAAATATGCAATGAATTTCTGCCATGGAGGTTAGCATCAGGCATGCCAATGGAAGGCAAAAAAAGCCCCTGATGATAAAAAAAAGTAGCAGTTACGTTTTGAAGACGTTTAAATTTACTCGCTATTCTTTGCCCTGGTTAACGATTATTTTCAAGAATTTCAATTTATCGGACCTATCAGACTTACTATCAAGGCAGGAGTAAATAGTTTGTCGTTAGCCTAAATCGCTAGTTGCGAACTAATGACATCATGAAGGGCGTTTCATCGAGACAGGCGGTAGTTCGGATTCGATCGGCTATGGTGGAAAGTAACTAGTTTGGTTTTCGAGATATTGAATGTAACCAGCTAAATTTCTCCACTGAGAATCTAATGCTAGATTGGATGATAGATTTGTTACCAATCTCTAAACATCAAGCGTTTTAGAAGTGCCCCCGTATATCGACATGGCCTCGGTTTAGATGTTCATAAATGATCTGAGTATATTCTTAAGCAGATCATTTATGTAAAGCATAAAAAGTTTTTATCCAAAAGTGACCTCTGAATGAGGATGCCTGTAGTGATCACCAGGGTTGTGGAAAACGGGCCGTTCCTACCCGTTAAGAAGGACTTCAGAGTTAAGATCATTCCAGTGATTCAATAATTGGAGAGCTTTAGCAGCAAACCTTTGCGCTGCACCTTGTCAAATGCCTTCGAAATATCTAATGCTATGGTCTCTGATTTGTGTTTGTCTTTAAGAGACTCACTAATTCAATGAATAATAGTAGTTAAGATATCAGCAGCAGATGGATCCGATCGAAACCCGTGCTACTCATTGCTCAAGAGATCGTTATTTTTAGATGCTCGAATACCTTCCTTTTTATTATAGTTTCAAATCTCTTATTGATGGCACTGAGAGACTGATGGGTCTATTCTGAAATGGAGGAAATCTTACGTTCGCGTTCTTTAATATCAGGCACGCACTTGACACTTCACAAATTTGGAAAGTATTTCCTCTTTGAAACAGCGGTTAAATAACCTCACTGACTTTCTAGAATCGGGAGAAATTTCAAAGGCACTCTTTGAGGTTTGTTTGATCAGAAGGTCCTACGCGGCTGAATAATCAAAGCACATTAGATCTAATGACGGTTTCCCTTAGGGAACACAGGTTCGAATCATGCAGGAGTATGCCTATTTTGCCAACAAGAGTTTGCGAATATTCAGGCCGGTAATTATAAATAAATTAATATACTGTTTAATAATAAAAAAAAAAGCATCTACTCAAGTATGAGTTTCAATTAAAAATAGTATTTAAACAAATAAATTAGAAATATATCGGATTTAATCAATTTCATAATATATATATATATATATATATATATATGTATATATATATATATGTTTAATGTGTGTGTGTGTGTGTGGCTACACAGTTAAATGCTTATGCTGAGCGTATTTAGACGCATTGCAGTTTAAAACAATCTCTGACATATGACACAAATCTCACACTGATTACTGTGAGGAAGACTTATCTTTCCTTATCAATATACACATAGACAGGCGCTCACATACCCTGTCCCATACAGACCTGCTACTTTCTCCCATGTCATGATCCCCTGCTCCATGTGACCCAATGATCTGTTTTAACTTACTCGTCAGCACTGATTTGCAACTCCACTTTCAAAAGAAAATGACCGAATAAAAAAAATAAAAATACATTGCTATTCATTCTTCTGAAATATTTTTAAAAATCTAATTTCTGTTATATGAATAATCTGTAAATATTGTTTATGTTTTGATTAGAAAAATGAATTAGATTTTTTAGGGTGCAATATTATCGCTGTGCAGACTAATAAAATCACTAGACAAAAACTCTCATGCGTAAAATTATTGTTTCTTTGACTCCGTCATTCGTCTATTAACCACAGCAGGAGGTCGCATGGTTTTGTGGGTGGTCTTCTCCGAACATAGATACTGCTTTTGATGAGGGTGCAAGAATCTATCTTTATTCTCTTGGCTGAGTGTTTATTTGCCTGTCATACGTTTATTTTCCCTACGCATTGACATCCCAAGCATCGCGTATTTTCATGTCGGTAGCACAGATCTTTCAAGTTAACCTACTTTTGCATCTGGCGTTTTTCATGATCCGGTGTGATAGTGAATGCAAAGTTTATACTAGCATCATCTGAGATGAACTCGCTGTATATTAGTGCCATCGTAGATCAACCTGTCCCAGACATTAAATTCGATACAGACTATCTTTTATATATAATACAAAAGAAATGTATTGAAAATAAAAAGGAGAGGATTGTCAATGGTCAGAAAGTAGTAATAATTGTTACTGAGAAAATACAGCAGTTTGATATGTCGAGTAAATGCATCTGCTTTTACTACTGAAATTCATTTTATATGTAAAGTAAGAGGAATAGTCAGTAATCAGCGACTTCAAGCATCACTAAGCGTTACTAAGAAAACAGGGTTATTATATGTTCATGTTATCTACTGTTTATTATTGTATGCACATTTATACAGTTAGAAGGATTCCAATTCAAGTAGATGACTAATAAATGACGCGCGTTGTAAAATACGTTTATGTTACGTAAATGAATTTAAAGCATAAATTCATCTGTTTGTCAGCTATATTGGGAAGAGATTTTCCCCGCGGCTGTTAAAGTTCAGCAAATTCTATTTTCAAGGATATTTTCCAAGTCCCGGAGGTGAGCACCTCTGGGAAAGCAACTGTGAATTAACTTTTAGCGATGAAATATTTATCATATTAAGGTATGCATATTATTGACAAAAAAGATAATAGCCATTTCGGGCGGATAAATGTATTCTAATGGATAGATACTCAAATTCATTTCATCTATCTCTGCAGACATAGATAGATAGATAGATAGATAGATAGATAGATAGATAGATAGATAGATAGATAGATAGATTATGCTCATTGATTTGTAAGGGATAAATGTAAAATTATATTGTGCTCAAAATTAACTGCAAGTTAATGCAACCTAAAGCGTATTTGTTCCTATATTTCGAGTACAGTTTAAAAGATTCCCTCACTTGACTTTGGGCGATGTGCAATAGATTTATATAAACATTCAAACTGTCTATTAGAAAGCGATAAACCTCTGAAAATGATAAT
This sequence comes from Ascarosepion bandense, assembly GCA_037127315.1. Classification (NCBI taxonomy): domain Eukaryota; kingdom Metazoa; phylum Mollusca; class Cephalopoda; order Sepiida; family Sepiidae; genus Ascarosepion; species Ascarosepion bandense. The sequence goes on along the minus strand of JBBBDQ010002126.1, from coordinate 785,197 downwards.
AACAATCTACTTTGATTAAAATCAAGGTAAATTGAATCGTTCTTCTTCTTCTTCTTTTATGTGCTCTGTCCTTTCAGGACGTAGACGATCATGGCCCATCACGTTTCCTTATCCCTGGTGGCTCTTAGCACGCTTTTTCCTGTTACACCATGCCACCCCCGTTTTGTCATCCACTAACTGAAGCCCATGAATCTAGAATATAAATTTATAGAAACTAACATGGCCACAAAGTGAGGGATCAATTTATATATTAATTATAATATAGAATTGATCCCCCACTTTATAACCACATAATTTCTTATAAACAGTTGGCATATATATTCTTTTATGTTCCTTGTCCTTTCAGGACGTAGGCGATCATGGCTTTCCACAGCTCCCTGTCCCTGGTGGCTCTTAGCACGCTTTTTCCTGTTGCACTATGTAACCCTCATTCTGTCATCCACCTGATCAGTTCCTTCAAATATGTTATCCGCTGTTTTCCTCTGTCTCTTTTTCCCCTCTATCTGGCCTGACAGTAACAGGTTCTTTAAGCCCTTCTTCCTCATTGTGTGTCATAGGAACTTTAGCTGTTTCTTCCTGATGCTCAGTATTAATTTCTTTTTGGTCTCTATCCTTTCCAAAACCTCATCATTGCTCACATTCTCGATCCATGATATTCGCAGCATCCTTCTGTAGAACCACATTTCATCTACTTCAAGTTTTTCCTTCATCTTCGAATATATTGTCCAATATTCTCTGCCATATTAAAGAACCGACATTACATAGCAATCCAGTACTCTCCGCTTTGTTTCTAGTGAAATTGTCCTGTTTCTTAATACTTTACTCAACTTCTGGAATGCTTCTTTCGCCACGCCAATTCGCTTTCGGATCTCAGTGTCGCACTTTCCGTTTTCGGTTAGAACACTTCCTAGGTATTTAAATTTCTGTACCTGTTTGATTTTAGAGTCCCTTTCCCAAATGTTTATTGCTTTCTAACCTGCCGATTTGAAACTAGATTCATTAAAACTGCGATGATTATTATTATAATTGTGCTTGTTAATTAACTACTTAATTAGTTAGCACGTACTTTCAGTCAGTTAAGTGCCATATGTGATACACATAATATACATAATATCTAGTGACTATAATTTTCTACCACTGGCTGATGTTCATATTACTTCTCTTTTACATTGAAGGAAAGGCCTGCTTTCTGTGACAACTTTGGATATTCAGAGAGTATGTGGCTAACTGTTTCATCAGTATGCCCACACAGTCTGCATTTAATTTTTTTGTGACTTGTCTATCCTGGTCTTTTTTTTTATCATTTCACCCTGAGCAAGGCATTCCACTGCCACTATTGCGCTTGGGGCTACATAGGGGGAAATGAATAGGAAGAGTGGTTAGAAATAGGAAATGTCAGAATCGGGGTGATAGATAGTTGGGTGGGTTGGAAGAGTGTTTGAAAGAATGGAAGTTAGTTTGTTAGGAGGTGTCTATTGACCTTACATTTAAACTCCTGGAGATTGTAGCCGTCGGGGAAGCAGTCATGTGGAAGAGAATTCCACAGTCGGAAAGTGCAAGAAAAGAAGCTGTTAGAGTAGAAGTTGCGGTTGCATTTTATCGGTTTCACTGTAAAAGGGTGGGATCTAGTTGTTAATCTAGTATCTCGTGCAAATTCGAACCTAGGGGGCACCAGTGATCTAAGTTCATCGGAGCAGAAGCCGTGAGAGTATTTATAGATGAGACACAGGGAAGCCACCTCGCGCCAGTGAGAGAGAGTCTGCAGGCGGTCTGCCAAGTCGGTATCGATCACATTACAGACCCTCCGCTGTACCTGTACCAAGGAGAATAGCATGGGCACCCGACCAGATATGGCAACAGTATTCAATGCACGGGCGGATGGTAGATTTATAAATGTGCAGGATAGATTCAGACGGAAAAAAACCTCCGGGCCCTGCACAGAGAACCGACTTTCATAGCAGCGGATTTAGCAATGGATTCGATATAGTCATTCCACTTGAGGTCCGCTGAAAGTGTGAGACCAAGGAGGCGTAGTGTTTTACTCTCTGGGAGGCAAGCCTGGTCCATGCTAATAGGAGGTAGGTGCGATTGTCTATGATTATTAACTGATAGTAGCTTCGTTTTAGAAGCATTAAAATTTACGAGCCATTTCTTACCCCAGTCCACTACGGATTGGAGGTCCTTTCCAAGCTCGGATGCAAGGTTAGCTTTGTCGCCCACACCAGATTTTTGGTCGAGACGAAAATAAACTGTGGTGTCATCGGCGTACATACCTACTTGGGATCTTATGGTATCAGGGAGATCATTAATGTATATCAGGAAGAGTGTAGGACCTAAGATGGAGCCTTGGGGGACACCTGCGTTTGTATGGTAGTTCTGAGAGGCATGTCCGTTTAATACCACCTTCATTGTGCGGTTAGAGAGGAATGGCTGGATTAGTTCAAACAAATGTCCAGTTATACCATAGCTTCGCAGTTTGCATAGAAGGCCAGCATGCCAAACTCTGTCGAACGCTTTAGAGATATCCAAGGCAACGGTTCGGGCTTCACCATTCCTATAGAGTGCCTGATATATGTACTCGGTGATGGTCGTTAGCATATCAGCAGTAGACCTGGTGAAGCGGAAGCCATACTGTTTGTCTGAGAAGAGCCCGTGGGCCGTGTGATGCTGAACTAGCTCGGCGTTGATAATGGCTTCGAACACTTTGCCAAAGATCGGTAGAAGGCTGATAGGTCGGTAATTTGCGGGGTCCAAGGGTTCTCCAGTGTTTTTAAATATAGGAACTACAGAGGAAGATTTCCAACAGGCAGGATAGCAGGAAGCAGATAGGCAGAAGTTGTAGTGCATAGAAAGTACAGAGGAAAGTTCGGGGGCACATTTCTTTAAGACTATGATTGGGATTCCGTCCCCTCCGCTCGCTTTGTGAGGTTCAAGTTTTGAGATTATCTTAGAGACAAGCGAGGGTGTAATATGGACGTCATTCAGTTGAGCATCAGTTCTAGGTGGGAAGTCGGGTGTAGAAACTCCAGACGAGTCCAGTCTCGAATTATTCGAGAATCTGCGGGCAAAGCATTCAGCCTTGTCTGCTGGGGAGGTGAGGACCTCAAATTTGTTTATTAGTGGGGGTATTGTGGACTTGCTCTTGTTAAGTACTCTTTTACAGAGTCGCCAGTAGTCCTTGGTGCCGAACTTAGAGGATGCAATGCTTTGCTTCATTCTGGCAGCAAATAACAACTTAGCTTCGTTAAGTATCTTTTTACACTCATTGCGAGCTGAAGCAAAAAGGCGTCTGTTTTGGTCCGACGCGTAGCTACGATAGAGTCGGAAGAAATGATTCCGGTGGGCAATGGCGGCCGAGCAAGCGTGCGAGAACCATGGAGACGAATGAGATTTAAGGTGATATTTCCTGGCATGAAAATATATTTCCTGGGATGAAAGCATCGATGCCAGACTTAACCCAGGAGGAGACCTCGGATGCACATTCTTCGATGGGAAGACGAAAAACGTTGTTCCAAGGGACGTCACAGAGGAAGTCTCGGAACGAATCCCAGTCTGCTCTTTGGTAGCAGTAGGATATTATACTTGTCTGGGTTTCTTGGGTTGGGTGGGAGTGGAATGAAATGTTGACGGAAACTACGGTGTGGTCAGAGTTACCAAGTGGGCAGAGTTGTCTGGTAGTACAAGAGTCTGGGATGGAAGTGAAGCAGAGGTCTAGCAGTGAGTCCCTTCCGTTAGGGTTGTCGGAGAAACGCGTGGGGAAGTTCACCACAGGGATTGGGTTATTGAAAAATTCATGGTGTGGACACCAGCAGGGTTGGTGACAGAGTTCTCCAGCCACTTGGTGTGGTGGGCGTTAAAGTCACCAAACACGAATATATGGGCGGAGGGATGGGAAGAAATGGCTTTGTCAATATTGTCAGAGACACTGTCAAGTAACGAACAGTCAGGGGAGTAAGTGGAGCGGTAGAGAAAGAAGAGATAGCTAATCGGGCTTAGAAGTGAGAGGCGGAAGCACATGAAAGAATGACCCGGAGATTCAAGGGATGTCGCCCTAGCTAGGGGAAGGTGTTCGCTGACAATACATCAAGCCCATGCATATGAACATTAGAGTCCTTCCTGAAAAGAGGAAGGTAGCCAGGAACGTCAAACTCAGAAGAGGGGATAGAAGGGTTAAGGTTAGTTTCACATAAGGCCAAGATATCAGGTGAGTTAGTGTGAAGAAATGAATCAACGCTGAGGAAGTTAGTGCGGATACCACGAAAAAAGAGAGTTCGTTTGTGTCTGGCGTGCAAAGCAGTAATCTGTTCCAAAGAAAGAAAATAATAATACTACTCACCTCTGTCTTAATAATCCACCTTCAGCTCATTCTAAAGGAAAAAAGAGAGGAGGCCCTCGAGGGGAATTTTTATAGACCGAGGAAATGGATTATGGGTAGAGAAATGGATTATAAAACTGACCGACCAAGTTCACTCGAGGATTTCAGTGGCGTCAATTTCTTGGCGTGAAGCTGACGCAGAGAGACGCAGTGAAAAGGTGGAAGGAGGAAAGTGGAGTAGGAAGAGGAAGAGGCGTAGCAAGAAGCCAGCTGGGAGAGCGTTGAATTGAAATCCAACGGTCTGCGGTTCGATCCCTGGTTCTGCACTCACTAGAAGAAAGTGTGCAACAGTTAGTGTAAGAGATGCAGACGGGTTTGGGCGTTTTCAGGCTAGCTGGTTTAGCTTTGCTATTATGTTTGTTTTTTTCCCATAGTGATTCAGTTAAGGAGAGGTCTTAGAATAGAATCAGTCGGTCAATCGTTTGCAACTTGTGAAGGATGGAGACTGGCGCGGCCTACAACATAATGTGGCCTCGGGGTTGCCCACCGAACGTTCATGCAGGGACGCCCGTCCATGCGCGATATGGCACTACAAGAACCCCGGTATTATTCAACTGTTGATCAGAGCAGCCTCTCAAGACGCTACGCATACTGCTCCTGCAATCAAATGATGAGTGACTGTTTTTCTCGTTAGAAAACTGGCCATGAATCGTCTTTGTCTTTTAAATTGTCACGCGACTTCTCCTTATGCTGTTTCTTTGCAACAATCATTGGCACAAAATTGCGCCATTCTATATCCCTATCCACTATTCCTGAAGCTTAACATCATTGTCAAATCCAAATGTCACAAATACTTCAACAGTTATTAACCTCCTCTGCCTAATTCCTTTCTTGAAATACATAGCCTATCAACATCATTGTCTGAATTCTGAGCCTTATGCAGATTTATCAATTTTCTCGTATCCAACTCTTCTAATGCCATATTTCAATTTTGGAATGTATCAGAATAGTATATCAAAGAGATCGCCAAAGTATTCATTTCTTTGATGATGTTTCTACTCTTTAGTTTTGTTTCAAGATGTTTTTGTTTAATTTCAAAGTATTATCCCAGTACTTTTATTCGAAACACATCTCCATTTATCACAAACTATATGTATTCAAAAAATACTTTTAAATCATTCAAAGGATTTCAACATAAAGTAACTTTATCCAGGGCATAAGTATCACTGGTGTTTGTTTCTAAATTAAAAATATTACATAATATGAGGATATTAAATGCTATACAATATTTCGTAAAAAGATTATACAGTTTATAGCGCAAAAGCATTTATTTCAGTTCATATCGTTTAAGGTGAGAGAGAAAATCAGTCAATTAAGTGCTATACGTGATAACCGCTTGGGCGATCATGTCTCGAAAGAGACATGAATGACTGGGCAGAACATTTTCCCTCAATAGGTTGCCACTACTTTCTGCGGTAGACTGGTTGCCAACCCAGGCTATAGAACCTAATATGTCTTGTTATTTAACTCACAGCTGGAAGGCAAAAAGACGAATTACTACCTTTCCCAAGGGTACTTGCGCGTAAGTGAATGCGGCGGATTCAACTGGAATTTGAACCGGGCTCCTGGATTTTTTTTTCTGAGCCAATATCCACTTCACCACAGCGCACATCCGCCGAAAGAAAGAGAGAAAGAGAAAGTATAACAATTTGAAAAAAAAGAAAATATTTATAAAAAACATTTTCTGTTTCTTTTTTTAATCAGGCACGAATTGTTTGAACAAATTTAGCTTCTACACAAGTGGACTTTGAAACCTGATAAAAAATAACATTTAACTGAATAAAAGTATATATTTTTGAAATATTTCATGAAAGAACGAATATTGTAAGCAAAAATCCATACGTTTTGAATGAATAAGCTTGTTTGAATAATGAAATGTAAATAAACTGAAACAATATAAATAGAAAGAACTTTAATCTTGTCCTTGGGGGCAACGGGGATCAGCAATTCATTAATCAGAAGCTTCCCTTGGTGCTTAGTGAATTTCAGACGAAACTCGGCTTATTATATGTTTGAAGTTTTGTCTTCTTAAGTCCCTATGAGTGTTAAAGTTGAATATCCGGTTTTGATTAATGCATCCTCATCTATTTCTTTTTTGTTCTTTCAAATAATCTTTTCTGCAAATCTGCTCAGCGCCGCAGGTTTGTTTTTAAGAATTACGAGACAATTTTAAACGCCTTAAGTTGTTCAATAATTGACGAATTGTGTTAATCTTTATTTCTGATGTGGCTTTTATTTTTTACTTTATTAATCTCGCCTGAACTTTAAACAATAAATCATGACAGTCCCAAGATCCCTTTTTGTGCCATTTCTGTCCTCTCGGCAATGTGCAATATGATTCTCACTTGAACCGTAAATCTGTTCGGATATGATTCACGTCAGCATTTTCTACAATTGACAGAAAAAGTTATCTTAATCTTTTGGAAATACCTCTCTTTTAAGTTTCAAAATAATAGCCTCCTTATTTCAGCAACATAGATACAATCTCACTGTTCGTGTAGTCTGTAATATCATGAGTAAAATTTATTAAACAAATACGTTAAAACATTAAGTAAATTTTGGAAGGAAGTTTTGAAATGAAATAATAATCGAGGTTGTATTTTAGCTCCAACATTTGAATTCCGTACATGAATAGTAAAATGTTTATTTATTTTCTTTTTTTTTTTTTTTTTTCATCTCTGCTTTCTGACTTGAATTTTTCTCTTTGCTTTGCCGTTACATTTAAAGAATTTTGCGCACTAAAAAGCTAAAGAATTTTCTTTTAATGGAGAATGTTTTAAATAAGAGTAACAAGTATGCAATTTTCGATCAAAAATTTGTTTTAACATGTTTTGTGTTTGTATTCTATACATGGAAAACGATTTTCAGTGATCAGGAATTAATACGAGTGTTACTGAAAGAATATGAATAATATGCACGGGAATAAGTTTTGCCAGAAAGTGTTATAAAAACACCCGCTTGCCTTAAATATTAGAATCATATATATATACATATATATATATATATATATATATATATATATGTATGTGTGTGTGTGTGTGCGCGCGCGCGTGTGTGTATTTAGGCACCAAATTTTCTTTTAAACATGTTAGATTAAATAAATTGCAAACATTGTGTCTGTTTATTTTATTTAGCAACACAGTTTTGCGGTTATTTTTGTTACCACAACTCACAACTCTGAAGATGATCTTGGAAGGAGATTGAATGTACTTGGGAACATCGAGAAATGAATAAGAATAATAATATCTCCCAATGTTAGGGCTCATTTCTGACATCTTTCAATTATAATACGCGATAGATTATCCGTGAGTATGAACGGATTTTATTAAAAATAAGCAGACACAATGTTTGTAATTTATTTAATCTGACACACACACACACACACACACACACACACACACACACACACACACACACACACACAGGCTGGTTTCGAATTCGGTGTTTTTCCTTCTTCTAGACAGGTTGCCATCCAAGGATATAGAACCCAGGCTGACGTGCTATTTACCCATAACTAAAGAAGACCATTTACTCATAGCTTTACACATGTGCATGGGTCAAGAGGGTGGCTGCTGGAACACGATATGTTTGTCAAACTGGACTTTGCACCATGGCACAGAAGCAAGAGAACCCAGCCATGACTCTCAGATAATTTCTGCGGCCACATCATCCCTTACATCTAACTCCCCGGAGAGCAACTTTCTTGTTTATTATGTTTGAGGTACAGTTAAGCTAGGGATTAACTAAACTCATTGTAACACCAAAAAACTGAAGGCAAAGATTATGGCAGCATTCACCAACATAAACAAGGAAGCAGTCCAGAAGAGGTGCAGGAGATTCCAATATTGGTTTTGTTTGAAGCCAATGGTGATTTTATTGAATAAATTTAGTCTTTATTATTTCAAGATATTTTTGTGTAATTTTGGTCAATATATTTGTTTTAAAAGAGCTGTCAGTATTATTATAATTTTTCGTAATTTAGACTACAATTTATCCACCACACCATTTATATATATATTATCCTTCACCAGTAGCACGACTCGGAGTTTTATGCATAGCACAATATTCAGGGCTTGTATAGGCTGACCGTTACGAATTTAAATTTTAACAAAAACATCTGGTTACTGCAATATTAGTGTAGTCAAATATTATATATATTAAAAAAGTAACTTGCCATTTAAAATAAACGGGATTTATACATATATATATCCATATGTGTGTGTGTGTGTGTGTGTGTGTGTGTGTGTGTAGAAAAAATGGAAATATTGATTAGATAGTGGGGATCACAAAGCACTCCTCGGAGCTCCCAAACAAGTGGGCTCCCTCGATCAGGGGTTGGGGCGTAGTACACACCGGCCATCTTCCCACATTTATACATTACTATCCATATCACATGCACACACAAACGCACAGTCACAGACCTACTCAAAAACGGACACATATTTAAAAACAACTACCATGTATACATACGAATACATGCACGCTCACGTACACACAAATTTATACGCCTTTGTATTTGTGTATGCGCACATAGTTACGAGCACACAATTCACTCGCGCCCGCGCGCATACACCACACACACACACACACACACACAAACACATACATCCTCTCTTTGTTATATACTATTCAATCACTCCATTAACTAAGAAACCTACCAGTTGAATGTGTTAATTATGACACTCAGGTAGGCGTCCAGAAATACATAAGTCTGCTTGAAATAAATTAATTGATCGCTTTTATTTTAAAACCGTTCACAACAATTAGCGACAAGGAATGTGATCTCTTGGAATTTAAATGATCAACTCCTCATAGCATCAAAATGTCAAATTTGACAGGAGACATACCAACATATTCTTCATTATTTCCCACTCTTCTTTACCTCGGCTGCCATCCCCGTCAGCTAATCGTAGTCAATTCCTCATCTACCTCTTAACAACGCCAATAAACCGTTCAGCATATTACCGACCTGTGTATGCAGCAACACGCCCTCTTGCTCTCTCGCTCTCTCTCTTTCTCTCTCCACTTTACGAATCTATTTTCATCTCTTACCGCTACGATATGTTCGTTTCTTTCACTCTTTTTCAGCAACTGAGTTATTCGCCAATACTGATTCCTTTGAACCTCTCTGTATATTTCCCATAATATTCATTCTTGGACGTACTTCGTCTGTGTCACGTTGTCTCTGGTGGCAAATTACCACGTAAGCATCTTTCCGCCAGCCACTCAAAGGTCTGCTTGTTATAGTCATTCTCCTGATGCTTCAACCGCCTCGGCTTAATTCCATTTACAAGCTCTTATAAACCAAGCCTGCGGCCGGCCTTCCATTCTCACACACCATCCCTGCTTCTTTTGTTCCCACCCATTTCCTCCGAGAGCCTCACCCACTAAATCAACTCCACCCACTTGGTTTTTTCTCATCTCTTCGTCTAAATTGTTTTCTCATTTTTTTCTAATATTCCGCATCCACAAATTATTTTAATTCGTTTTTTTTTATTTCAGTTTCTCTCTCTCTCTCTCTCTCTATATATATATATATATATATATATATGTATATATATATATATATATATATATATATATTTTCCTACTCTGAAAACTAATGGATTAACAATAACAACGCAGAAAAGCTGATGTTGTCATTCAAAGCTAGTAGCTTTCTCTCTCGTAAGACATTTGTTAAGACGTTAAATCAGCTTAAGAACTCAGTTGTGGGCTAACATAGAACTTGTCCCAAAAGCTTTCCTTTAAAAAACAAATAATATTTCACTTTATAAATTAATTCCTTTTTAATGGTAATTTACATTACAATCTGGAGGTTAGTTGAATTATCTCTGAAAAATGATGCAACCGAAATGATGACGGAAAATGATGAAAATATGCTTTTCATATCTCGTAAAAGCAATGTAATTTAACATTACTATGCATTTATTTATCAGTAAATATATAACCAGTGAACAAAAATGTAAATAAAATATGACATTTTATTAGTCAAATTTAAAATAATAAAAATCTGTATTCCTTTTTTTTTCTGCTACGTCATCAAATAAGTCAAGGGCATAAAGATTGTCATTTCGCAAATATTTGTTTAGTATTTTTTTAAATATACGCATGCACACATACAAGTAAATATAAATACACACACACACACACACACACACACACACACATATATATATATATATATATATATATATATAAACAAAGACTTAATACCATAAAGCATAAACACTGATCTGAAAAGGCAAGAAAGCATTATTTTTTTCTCAACCTTAAGGAAACCTTTCATGCCAACACATCATCAGAAGAAACTGTTGGGAAAATCTGACTAAGAATTGTCCAAATCGCAATCATCAGAGGTATATTATGAATTGACTTTTTTGTAATTTGAATATTGTTTTTTTTTTCTGCATTGTTTGAGGTCGTTAAAAATTATAAATCTGGTTGTCAATGCATCATTTTAATTTGGTTTATACCAAAACCTAAAAATGAAATTAAAATCGTAGAAATTTAAAAAAAAAAGTGTAAATATCAAATAATTTTGGCGACATATTTAAGGTATATTTTACAGAGGGTAACATTTTTATTAATTTATTTTATTTTTATTTATTTTCTATTGTTGAAGCCATTCAAAAGAAAAGGAAGAATAATATATATATATATATATATATATATATATATATATATATATATATGCAAATACAAAGACACAAAATAATAATAAAAGAAAAAAAGAGAGAAAAATAATATAAATAAAAAATAAAAATATATAAATTTACTAAAAGTGAAAAAGAAAAAGGGAAAAGTGCACGAAAAATGCTTTAGTTTTGAACTAGTGGAGAAACATGACTGAATCTGTTGAATGGTTTACGAAAATAAAAAATGAAAATTGGGTGCACTTTCATACAGTTTGATATTTGCGACCTTTACCCGTCTGTTACTAAAAAACTATTATCCGATGCAATAAACTTAGCTAAAAATTAGCGATCAAGTCTTCAGTATTATCTAACATGCACACAAATAAATTCTATTTCATGACGTTTGCCTGTAGATTCTTTTGGTCTAATCAAGATTTCTGCATTGCTATGAGGCGTTTGATTCTGCGAATGTCTGTAAATTGGTCAAAACTTTGTTATTATGAAAATTTAGGTATATTTTTGAGTTGAAAATACCGGTTTATACAGAGACGGCGGATGAATCCTTCTACGAAAAACCAGCCCACAACAAACTGACTGACTAAGAAAGGACGTGATACTGATCTTTAAAGATCACGAACAGAAAATCACTTTCAACACTAACGCTAAAGTGATCAACTTTCTTGACGTAATCTTTGACCTTAATAATGTCCTGTACAAACCATACAGTAAAGATTTCTATTATCACAAATACGTCCACAAAGATTCTAACCACTACCATAGAATACTAGACAATATTCATAAAGCTATCCAATTTAGATTATCTTCTAACTCTAGGAATAAGGTAGTTTTGATAACAGTAAAATTAAATATATTAATGCCTTAACAAAAAGAAGACACAATGTAAGTATAGATAAAAGCATAAGAGGGCAAACATTTAAAAATATATGATAATCTGATAAAAGCAACTAAGGTAAACATATTCCTAAATCACGCAAATTTAACATCATATGGTTAAACCCACACTTCAGTATTAAAATAAAACAAACATTGAAAAGATTTTCATAAATTTAATCCACAAATATTTCAACCATTCTCATACAGTAAAAAAGATTTTCAACAAAAACAATGTTAAGGCTAGTTATAGTTGCATCAAGAACTTCGATAAATATATCTCACGACATGATATTAAATAAAAACATGCATAACGTGCAAAATAACAGTAGCTCCACTATCAATAACAGTAACCCCACCAAAAATAATTTTAACTGCCGAAAAAAACAAATTATACCTATTTAACGTTCAATGTATGAGCGAATGTACAATTTACAAAGCTAGCATCGATTCTGAAGGCGCTGTTAAATTTTATTTTTGTTCAACTGAGAGAAAAATGAAACAATCGATTCTATGACCATAAACTGACTTTAAATAATGATACATACAAGAATAGTACTACCCTTTCCAAATATTAAGATAAAAACCAAAAACTAAATTATTACCTGGAACATCATTGCGAAAATCAAACCTTATAATGAAATAGGAAATAGTTGTAACATATGCATTTTGAAAAACTTGTCATTTTAAAACGCCTGAATAAATCTAATATATTAAACAAAAGAAGTAAATTAATGACAACATGTAAACATAAATAAATTTAAGCAGAAATAAATATCTGCTTAAATACTGAGAACCTGAGTAACCCGATCTCTCTTTTCACTTTTTCTTTTTTTCGTTTTATTTATTTATCTATTTATTTACATTTTTTATCTTATTATCTTTCTTTCGTTTGCTTTTATTATATATATATATATGCAAACATATGTATTTTTACTTTGTTTTAACATTATTTTTAATGGATACTCCTATTTGAGTAAATAATATGTTTTTGTTTTTTGTTTTGTTTTTTATAATTAAACAATATATATATATATATATATATATATATATATATATATATATATATATGCTTGGCTGTCTTAACCGCTCAACCACGAAGGAATTTACAGTTAGACAAGGATGAATTAAGAATTATAAATATACGAATTTTCTGATTAATTCGAGATTGGCTATCGAGCGCTTAAGACACGTCAGATCAATTGGCGGTTCTTCCTAAGTTCGAATCTTTGCGGAGGATGCATATTTTTCTAACAATATTTCTTGAATGATCAGGATAGTATACTGTTTAATTATATATTATATATAATCATCGGCTGTATCAGTACATCAGTACATCAGCTCATCAGTACGATGAGACATCCGATTGCTTCTAACCAGGAGTGAAACCCGACGGAATTGACATCAATCGGCAATTCTAACTTTAAGCTATGGCGGAAGGCGATTTTAGCGTGTTATATACACAAAGTGAATACACGCCAGTAGCCAAGAGTGTTCAAATTAATTACTGAATGAGCGATGTGTAAATGTTTGAGTAGCTACTGTTTTTAAAGTCTACCATTTTCCTACTGTTCTCAATCGGCGGGCGAAAGCGTAGTCATCCGCAGACAATCCTGTTTCGCTGTATCACAGCTCATCACCATATATATATAACATTATCTACTCAAATACGTGTATCCATTAAAAATAATGTTCAAACAAATTAATTAAAAATATGTCGGTTAATTCCATTTTCACTATTTACATTATTCGTACTATTGCTTTCATCTTTATTGCTATCATTACGAAGTTTCGCCTGTTAGACGCTCCGGCCTTCTTCAGGTGCTAGAGATTTCGAACCGAACACTTTATTACGATCACTGATGTATATCATTTTCATTCATGTGCGATGCCATGAAGATGAGGACAATAGTCCGAACAATGTAATTAGTGTAAATACGAGAAGTATGGACAAACACTAATTCCATATTGTATATATAGCCATTTATCTCACCTTCTCTCTTTTTTAATGCTTTTGTCAACAGAAAGTAAATAAAAATTGAAATAAGTTAAACAGCCAAAAGTTCCCCCCCCCCGTATAACGTACGTTAAATACGGATCTCAAAATATTTTTATATTCATTTCTACTATTTTTTATCACCCTCAATTTTACTTTCATTTTTACGTTCCAGTACGAACCTAATTAACCCTCTGTTGCACATTGGTTGCAATTGTAACCTTTCTCTAACCTGCGTTGCATACTGGTTATAACTGTAACTTATATAAATATATATAAATATATATATGTGGGTGTGTGTGTGTGTGTGTGTGACAGTGTGTACGTTTCCCAACGCTTACACTAAGGTAGTGGAGGTAAACTCAGGTTAATGCCTATCTACCAAAATGCAGTTTATAACATGCCCATGATGAAGGAAGAAATGTTTATAAAAAATACAATGAATTCTAAAATGAAGTACATCTATTTTTTTTTCAGGGGTACGTTTAGCCGATGCTCATATTTGAGTAGACGCTCTGTTTATTTATTAAACAATATGTCTATTTATTTTCTTCTAACGGATAATATTCGCGCAATTCTATTGATAATAAATATGCGATCTTCAGTAGGCTTCCAAACTGCACCCCTCTGGACAGATAGAAACAATCAGTCGAACTGACCTGGTCACGAAGAAGCGTTGCCGTCGTCTGAACTGTGCCTTTAAATAGAATACTTTCGGTCCGTTCCATGAGAACTAAACAAAGCAGTTGTAGAGATTCTGTTGTTTTTTTTTGTTTTTTTTTTTGTTTTTGTTTTTGTTTTTTTAATCATTTCACCCCAAGCAAGGCATTCCACTGCCACTATTACGCAGGGGGTTACATAGGGGAAGGGGAAGAGAAAGAGTGGTTAGATATAGGAAATGTCAGAAGTGGGGGTGATAGACGGTAAGGATACCGAGGCTGAGGGTTAGGCAGATGGGAAGAGTGTTTGAGAGAATGGATGCGAGTTAGTGTGTCAGGAGGTGTCGATTGATCTTACATTTAAACTCCTGGAGATTGCAGCTGTCGGGGAAGCAAGCATGTGGAAGGGAATTCCACAGTCGGGAAGTGCAAGAAAAGAAGCTGTTGGAGTAGAAATTGCGGTTACATTTTATCGGTTTCACTGTAAAAGTGTGGGGCCTAGTTGCTAATCTAGTATCTCGTGCAAATTCGTGCCAAGAGGGCACCAGTGATCTAAGTTACTCGGAGCAGAAGCCGTGAAAGTATTAAAAGAAGAGGCACAGAGAAGCCACGTCACGCCGTTGAGAGAGTGACTGAAACCGGTCTGCCAAGTCGGTATCGATCACATTACAGACTCTCCGCTGTATTTTGAAAAAGTTGAAAAAATTTTAAAACGTTAATAATTAATTTTTTTTTCAGCGTTATTTTTCTTCAACGCACAAATGAATCTACTCAAATAACAGTTCTAAATTTTCCTTGATAAAGTTCCTCCAGAGATGAAACACATTGGCATAAAAGGTTTTCCAGTAGTCATTTTATTAACACATACACCATACATTTGTGTATAGATCGCTAGGGAGTATAAGACACGGTTTTTAAAAAAGCTGAACGATTATTAGGGAAAGAAAGTTTATTTTCATGGATTTTTAATGGATTTTAATCCAACATAGTTTTATTTCTTTACAAGCTATTTCTAGTGGATAGCTGTACTTGTGCAGACGCTTTGTTTATTTTAAATAATATTTATTTCATTTCTGGGCTTCGTATATATATATATATATATACCAACCTTAGACAGGTTATACCTGTTTTGTCGTATCACAGCACTTCAGTGCAGGTAGATTAACCGTTTGTTTTAAGCCGGGATTGAAACCCAACTGATTTGATAGTAGTCGGAGATTCATCCATCAGGCCATTGGCGCACGTCAGGAAAAGGCAGATTTCATAGCGTGTAGTATTTTGACCAAATGTAAATACGCCAGCAGTGTTCTATCTTGTAACTGCTCCGAAAGAGCGTTCTACACGGTAACCTGAGAACATAGAAAGAGAGAGAGAAAGACGACAGATGAACTATATATTGTGATGATATGTGACTAAGAAAGCAATACATGTATGCCAATCGCCAATGCAGAGAATCAAGCAATGAAGTCTTGCCCACCTCAAAAATAAGGTCTTACTCTGTAGACGTGATATGAATGTGAGAAAGTTCGCTTCTTCAATATTATGCAATTGAATCAAAGGTTTATGAACAATTACAGAATTTGGATGTTTCTGCGATTTGTTGTCTTGTCAATGCTGTCATAAAATCGGAGTAGTCAGTAGCTGTCCATGCGTTTTTATATTAACAAAATAACAGACATAGAACAATTTCTTCAGAATGGGATCTTCCATTGCCACCCACTTGTATCATCTTGATTTGGATTCCATAATATTTGGAATCAAAATATCGAAGACGTTTTTTACTGGCTTCTTTTATTTTGATTTTCAGTTCAAAAACGTAATTTGAAAAATAAAATATCTGATTTAAAATTTAATTAATTAATTAAAAGAAATATGAATCCTTCCCTTTACTTTAAAATATTGCAGAAAAGTATTTTTTAACATAGAAGTGTGTGTTTTTATGAGGTCGTTGAAATGACCATCAAAAAGAATAAAATTTCGATTTTTTGTTTTATATATATATATATATATATATACATATATATGTGTGTGTGTGTGTCAAGTTCGTGAACGACGAGGATAATCCAAGTTCTACTTAATATAAAATACTAAGTGTTATATATGTATAGAGAGCTCAATGGCTGTTATCCAGAGCAATATGATATTTATAATGGAAAACTCAACATATCATTTCGAGTAGTTATAAATTATAATTCTTTTCGATTAGCTAAATTAGCTCATTTCATCAGGCCACACTATTTTCGTTCCATTCGGTCTGATGAAATGAGCTAATTTAGATCATCGAAAAGAATTATAATTTATAAGCAATCTAAATGATATGTGGAGTTTTCCTTTATATATATATATATATATATATATATATATATATAATTAGTTTTTGGTCATAATTAAATTAGACCAGTACTCAGATGTATTAAATACATTTATATTGTACAAGAATATTTTTCATTTGGGAATGAGTTATTTTCGCAACCTAGGTTTCAACTTTTCGGTATTTTCAGGTGATTTATAATATCTAATTTTCCAACGTCTTTGAAACGTACAAAAAGGGATTTTTACGAATGCATGATTGGAATTTTGAAACAGCCAAAAATTTTTAAAATTCGTGATAAGTTACTTAAAGATCTTAAAACATTTTCATCTCAGTTTGTATGATCCGAATATGCACCTATAAGTGGGATTACATCTGAACATTACTGCTGATCTTTCATTCTGTACTTTTTGTTCTAGAAACAACATGATGGCTAACTTTTTTTCCAAATTACATTATATATATATATATATCTCCGAATGAATAAAGAACGAAAAAAAACTTTACAACGTTCAAAACATTGATTTAAAATAGTGCTCAAAATTGGTATTCTCCATGGATGAAATCGAACACATATATATGAGGGATTTCGCCAAACATTTATTAGGAATGGGGCATTGGTTTGGGTTTCTACATTTGAAAAGGTTATTATTATGGGGCAGAGTAGTATGAGTGTTGAAGTTATTTTTGTTTTATGCTTTTAATATTTTACTGTTATGTTCTTTAATGTTCCCTATTCTTATTTGTTGGTTAACTCTTTCTAGTATTACCTTACTAATTCTAACGATTTCTGATTTTGTTGTGTTTATAATTCTAGTGGGTAATTTTCGGTAGAATTCTGGCTTATGGTCTTTTAAAAGCATGTATAATTTTGTAATTTTAGGGACTCTGTCGCTTAGTTTCAGTTTATCCGTGATTTGTTTTTCTGAGTAGTTGATTCTACCTATGTTGCTTTGGTGTTCCGTGTTAATTTTTCTCTAGTTTTTTGTTAGGTTTTTCTTGATTAGGTTTTTGTACTTTTTGGGATCCATCTTATAGAAATTCGAGGTTTTATTCGATTTGACAAAGACCTTGTTAGATTCGTTTATGCTACTACCTAATAGGACCTAGACACACTGGTCAGTAGCATAAATGAATTAAATTTTAAAGTATTGAGATAAATAAATGGATGAAAATTTTACCTTTGCTAATTGTTCCTTATCTGGTTTGTGGTCACATGACTGAATTTGGGGCTAATGAGTGAATCAAAAATACTTTCATGCTAAAGTAGTAAAAATGGTGCTTTTGATGTGACATTAGGTTCGCCAGACACTCCGTACATATTCTTCAGTATCGAATAATCATAGTAAGTAAAATCTAATCAGAAATAAAAGAAACTTGAAAATAGACCAAATATTAATTTCTCGTTTCAATATGTCATACTCTATGAGGCAAGCTTTGTTTTTTGAATAGGCAAGGAAGTCTTTGATCTTAGCCCACTCCGATAAATAAAAAAATAGCTCTTTAGGAAAAAATAGGCTGAGAGCAATAATACTGGCTTCATACAGTGAGAAGCAAAGCAACAAAAAAATCTGCCTTTTTTTTTCCCTTTTCTTTTTTACCGTGTATCTCTATTAGATCCCCAATTCCTCCTTCGTTTTTTCTTCTTTTGTTTTCTATTTTCTTTCATGTTCCCTGCTTCTTCTTTTCTTTCTAAGCAAACACAAGGAGTTGGCTTAATAGGTCCGGAAGGGAAGCAACCAATAAATCTGCTTTTCTCTGCATAGATCTCTTTGACTCTCTAATTTTTGTTTTTCTTTCATGCTCCCTGTCCAAAGCAAATAGAACGGGAATGCCTTTTCTTTCTCGTTAAGCAAGCAGGGTATTCTTTGCTTCAGTGGGTCAGTTAAGTGCCATACTTGATACACGCTTGGGCGATTATGTCTCGAAAGAGACATGACTAACTGGGCAGAAAATTTTCCCGCAGTAGGTTGACATTACTTTAAATTTTCTAATTTTATATTAGTCAAAAACGATTTATCCTGGAAAAAACGTAAGTCACGCAGGGCTTGCGCTGCGTACATATACAATACATGCTTTATATATATATATATATATATATATATATATATATATAAAGTATAATAAACCCGCGTTTATTCGACCTGTTAGTCTAAAATGGAAATTGAATCTGTTCGAGGTAACATCATATTTGATTTCACAAGAAGATAAATCGTACCAAAAAACATAAATTAAATATTTATACGCGTTGTTTTTGTTGCTGTTAGTATTATTATTCTAAAAGTATATTAAAAATATTAATCACTTTTTAAAATGATGTCTCCCGTTATGAATGTTACTTAATTTAACATGGGTTGGTTATTTAGTCTTATAATTCTAATTCCAGCACCCTAAAAAATTCCAGTATGTGGCTAACAAAATTATATCTACCACACAAACAGACTTCAAATCTTGAAAAGTGAAACGGTCGAATGTACTTCAGAAAGAGACAACGAAACATTTTTAAATTAAAAAAAAATTAAACCTAATTTGCTGGGTGAAATTAATATATATGTATATATATATA
Organism: Ascarosepion bandense; assembly: GCA_037127315.1. Lineage (NCBI taxonomy): Eukaryota > Metazoa > Mollusca > Cephalopoda > Sepiida > Sepiidae > Ascarosepion > Ascarosepion bandense. The sequence goes on along the minus strand of JBBBDQ010002126.1, from coordinate 765,761 downwards.
TATATATATAAGAAAAAATGCGAGAAGCTGTGAACGTTTTGTTTAAAGTGTAGACTTATTATTGTTATTAATATTTCTTGCTTTAGTGCATGATATATTAAGTGTCCATAATGGTATTTGTGTCGCTACACATGTTTCGAATCTAAAGTTGACTCTCTTCAGGCGACTAACTTGTTGCTTTACATATCGAGATCCATTCATCTTTCTGATGGCCAAAATATCGTGTATACATAGATAAATGGTGTGCAGGTCAGAAAGTTCATATGCGTCCGTGTTCGTTTTTTTTATTGTTACTTTATTTGTTTTGTTTTTTTCTACACACGCACGTTAAAATTTCTTCCGTTTTGGAAGTCTTTAGTTGGCCAGAAAATTTTTTTCCATTGACTTGCGAAATTTGATTTCGTCTTTATAATTCGAAATTGTTTTCTGCAATTTTGATTCAGTTGTACTCGACGTGTCATCTAGTTATTTTTATTGTTCTTGGAATACTATTTTTGCAATGGTTCGTGAATTTATTTATTTATTTAGCGCGTTTAAATTTAGTGTCTCTTTGTGTGTGTCATTGGTTTTCCATGTTGTTTTGTTGAGGGAAGGCTTGTATTTGTTTTATAAATATTTCTTCCTGCATCACGAACGTGTCATAATCTGCATTTTGATAGATAGGCATTACTCCAAATTTACCTCCACTACATTCTTGTTTTTTTTAATTTAGGGGTTGGCGTTTGTTTTAATTATTTATTTGTCTTTGAGATTTATTTTATGTTATCATTTTTGTTGAGTTATTCTAAGTGACTTTTTATCTTTGTAAATAATTCTGGGTTGCTTTTGTTGTGTGTGAAGACGTGTACAAGAATGTTTTCTTCTTTTTCATGTTTCTTGTTTTTTTTTATTCCGGAGGTATTCTAATGGTATTTATTCTACCAGTTGGAAACTCTTGTTTATTAGAGAAGTATCTTCTTATTTGTAGTGTTTCTCGGAGTTACTCTAGGCGTATATTACGAAGGATTTCGTCAGCTACTATTATGCAAATTTGTCGTGTTATGGAGTAGGGGATGGATTTTAGACAACTTTTATGGTAGCAACTCTTGGAGGTATTGTTGTGTGTCTGTGGGTTTATGGTAAATGTCTGTGATGAAGTAATTGTTTTTGTTTTTTATGAGTATGACTAGGAATGGCAATTCATTATAGCTGTATTTTAGTGTTTAACTTAATTTTGGGGTGCAAGTTTTGGAGTAGATTGTGTAGTTTATTTATGTCTCCCCATGTTGATCTCCAAAAGATAAAACAATCATATAGATATCTCTGCCGTGATTTAGTGAATTCTGTTTTTATGTCTTCTCCATATTTATACCCTATTTGGTTGTATACATTTTATTCTAAATATGCTAGTGTTGTAATATTTTATCTATTAAGTTGCTCAATCTGCTTGTTGGGCAGGCTGGTCGTGCTACAATGGGTCTGGATTTAAATCAACAAACACTCACGCATATGAACTTTCTAACCTGCTCGCCACTTATCTATATATACACGATATTTTGGCCATCAGAAAAACAAACGGATTTTGAGATGTAAAGTCACAACTTTATTCGCCTGAAGAGAGTCAACGTTAGACGCGAAACACGTGTAGCGACAAAATACCATTATGGTCACATAATGTCTCGTACACTAAAGCAAGTAATATTAATACCAATAACAACAATAAATCTACACTTTCAACAAAACGATCACGGCTTCTCACACTTTTTCTTCGATGCCAATTTCTTTCGTTGGAACAACCCCTGTTTCTGTTTATATATATATATATATATATATATATATATATATATATATATATATATTAGAAATAGCACAAACTAATGGGGAAGCAATCCACTGTTTGTAGTGATTTACTTTATTAACAGTGCTCGATACTTAGCAGAAATCAAAGGCGTCAAGTCGCTCGTTCGTGGTGGCCAATTGACATCATTGTTTCGAGAGATGTTGCGACCTGGGAACTTCTTTGTTTGAACGTCCATTTTTCTAATAGGCTTCGATAACTTTAACACGTTGTTCGATTGTTAATCTTTCCATGGCTGAAATTGGCAAAGACTGTGTTGGGGATCGCCCCTTTTTTACACACTCAATGGACTCGTCCAAGGTGTACTTATAATCATGCCTATAGAGTAGTCTGTAGGGTATTAGTGACTGGCTGCTCGGTTTTTGACAGTGTTGTTTTTTTTTCCAGCTAAGACCCACGTTGGACTTACCTGAGTGCCAAAAAAAGAACTTCATTTTGACTTAAGTTGGAATTTTTTCTTTTGTTTTATATATTATTTGATATTTGGTTGTTTTAATTTCCGTTTTTCGTTTCAATTTTTTATTTTTATTTTCCTTTTATTTGGTCGGCTTCGGTCGCCATATTATTTCTTTCTCTCGTAAAGCCTTACGTTTTATTTTTTACCCCTTTTTCTTTTTTGTTTAATTGTTAAATTTTATTTTTCTTGAACACATACCAAAAAAGGAAAAAAAAAGAGTGAACGTTTGTTTAAAGAAAAAAAAAAGACACTACCAGTTGACTGTTTTATTTTTGTCTTTTATTTTTCCCGTTTGATTTATTTTCTCTGTCCTAGGCCGAATTTATTGTTTTTGTTAACCGTTTATTTATTTATTTTTTCAGTCCTTTTTCCATTTTAGTTTTTAATTTTACTGTATTTCTTGTTTTATCGTTGATTGACTGTTAATTTTTGCGTTTTGGTATAACTGGTAATTGTCTTTCATTTTTTTTGTGTGTGTGCGTCGTTAAACGTTAGACTTTAATTTTTTGACGTTCGTTTAATTAAGCACTTTCTTTTCGGCCAAAGCAAAAGTTTAATCCTTTGGCTGAGTTTGTATTTAATTTCTTGCGTGTGAAAAAAATTATTTTCGCCTTCGAGAGATACGTTAATTTTTCCCTGTATTTATAATTTCATTCTTGTTTGTGAGTTTGTAATTTTCCTGTTTTGTCTTCAGATGGTTGTTTTAAAGCCCTCGGGCTAAAGTTTTTTCTTCGCATTTTATACGTTGAATTGTATATTTGTGCCCCCCTCTTTCTGGTGGTTTGGCTGTATTCATAATTGTAATCTTTTTTTGCTTGCTCAATTTATTTTTGTATTCTGAAAGCAGTTCCCCATTCATTCCCCGCCCCTTCCCATTTCTACTAGTTATTTTTAGTGGAAAAATAAAAACTCAACTAGTGTAGATTGGCAAAGACATCAAGATGGCCGACGGTGGTCGGTCGGTTCGAAGAGACCTATTTGGCTCTTCTTCTAAAACCGACCCCCTGATAAAAATAGAAATAAAAATAGTGTAAATAATAAAGACCAAGACAAAAAGTAGCCCTGCTAACAAATCTACTGAAAATGGAAATAAAGTATCTGACCAGAAGACGGCTGGGGAATCACCCTCATGCTGGAAGTCCCCGCCGAGTTGTATCATAAACCTAGCGGAGTTCTTGGAGAGGGTCAAGGGTTACGAGCACTTTTTAAAGGAAGACGGGCTTTTGGCTAATCCTCAAGATATGCATAGGTTTGAACATAAAATGGTGTCAGTCTTTGTAGTCGACAAGCGGTCACGCAAAATTTGAAATTTGTCGCTCTACAAAAGACACAGTGATTCGAACACGGCTGTCCTTGGGGATCAAACCCCAAAGGGTTATAAAAGGCACACGTTACCTCATGTGGGACGTGCTGCTGCCCACAGCTGATGTTTGTTTAGATATGGCAAAGAGAGTTGATCACGAAAGACCTCATACTCTGAACCGAATATGAAGAACGCCGAAGGACCAGGGTGGCAGTATATGAGGTCCCTACTCAGTGTCGGGGAACACTTAGCGGCGTATTTTTTGAAGCATGGCCAAATTTTGTCGGTCTCCTACTACAATCTGAACGGGGGGTGGAGTTTTGACATCATGATCGATAAAGAAGCCTTCGACTCCATCCCCAACTGTTTGGACTTTTGTGGCTGTAAGATACCGGTCATTGTGACTGGTAGAAAACCAAAATGCTGGAAGTGTGGCGAGACTAGTCACCTCGTTCTCTTCCTGCCCAGGGATGAAGGCCCCTGGATTTCCGGCCACTGGCGACCAAAATACCCCCTCTGGCCGAAAATGCAAAATCCGCGACGCCTGTAATGGGCCTAGCAGCGTCTCGGACCGGTATGGTCAAACCTCCGGTTGGGGCAAATCCCCCACTCTCCCAGACTCCAACGCCTGGCTCAGGAGAAGGCTGAGGGTGAGTGGAAAGTCGTTACAAGGGGCAGAGGGAAGGTCCGAACAGCGGGGCCTCAGTCCCAAGAAAACCCCAGGACTATCGACACCTACAGTCCCATTCCCGCCACCAGCACCGAGGGTGACGCAATATACAAAAACTCAATGAGCCATCATGGGAAAAAATTTTGCAGTTACAAAAATTAAAAGAGGAACTTCAAAAGAAAAGGATGGCCAAAGTTAAAGCAAATGAAACTAAAGTGATTTCGACCTCGATACCATCAAGTCCTTCCTCAAAAAAGATCATGGCCCCTCCTCCTATGACAAAGTCCTTAAATCCCACCCCATCAAAATTAACAGTACTTAGGAATGCCTCCAAAAAGGTCCCTCCCCATAATACTCCTTTGTCCACCCCCCAGTCCTTCCCCTTGCCAAACCGCTAAATCTTCTCCCAAAAAGAATGAGAAGCGCCAGAGGAGTCCCTCTTCGTATTCGGACTCAGAGAAAACGTCCGAAAAAAAACAAAACGAAAAGTGAGAACTATATATAACAAAGGAAGAGACGTCTGCAAAGTCACCGATGAGCAGGCAGAGAAATCATTGCAACAAACCAAAAAACTAAAGGAACTAAAAGCCCTATTAAATTTCCGAAAATTATACGGAAAGGACATTGAGAATCCCGCAAATTTCCCCAGGGCGAAAAGAGTGCTAACTGTTGTTAGAGCTGGCCCCGGATCTTCCAACGTGTGGAAGATGGAGGAGGCGAATAGCGCCTTCGCAATGGACCCTCCTATGTCCTTCTACAAAGATGTGGAGTCGGCCAATTTAAGATAGTTCTGTGCTGGGAGGTTCCCCTTTTTTGTTCACCCCTCCCTGTACAGAGCTATGAAGCTAACATTTCCCTTGGACGTTGGCGACATGTCCTATGACGGATCCATTAATAGTGAAATGGGCACAGGACCAATGGGACAGGCCGGTGGTGTCCTCGCCCCGGCTATGTTCAATGTGGAGGCGCAACCTTAATCGGTTCGATCATGACACTCTAGTTAGCTAGTTTGAATGCCCGGGGCCTGAGATCGGAGTCTCGCTCTGCGAGACTCGTTCGTGATCTTTAGAGTCTCGGGCTGAATGTATGCTGTTTGCAGGAGACCCGGTTTTTAGCTCACGATCATGAGAGGATTATGTCTAAAGATTTTCATCTTTTTTCAGCATGTTTTGATGGACGTTCGAGAGGTGTTTCCCGGCTGGTAAGCAAATCTTTGGATGCGACGTGTGCCCTTGTTTTTGCAGATCCGGCGGGCAGACTTTGCGTCCTGGATGTTACCATAAAAGGTAGGGCCTTGCGTTTCATTGGGGTTTATGCGAATAATGTCCATGCTGAGCGGCCTGCTTTGTTTCGGCATATCGATCCGTTTTTGACATCTCGTTCGGTAGTGTTAGTGGGGGATTGGAACGCCGTCCTTGACCCCGATTTAGATCGTATAGGTTCTAATACGGGTACTAACAATCCTGACGTGAGGCCGTTTTGGGACTTTATCGACAAGTTCGATCTTGTCGATAAGTATCGTAACGAGCATCCGCAGGAAATAGTGTGGACTTGGACAAATAGTGGCGGCTCGGCTACGGTGGTACGTTCCAGTTACCTCGACCGAGTTCTAGTTAAGAGAGTCGACTGAAGTGGCTGGATGCGAGGGGCCCATAACAGAGGTTGAAATCTGGGAAGCGCTGAAGCTAGTTGGCCGGGATAAGTCTCCGGGATTAGATGGTCTTCCCTACGAACTGTACTTGAGGCAGTCGCCTGTGCTTGTCCCTCTGCTGGAACTGATTTTCAACAACTGGATGAAGCAGGGGTCTATACCTCAACGCTTCACCAGGGGTGTAATCAAGTTACTACGCAAGGATAAGAACGGTGGGGATGGCATAGGTAATTTTCGGCCTTTAACTATGTTAAAGACAGAGTCAAAGATTTTGGCCAGGATCTTAGCCCGCCGTTTGCAGCTTGTCCTGCCTAGTCTGATTGGCTCGAAATAGACTTGTGCTGTGAAGGGCAGGACTATCCAGGACAACCTTCATATGGTACACTTGATCATTGAGCAAGTCAACAGTGAAGCCGCGCTGATCAATTTAGATCAGTCCAAGGCATTCGATAGGGTTGACCATCGATTTCTGGAGTCTGTCATTTCAGCCGCTGGTTTCGGGCCGTACTTTCGCTCCTGGATTCGCCTCTTGTATGCAACTCCCGGTGCGCTGGTGGAAGTGAATGGGGTAAGATCGAAGCCTTTCGTATTGTCTCGCTCCATTCGTCAGGGTTGTCCGTTATCGCCTTTGTTATACGTGCTTGCATTGGAACCGTTCCTTCGTAAGTTAAAGACGAATCCGGTCCTGCGGGGAATTTCACAACCTGGTGCTACCACCTCGGCCAGGTATTCCGCCTATGCTGACGACGTTTCGGTTCTGGTGTCGAGTAAGGCCGAGATTGACGAAGTCCGTAATAAGTCTGTTGGCTTGCGGTTGGGTGTGTGGGAGTTTCTCTTCCCGGACCATTCCTCTGGACGGACGGGACGATTAAGATACTCGGCGTCTTTTTCGGTCCTGATCTCCAGTTGGAGATGAATTGGTCGGTGGTGCAGGAGAAGGCCGTGGTCGCAATTTTACTGGTCTCGGAGGAATCTTTCCTTAAAAGGGAGGGCGGAAGTATGTGCCTCGCACATCTACCCCATTCTCCTTTACCATCTTTCTGTGCTGCCACTCCCGTGCGCCATGCTAATGGATTTAGTTAGGATGTTGTTCTCCTTTTTGTGGGAGAGCTAAGGTGTCTCGCGAAATCTCTTACCTGCACCCTTCTGATGTCGGTCTAGGTATGCCTAGCGTTGAGATTCCTCAACATACGCCCCGCATCGCGTTCCTAGACCGAATGTGTCAGCAAACGGATGGGGAGGGCGACTTCTGGAAGGAAGAAATAAGATATTCCCATCCCTTAGAAGTGTGCACTCGTCTGAAGAGACCAGCCGTTTACCACGTGACAAGTGCGCCTTCTATCGTGAATGTCGGTTAGCTCTGAAACGACTCCAACAGGCGACGGATGTTATCTCCGACGTCCAGGCGTTGTCGAGTAAGGCATTATATCAAATTTTAGTTCGGGAAGCCGTTCAGGATGATTTGATTGGCGAGCTCGGTCTTACGAAGCAGGAAGAAGCTCATTATGGCCGTGGGCGCCTGGGTTGAAATGTCTCACTAATGATGAGGCATCACTCACCTGGCTGGTGATACGTAGGGCCCTCTGGGTAGGCAAGAGGCTTTGTGCAGCGGGCTTGGAAAAGTCTTCAAACTGCGTGCGATGCACTGGGGAGGTGAAGTCCGTGGACCACGCCTTCTTTCAGTGCAAAGTCGTAGTACCGCTGTGCAAGTTTGTTGAAGGCATCATGGTTCGCATTCTGCGCGGAAAGTTCCTTGTCCTCGAGGCCAGTTCTGTCTGTAGCAATGTGTTGCCGCCACTGACGAAGGCTGAGCACGATGTGTTCTTTTGCTTGCTAGGAGTTATGAGAGTCGTGATATGGAGGATGCGTCAGAAGAAGCTCTAAAGGGGACGAGAAGTTCAACTCTTCCCAACTGATCTTGTTCTTAAACATCAGCTTAAAGTCAAGATTAGGACGGAAAGGCGGCGGCTCCCTCCATCAGAGTTTGGCAAAAGGTGGGTACATCTTGCGCGATTGTGCCGAGTGACAGGAGCTGATTTGGAGTGGCATATCGATGCCGGTTAGGCATGAGGGTTTTGTTCCGACTACTTTGAACCTAAGCACCCAGCCCTCATGTAGACTCGTTTAGGCTTGATTTTTGTCTTGAGTTGTGTTTTATAATTTATTCTTAGCTAGGATTTGGTTGCTCATTGGCCCCTTTTATTTCTGTCCCCATTTTTCTTTTTTTTAGTTTAACCCCCCCTCCCTTCCCTTGTTTAGGTGACTAGATATGTCAGTTCTCTGGTGGGTGCAGGGCGCTTTTCGTATTTCGGGTGTGACTTTCGTATTTGTTTTTGTGTTTGGATGTGTGCATACACGTGTGCGTGGTTGGAGGAATAAATGTTTTAGATTATTTATAGTCCTGCATAGATTTCGTCCAGTTAACAGATGTATCTATCACATGATAGAATGTGTGTGTGTGGGGGGGGGGGGGATTGTTACTAATACAGTTTTGTTTAGTTTCTTGTATGTGTTTTTTCTTGTAAATATTCATTGGGGTTTTTTATGTTATTTCCTCCCCCCACCCAGACAATCATTGTACATATTAGGATCTTAGTCAGGACTTCATGGAGACATTGTGGCATTATGGTGGACGTGGAAAGAAAGGTAAGTAAGAAAGTGTTGTTTTGGTGATAGGAATAATGTGGCATACCTGGGTCAGTGATTGTGACTAGCTAAGTTTAACGTTAAGGCTAGATGAAGACCAGCCTCCCCCATCCCCGTATTCGGCCTTGTGCCACACTTTTTGTATCAAATACAAAAATAATGTCTGTAGTGTTGGAGAGTTGCTGTTATTAGAGTTGTAGTTCTTGTCAGAACAGTTGAACCGCCGCTTGTTGGTCAGCAATTATATAGACTTATGACCCGGACTTACTTCTTTGTATATATTTGACTCCTAACAAGTATTCCTAATCTACTAACCTTGTACAGGTTGTATATCTTTCGTTCAATATACTTACAATTTTCCTTTCATATCTGTTTTGTGTTATTATATTGTGTGGTTTTCTAAACAAGAATACACAACAGACTGAAATTGTTAAATCTGAAAGAAATTGATAAAAATCATTAGATGCTTAAACTTAATTCGCATTTAAAATTGGTCCACCTTATTGGAACAACGTGTGTATATATATATATATATATATATATATATACACACACACACACAGTAGAACCACCTGCTATTAACGACCGCTTTTCTATGCACGGACAATTTGATAATGTTAATTAATCCCTAGTCCCTTCCAAAACGCGACCACCGACCAACATGAAAGAATAAAAATTACTGCGAAAGCGACCACTTTAACAAAAATTCATTTTGGCAGTACAGTCCTACCTTCTAAATTAGGAGAATTTAAGTTAGTAATCTATTTCATTTTCCTAAGCCAGAAACACTTTCTCGGTATTTTATTATTGAAGTGAAGTATCAAATTTGTATTATTTGTCGAAATATATTAATCATAGCAAAACAATAATGCTACTAAGACATGACGGGTAAAGGGATGTGAAAGAATTATAAAACACAAATACTTTATGAAGGGGCTGGGAAAACAAAAGTAATCTCGAAAACGGTCGATAACGATTGACAATTCATGTAAACTTTTGAATATCAAAATTCACCGGAAAGCATGTAGCCAGAAGAAAAATTCCACAAATGAGAAATGCGAGAAATTAATCTGTTAGCATAGTACTTATGATTACATCTCGCCAGTTCAACTGTAAATTGATGTGACCTTGCCGCCAATTTAGTATTGCTGTTAAATTCAGAAATACTAAGTTCCATAATTTACCATGAAAGTATTTATAGAAAAGGCACAAGGAAGCACTTTTCAGCAGTGGGAAGTTGATTTATATATAAGAGAACTGGCAATATATATATATATATATATATATGTGTGTGTGTGTGATGACAGAATCTAAACACGGCACAAGCATCAAGCATTCATTACAGATAGACCATAAAGTAAATTGCATAAACAACCCATAACATCGTATACTTAACCCTTCTAAGTAATATATCAGTAAAATTACTAAAATCATGCTGGAAAGAGCGTGCATATATACAAAAAATAACTTAGGTCTGCAACACGGCTGACTCTACTGAATGGTTCGCTCCTACGCAAAAAAGCCCACAACAAACTGAAAGATTAAGAACTTGATTAATTTTTAAAGATCACGAACAGAAAATTACTACCACCACTAACGGTAAAAGGATCAACTTCCTTGACGTAACCTTTGACCTTATTAGTAGCCTGTACAAACCATAATGATCCTTACAACTACAAATACGTCCACAAAGATCCTAACCACGACCATAGAATATAAGACAATATTAACAAATCTATCCAATTTAGATTACCTTCTAACTCTAGTAATAAGATAGTTTTGATAACAGTAAAATTAAATATATTAGGCCTTAGCTAAAAATAAACAATGTAAGTTTAGTATACTCTGATAAAAGCAAAAAAGGCAAACATAACTAAATCCGGCAAACGTAACATCATATGGTTTAACCTACTTTTTAGTCATAACGTCAAAAAAACATAGAAAAAATTTTCCTAAATTTAATTCACGAACATTTCAACCATTCACCAACACCAAAAAAGATTTTGAATAAAAACAATGTTAAGGTTAATTATAGTTGCATCAAGAACTTTGAAAAATAAAAACATATCCAGCCTGCAAAATAATAGCAACTCCACTATCAATAACAGTAAAACGACCAAAATAATTGTAAATACCCCCGCCAAAATCTGTCACTTAGCGGTTAATGTATGACCGAATGTATAATTTACAAACCTAGCAACGATTCTGAAGGTGTTTTGAAATCATATTTTGTTTTAAGAGAACTAATGAAGAAATTGATTCTATAACCATAAATTGACTTTAATAATAATAAATACAAGAAAAGTACTCCATCTCCAAATATTTTTGGCAATTAGAAAATTAAAAAACAATAAAAACACAATTACTACTTGGGACATCATCGCAAAATCCCAATCTTATAATGGAATACTAAATAGACGTAACTTATACCTTTTAGAAAAAACTTTTCATCTTAAAAGACCTGAATAACCATAATTTCTTAAACAAAAAAGTAAATGAATGCAAACATAGAAATAAATATCTATTAAAATACTTAGAACCTGACTAACCCGACACTTCTTTTCGCTTTCTCTTTTTTACCGTTTTACTTATTTATCTATTTATTATTTTTTTACTTATTTAATATCTTTCTTTTTTTTTTAATTTCATTTATTTTTATTATCATTTTATGCATATGCATACATTTCCATAATGTACACCTAAAGATTGCATAGTGCAGGAAAGTTCGAGTCGTGCTTTAGAATAAGATAACACACACACACAATATATATATATATATATATATATATTAGAACATGTTATAATTAACCTTTAAATTGAATTTTTAAGAATAAAAAGTTTGCTTGAAACATTTATTTTAGTTTAATTGACAGCTAAATGATTAAATTTACTATTTCCAGTAAGCAAAATACTCTAATGTATTTCAAACAGGAGTTATATTGATTAGATTCTTTTTTTTTTTTTAATCTTTCAATTTTTCGTTCATTTTTGAGCGATCGACACATTTGTAAACAAAAGTTAATTCTCGGTTTTAAAAATCTTGTAAAAAAAATATATACATCTGTAACACATCTTTTTTGAAAAATTAGTAAATTTAATGTAAAATTAAGCTAATTTTCACATGTATTACTTATTTTTAACATGGAATTTAGAACAAAACTATTTCTTAATCACATAGTTGAAATCTTTTGACCTGTCCGCTGTATTTGAAATGTGTTGACATCTCGCAGATGCAAGATAAGTGTTTTTCAAGTAAGAAGAAACCCTGAAAAACATGACCTTTTAATGTACACATAGAAATTACCATAAAAAGCTTTCAAATACAGAAAAATATTATTAAAAGTTATTTTTAAATTACGAAGGCACGACGATTTGTATTAAACTTTTTAATTTTTGATTATCAAATGTAATCTTCACTTAATAAGTTTATAAACTAGCCAACAAATCTTTGAAGTATTTTGAAACTTTGTAAATTATTAAAAAATCAAAACTTCATTATTAATCAAAAAACATTTTTTTAAAAAATGTAATGTCCTTAATTTATATTATTTATTAAAGCAATTAAATGTTTATCAAATTAAATAATGTCATAGATATATTGCATTTCTTTTATTCAACTATTCGGATCAGAATTTTAGAAATAAAGGCAAAATGTTTAAAAAAAAATGATTTACATTCCCCAATGATTCCTGCATTTAGCTAATAAAACCAATTTTTGCAACAAAATTTAATTTCTTAAAATTTCATGAATTTCTGTGGAGAGGTATAACAGATATAAAAATATATTTTTACCAATATTTTTTAAAATAATAATTTCAAAAATAATTTCATTCGTTTGTGAATAAATCCTGAAAGTTTAATTAAAATCTGACTATTATTTCATTTTACAATAATTTCCAAACTAAAGTGTTTGTCACAGGGAAAAAAAACTGAGTTATGTAACATTACGTTTGCCATTGTAAATTCTGGTAACGATTTGGTTACCCGCTAACTAAAATCAAAACAAAATTTTACCAAAATTTCGAACTTGTTAGAAAAGATTAAAAAATTTTCTAAAATAATTAAAAAGTACTTTGATCTTTTCACTGAATTATAGCATAAACATTTTGATGAAAAAGTTCGTATTTATTTAGTTTGGAGCCTTTTTTGTTCATACTATGCTATTTTTTCAGCGATTTAGTGGCGATACCTAAATAGGGAGACAGAGAGGGGAGAAAGAGAGTGGGGAAGAATTGCTCTTCATCCCATATCATAAAAAAGCTAAAGTTTTGTCCTCCACGCTTTGTCTCTGTGTGAATTTGCATGCGCAATGTTTTTGCATATGTCCGTGTTTTGCTTACATGTGACATACTTGTTTGAATCATTTAATGTGCACACAAGTCCATAGACACAAGTGTACACGCATACACACAAGAACAATTTGACTGAGTTTGAAATAAGACGTTGGAATAATACATTCCCATCCAACTCCGTCTGGACAGCCCTTCCCTGGGTGAGCAATCTTCTATGTGCCCTGTCCCTTCAGGACGTAGGCGATCATGGCTTTCTACTTTTCCCTATCCCTGGTGGCTCTGAGCACGCCTTGTCCTGTTACACCATGCAATCCTCGTTCCGTCATCCACCTGATTAGGTCCTTCAAATATGTTATCCGTTGTTTTCCCCTGTCTTTCCCCCCCACCATCTGGCCTGTTAGTATCAGATTCTCCAAGCCCTCCTTTGTTGCGCACAGTCGCAGGGTAACGGTCCAGAGACACCTGTTGCCCATGTCGTTCCTTCCCGGTAAAGTTTCAGAAGGAAATAAAAAGAAAATATAAACTTATCAACAGTTTAATTTTTGTTAGACTGACTCTTTGTATAAAGGCGGGCATTGCCATGAAATAAAAATATACCTCCTGAGATAACTTAAGTATCATCGCGATAATTATTTTCTATCCGTTTAATCTATTAATGTCAGTTTACGTCTATCCACTTCTATCTATTCATGTCTATAATATATTTGTCCCTTCATATCTATGTATTGGTACCTATAACCCGACATCCAGTGGCAATTCTACAATGAAGGGGGCAGAAGAGGCCAAGCACCCCCCGAATATTAGCTGTTCTCTCGGTTGCCCCCCACCCTTTATAAACTTCATAAATCAGTCTCTGATAATGTTGCGTATAGACGACCGTATTTAAAAACTCTGCACGTTAAAAACACCATAAAAAATTCAAAATTCGTTTTTTTAAATACTGTTGTGGGGTCTCTGAATTCAAGTATCATTATGATTAGTAAATATAGATTCTGCTTGATAACAATATAACTTATCCGCTACATATTAATAAAGAATTGCAAAATGCTTAAAACTTGATAAAGTAATCTAATTAACATTTTTAAAAAATGAAAACAGTTCTTGTAAAACTTCATTATTCATAGAAAAAAATTACCGTGAGACAATAGTGTCCATAATAATATATCTAATACATAAAAACAAATAAAATCTTTTCTAATTAAATTTCGTGTATCGACGTCCTTATTTACGAATTATTTTATTGCAGCTTTATTTTACGAATCAGAAGATATTTTCTGTAACTGAGGTAAAATTTTACAAAACATTACTTGATATAATTGGGCGTATAACTAATATAAAAATGAAGTTCCACAAAAATTAATTTCTCGAAATAAATTCAAAAAATAAAAATTATAAAATTAAGTGATGGCTATAAAATTAAGTCAAAATAAAATAAGGAAGAGGTGAGGGGGTATTTTATACTTATTATTGAAATCGGAATTGTCACGCTGGTATAGCCAGAAAATTGATTCCGGTAGGCTATAGCGGATAAACAGGCTGGTAGTAACCGTGGAGAAGCTGTTTTCACCTGATAAAAAAAAACATCGCTTCCGGCATTGAAGCACGGGGAGGTACAACTCAACACTGCCGGTTAACCATCGGGACAACTAAGAATTGGGACGACTCGAAACCGAGACATCTCAGCACCAGAAAAACATAACTTTATATTTATAACCGAATAAAAGTAATTTATTATTGATTAAAACCTTAATTAATGAACATTTTTTGTTCAAATAAGGCGTCTGAAAATTATTATGCAAAATATGAACCAGTTTTTTGTTTTAAATTATTAAAGTACTAAAGAAATTTACTTTATTAAAAAAGTAAATTCACATATAAATTTATTTAAAAAAATAATTAAAAACAATTTGAATTATTTTTCAATGAATTTACGTTATTAAAATTTAAATTTCTTTAGAATGTACTTTATTAAAATAATTAGAAATATTCACTAATTAATGATTTAATCCTTAATAAATTTCTTTTATTCGGATATAAAAATTAATGTTTTTCAGGTGCTGAATGACCTCGCTCCTGAGTCGTCCTAGTCCTGAGTTCTCCCGACGATCAGTTGGCGTTGTTGAATTGTCCGGCAACCTTTGGCACAAGAAAAAAACCTGACTGACACAATTCTCGATAGGAAGGTTAAGAATACTAATCTAAAGAGCATTTCGAAGAAAGTCGTGACTCCTAATCAGCATGCTGATACCAGAAAGTGATTTTGTGAATAGGATGTTCTTTAAAATAGATGGTTAAAAAGAAAATATCAACAGATACTACAGCCTACTCCAAATTAATAAGATGATAGAGTTGTGAGAGGTAAGAAGAGCTAGGGAGAAAACGTAAGGAAATATGTTGATCAGATTTATTAGGGAAACAAATAGAAACATTCACTATTTGCGTATGATACTGTGAAACGGAAAAAATTGAAAATTTGAATTCCAGCAATGTCAGTAACATACTTGTTATGATGAGCATTACAATCACTAAACGTAAAAATGTGCGCAGATATAGATACATAGATAGAAGGCAAGATGATTGCGTGTGTGTGTGTGCGTCTGGCTGTATGTATGTCTTTTATACAAATTCACAATTTTTATCCGATTCTCACCAAACTTCACACAAATATTTTTTAGGCTTCCGGTCAGATCATGGGCTACTTATTTTTTCTGATTTACCCCCGATATTTGAAATCGATACCCCGATATCTGATCAGGTCCGATCAAGATCAGGATTCCAGCATTTTTATCGTAGTTCTTGCTGCAGAATTTGTTCTAAGTTGCTAAAATTATAGTTTTTAGTCTCAAACATTAGTAGATCTTCTCAGACGACTCATTTTCTCCGATATCGGAAATCGATACCCTCGATATTCTATCGAATCTGATCAAAAACCGATATTCAGCCATCAATATAGCTCATTTTCTCTAATTTTACTCCTGATGGGTACAATAAGTTTTCATGGACTTACTTAGGTTAGTTTATCCTTGGATGACTTATTTGACTCCAATATTGGAAATCGATACCCTGATATCTTATTGGGTTTGATCAAAATCAGGTTTTCAGCCCTTTTATTTTAGTTTTTGCTTCGGGATTTGCTGTAAGTAGGCATAATGGTAGTTCTTAGTCTCAGCCATGACACCATTTACTCAGAGGATTTATCTAGCCTGCAAAATTCAGTTTGCGACGGAAAACATTTAACATACTTGAAATCAAAATTTGACTTACATCCATTCATTTTTCTTTCAATCTACAGTTTCTCTTTGAGTGGAAACAAGAGTCTCAGTTCCAGAACCATGGATTAGTTTTAAAACTTTCATTACACCCGAGCAACGCCGAGTTATACTGCTAGAGAGAGATATATTTCTATACTGTCAGAAATGTTGTCCAGTATACTGCAGTCCTGAGAACAGGGAAACTGGTAAATGAAGACGAGATAGCTAACAGAGTGCAATAACAAAAGCTCATGAAAGAATGTTCTGGGAATTCATAGTATATAATTCCCTTGACAAAGGCAGATTTTCCAGGATATTAAAGCAAAGGTCATGCATATGTATGCTAGAATTTTTACAGCAAAGAGGAAGATAGTCTAGAACAGGTAATGCATTGGTAGCAATGGAAGACGTAAATTAGTTTTAGAAAGTGCAAAGATATCAGAAAACCGTTTTACTTCGAAAACCAAAAAGAGATAAACCTAAATATATACTGTGAAGTCCCTGTTCAATCATCCTCGAATTACATTGCCTCGTGTGCTTTCAGACAGTATTCCACTGATGATGGGCATACTGTATTTAAACATGTCAAAAGTTTGGACATAATACACAATCAAACATGAAGACATACACGGGTAATGGTAAAAACCGGGGTAATTAATGCCGGGACTGAACATCATCCCCTAACACATGGTTATTATTATTAGGTTGTCCCAAACGTTCGTAAACACTTGGCAAAAATTGAAATTTTTCTCGCCAAGTAATCTAAGGTTACCAGAAAACATTTGCAAAAGATTGAAATTTTACTCGCAAAAACAACAAAAATTATTACTCAAAATAAAACCATCATTTTCCAAAACTTTCTGCTATCGATCTGAAAGCTTTCGAACCTGGTCAAAGTACCATTCAGGCAGCTTCGAATCAAAGAATTCTTGACACGCTTTCTCAACTTTATCAAACGAGTCGAATCGGTGGCCCTTCAGAAAGTGTTGCATTGAGCGGAAAAGGCCGTAACCTGATGGAGCACAGTCAAAACTGTAGGCTGGATGTGGCAGAACCTCAACGCCGTCCAGCTTCAAACTTGACGTTGGTCTTCCTGACGGTGTGTGGCTTGGCATTGTCCTGCTGCATCAAAGCGCGCTTTCGGTTGATCAGAGCAGGGTACCTTTGCTTCAACTTTTCGCAGACCCGCTCAAGTTGCTGACAGTAAAGTTCGGCACTGATGGCCCGACCATTCGGAACCAACTCAAAATGCACGATTCCTTCAAAGTTCCACCAAACGCACAACATGACTTTCTTGCCCAATCTATCTTGTTTTGGAACCGACGATGTCTCTTGCTCTTTCTGAACCCATCGCTTGTCTCGATTGTGCTGGACCAGATAGACCCATTTCTCGTTGGATGTCACAATACGCTTTTAAAAAGGTTCGTCCAATGGATTGCTGAGCAATTGCCGGCAAATTTCAACTCGTCTGTTGGCTTGTACTTCGATGAGTTCGTGCGGATCTTGACGCGGCTTTTTGTGAACAAAATCAAGTTGCTTCAAATATCGGTGAATTGTCGATTTGCCAAATCCAAGCTCATCAGCCAATTCTCGATGAAGGCGCAATGTCCAACCCGATTTGCATGTCTCCATCATCCAACTTTAATGGCCGTTCCGAACGAGGCTTATCTTCAAGACTGATGTCGCCAGAATCGAAACGCTTGTACTACTTTGAGATCGCCGCATATGCAATTGTTTCTTCATCTTCGGCAGCACAAATCTCTTCTGCAGCTTTTCTGGTTGAAAGACTTCGCTTCCAGCAGTAACGAATCAAAATTCGCAGCTGAATTTTATCAGTTGCCATCTGGAATACAAAGATGAAGATCACTCTAACAATATAAAAGCAAAATTGCATAAAATTTAATTTTTGAAAGTGTTTACGAACTTTTGGGACAACCTAATAATTAGCAAGACTTTCAGAAAAGGTGGGAATATATTCCAATTAACTACAAACTAGCTAAAAAGCCACACTTATATAAGCTAACGTCTCAAGAGAGTTAATTAGAAACCTCATGTCTAGCTTAGAAAACATTTTGAGGAAATAACTTTAAGCTCCTCAATTCACTCAATAGAACTTTAAAAACATCACTGTAACTTTAATTCGGACTATAAGTCCAATTTCGAAGAAAAAACCAACTTGGACCGAAAGTCTGATTTAGGCCAAAATTCCAATTCAAGCCAAAAATTGATTTTTTTTCTAATTCCAAGTTCCGTGGAACTTCAATGAAGGTGAGCTCTTCAAATCACAAACTCTGCTGAACAACAAAACTTTACGTCACTTTAACCCGGATTCTTCGGTATTTTGTAGAAATAAAATTGATTTTCTCAATACATAGAGTTTATGAGATATTTTAAATTGAATTAAAAACAGAAAAAATGTGAAATTCACATTTTTTATGTTATTTTTAAGTTAATATAAATTAAAAGCTTTTAAAATTAATATTTTCCAGTTATTTTAAAATTGAATTTTTAACTTTTCATTCCTTATCCAGACACAAATCCCAGTGCTGGATGTTAATGTATCCTGATTCCAAAAAGGTAAAATGTGTTTGTGTAGTGCAAGTGCAAATAACCGAGTTGCATTATGGGAAAGTGTATATTTTGAAGCAGTCAGATTCTAGTGATATTCACGAGGTAATAACAGCTGAAATAAGGTTTACGTTTGAACAAGTGAAACACGGAAACACACCAAGATGTCACCTTAACAACTATTACCGTATCAAATTACCATGGAATAGATATCAAATTCTTGAAAAAGTAAAACTAAAAAATAACTAACACTCTAAATGGAAACCAGCCACGCGATAAGGCCAGCTTTAGAAGTGGCGACTCAAAAATAACAAACAAAAAAATAAACAAACAAACAAACAAACAAAACAACTGAATACATGAAAAAACAAAAATAGAATACGTTGTTCGTCTTTGGTGGGTGTAATTTTATTTTAGTGTTGGGTACAGAGAATGTTTTGTCTGTTATTAAATGTTTACAAATTAAACAGCGAGGCTTTCCACATTTTAAATTCCCTGATAGGTTTGTATTATTTAAATATTTGTTAGAAATGAGGATAGTTGATAGGTTGGGTGTTTGTTTCTTTGCATTTATGGGTGGTTTATCGAAAATGTCTTTGATGTTTTTGTTTGATTGGAGGTTCCTGTAATCATTTTTTAAATTTTTGATAAGTGTGTAAGAATATTGATTATGGTTAAAAACCATGGGAATTCGGTTGTTATCTTTTCGTTTTTTGTATGTGAGAAGTGTGCTACGATCTATGTGGATGGTTTTATGTAGTGCTTCCTTTATTATTTTTATTGGATATTTACATTTTAGAAACTGTTTTGTTAGGTTGTTAATGTTGTTTAGAAAATCTGGATGGTCTGAGCAAATGCGTTTTATTCTAATAAATGAGCTGTATACGATAGATTTTTTTAATTTGAGGGGATGACAGCTGTTAAAGTGTAGGAATTTATGTTGGTTTGGGGGTTGGTTTTATAGACAAAAAATGATTACAGGAACCTCCAATCAAACAAAAACATCAGACATTTTCGATAAACCACCCATAAATGCAAAGAAACAAACACCCAACCTATCAACTATCCTTACTTCTAACAAATATTTAAATAATACAAACCTATCAGGGAATTTAAAATGTGGAAAGCCTCGTTGTTTAATTTGTAAACATTTAATAACAGACAAAACATTCTCTGTACCCAACACCAAAATAAAATTGCACCTACCAAACCTTACTTGTGATAGCAAAAACATCATATACTTTATCTTCTGCTCAATTTGCCCCAACAGTGGATATATCGGCGAATCCGGTGATAGCTTTAGATTTCGCTTCAATAATCACAAACTAAATATACGACAAAAAATGTCTACTCCCCAATTGCAGCCTATTTAATCAACCTGATCATACTTTAGAAAATTGCAAATGTTTACTAATAGACTCCAATTTCAGTTCTACATACACACGCAGAAAGAAAGAAAAATACTGGATTTTAAAATTAAATACACACAAGCTAGGGTTAAATAGGGACTTAGGTGTGTTGAATCTTTACAAATATTTCAATAGGTAAAACATTTTTTCAGATATTCCAAGAAATTTTTATCTGAAACAAACAGACTTTCTCTACGGACGTGCTGCATGTTGTGAACAAACACACCACGTGATGTAAACAAAAAATATTCGGACGCTATCGTGAAATACGTTTCTAATTCAAATTTAAAAATCACTTGTTTCTGATGAAGGACCGAGGACGGTCTGAAATATAAAATATAATAAAAATAAACAAATACTGTTAAAAAAAAAGTACATTTTTAAATTCAAAACTTTTTATTAATATTCTTTCCTATACATATTAAGACAGTATACGTGGATGTTCATCACTATATATATATATATATATATATATATATATATATATATATATAATGAAACTGTATATTTATTTATATCTAACGGTCTTAATAATAGAGAATGCGAGTCCCCATTAAAATAATGTTCGAACTAATAAAATATATATATGTATATATATACATATATATATATATATATATATATATATATATTGTTCAATTGTGATAATATTTGCGCCAAGGTTGTTTTTTTCAGTGCATATTACTGATAAAATGTGTTTGAATAGCAGGTTGTTTTTTATCGCGAAGTGCTCGATATCGCTATGTAGATAGAGACGTTGATATAGGTAGAAAGAGTTTATTTCTTTAATAGAGCAGATTCATGCCGACTTCGAAGTTTCGTAAGAACACCGTTATGATTTTCTCACTCGTCAGGGCTGTTTGTCGTTAAATTACGAGTTTTTCCTGTTTATATATAATATGGTGTGATATTGTGGAAGTAGCCTTGTTTGTGATTGGTTCGTTTTTCTTGGTTTTTCTTGTTTGTGATCAGTTGGGTTTCTTTTTTATTGTATAGTTGTTTCATTTAATCTTATTTTTAATTTTAGTGTATGTGTGAATGGATGTTTGTTTAGCTGGTATGGACCCTTTTGTTTAGTTGACCTCACTTTGACCTTTTTCTTAATGCGTTGGTATATTTTGCCGCGTGACGTTTTATTTTTTCTAGGTCATGGATGAATTTATTGTATTTCTGTTTGTAAGCGTTACCTGTGTTTGTTTTTATTTCTGCCTCTATTTTTATTCATTTGTTCATTTTATTTTTATTTTTCGTTTAGTGGCTGTATTAGAATTCTTTTTTGTCATGACTGAATGTTTGTATGTACTTTTATTTCTCGTATTTATATTATTTGTATCTTTTGTTTTTGTTCGTCGTGGTTTTTGCATTTATAATTATATTTTTTGTATTTTTCGTTTTCATTTTTTAAATTATTTTATTATTTTATTTATATTGTTTATTTTGTCGTTATTTATTTTTGTTTGTGTAGTAATTTGGCCACGTTGTAGATAGCCGACTATAAATCATAAAATGATTATAAATCACGAAAAACAAATTGAGTTGAGAAATAACATTTTATATATACACATATCAATTAATGTTTTTACAATTCAAGTAATCCTTTAAATATGGGTCCAACGGACGTTAAAATGTTCATGGCAATAAAATGCTGAAAAGAGAATTAATACTTAGGTATGTGGGAGCGTTGTAAGTAAGAAATGTCTTTGATGTATCCGCTCCTTAGGTCAGTAAGTAGTTTTGAGACAGGGAAGAAGGAAATGATAGGGAAGGGAGGCGAGCATAGTAGCCGCTTG
Organism: Ascarosepion bandense; assembly: GCA_037127315.1. NCBI lineage: Eukaryota > Metazoa > Mollusca > Cephalopoda > Sepiida > Sepiidae > Ascarosepion > Ascarosepion bandense. The sequence continues at coordinate 743,887 of JBBBDQ010002126.1, read as the reverse complement.
ACGTCGGTCAAGGGGAGATACTAATTACACTCGTCTCTCTCGAGCCTGTCTGCCTCTGTCTGGCGATGCTTTCTGTATCAGCTTTTTATTTCGACTTTTTGGATCGCAGATCATTTGGGAATTCACATCCGTATCTGATTCTGGGCTTCCCATTGGCCGATAAATAGAATTTGCGTAGGCTCGAGAACTTTAAAATTTAATATTTAAATAATTTTTAATTTTCAACCGAAACATCGGCGTCGATCCGGCTGCGCACTGACTAGTTTTGGTCATTTGCTGTTTGGTTGTGAGAGTGAAAACATCCGGTTCATCGCTTTTGCTCGGTCGGTATAACCACAAGTTATTTATACTTATGTCTGCATTGACTCATTATCTCGTTTATTGTTTTTTTTGTTTTTTGTTTTATTTTTTTGTTTTTGTTTTTTGTTTTTTGTTTAAAAATTTACATTGGTTTTAAAACAAATTATTGCTAGTTTCTCTTCTAGGCATAATTTACAATTTTTGCTATTACATATATTACTATGTGTGTGAATTCTACAACGAATCTAAACTTATTTATAAATGGAACTTTGTTTGTGTGTGTGTGTGTCTGTGTGAGTATGTATCCGTTACCTATAGACTCCGAAACGGCTGAACCGATTTTCTTGAAAATTTACACAGTTGTACTATAAGCGTCTTGAGTGTTCTTAGCTAGGTTTTGTGTCGAGGTACCCCCGATAAATATCAAAAATCGATAATAGAAAAAATCGGTTTATAGAAGGAGTGGTCCGATTTTTATCAAATTTGATACACTCATAGACAAAGACATAAGAAACGATATTCAGAAGTTTCAAGGTTGCACTTCTTACAATAGTGCAGAAAATCGATAATATATATGTATAAATCGATACCAGGAAATCAAAATTTGACTTATATCCATTCATTTTTCTTTCAGTCTACGGTTTCGCTTTAACTGGAAACATTTTAGTCTTTTGTGCCAACGTCCAAAGAGTCTGAACTCCAGAACCATGGATTAGTTTTAAAGCTTTCATTACCCCCGAGCAACGCCGGGCTATACTGCTAGTCACATATAAATCTAAATGCGACCTTCGTCCTAGTAGCTTAAAAATTTATCTTGCAATTCATTCTTTATTTAAGTGTGTTTGTTTCTTACTAGCTGACCCACAGTGATGTCATTGCACCAATATTAAGTAATTTGACTTAATAATTTTAAATTCACCACAGCTTTTCTTTCAACTTTTAAAATGTGTCAATTTTGACATCTATAACAAGAACTGAATTGAAAAATTCAATTAGAAACTACAAAGAAACATTATGAAAAAAATCAAAAATATATGGTTTATGCATAATAAATAAAGTTTGGAGACTTTAACAATGACAGGGATATATCCAAGGAAAGAGAAGTAAAGAAAATTAACGAGTTATTTACAGTAGAGGTTTGAGCAAATGAATGGAAGAAAAATAAAGCAAAGTAGAAAAAAGGGAAACGTGATATAGGAAATGGTGGTGAAACTTATCTTTTAATGAGATGGCACAAAAGGTGAAGGAGAGATAAGGATCTTTATTAATATACGCTAAAGGTGTTCGAATACAAAGAGATGTTTCACAAATGCAAATATTCTCACAAGACAATCTTTCTGCTTTTGGCTTTGTGTAAACTAAACTTAATAAATATAAAATAAAATAATAATTTTTAGGTACCGGCTATTGAAGAAAAATTGAAATGTCAGTCTCAAAAACAAGGATTACATTCATGTGCCGGCGAATTTAATTCTCGCCTGTTATTCCATAGTTGGCAAATGTTAAAAGAATTAATAGAATCTAATATTTTTATTAATGCTTCTGCTTAAAACTGGCACTCAGTCGTTTTTGAAAGTACAATTTTTTTTTAGCCTCGTTTCGTGATTGTCTATCTCAAAAAGTGTATCGTAGAATTTTACTTTGTAGAAAGAACATTATTGCCACACGACATATTTACCAATTTGGGACACCAATCTGTTGCTGAAAGCTTTGAATTCTTACAGCGAATATGGCGATGGAGTTTTACGTTAACTGAGAACCACTTATATATAAATATTTTTCTTAATGAATATTCAAAATATTTGAACTAATTGAAAAATCCTTAATTTTAATCAATGTTTATAATCAATTTTAATCAAGGAAGAAGAGATTGAAACAACAATGTTTTATTTTTATACTGACCAGGGAGCCTCCGTGGCAAATTTACAGTATTTCTTATTGCTGTTCGCTGATTTTACTGCGTTATCCGTTCCATACCAACGAAGGCACGATGGAGTAATGGATAGCTGCTAGGGTTGAGGAATCTGGGTTCATTACATACTAACACCTTTTGGAAAGATATGAATGCATCACTTCTTCCCCCAGCTATAGGTAAATAACAGGACAGATTTGGTCCTATAGCCTTGGTTAGCTACTAGTCTAGGAGGATGAAAACATTAGATAGGGTTGGACACCGTCAGAAAACACCATTTCTACTGTGACTTCAGCTCATGCCGTGCCCCTACAATTCTAATTGATTACGGGGATCGTGATCGTCACACACCATTTTTTGTCTATACAACAAACCCCCAAACCAACATAAATTCCTACACTTTAACAGCTGTCATCCCCTCAAATTAAAAAAAATCTATCGTATACAGCTCATTTATTAGAATAAAACGCATTTGCTCAGACCATCCAGATTTTCTAAACAACATTAACAACCTAACAAAACAGTTTCTAAAATGTAAATATCCAATAAAAATAATAAAGGAAGCACTACATAAAACCATCCACATAGATCGTAGCACACTTCTCACATACAAAAAACGAAAAGATAACAACCGAATTCCCATGGTTTTTAACCATAATCAATATTCCTACACACTTATCAAAAATTTAAAAAATGATTACAGGAACCTCCAATCAAACAAAAACATCAAAGACATTTTCGATAAACCACCCATAAATGCAAAGAAACAAACACCCAACCTATCAACTATCCTCATTTCTAACAAATATTTAAATAATACAAACCTATCAGGGAATTTAAAATGTGGAAAGCCTCGCTGTTTAATTTGTAAACATTTATTATCATTGCAGACATTTTCAGTATTAACAGATTAAATATTTGTATTAGTAGATAAATATTTGTATTAGCAGATAAAGATTATTATTACATACAACATTTTGCAGTGTCTTATCATAAATTACCAAACTTTTCCAGCATTTATCCCGTATTTTGCACGTTAATAATAATAATAATAATAATAATAATAATAATTTGTCGGAAAATAAGAACATTATACAAGAAGCCAAGGAAGAAATCAAGAACCATATAAGTCAGTCAAATACAAAATATTGCAATGGAGGAACGAGAACAGCTCCCAAAATCACAACCAACAAAGCATAACCTCCGAACTATTAAGCTCTACAATGCAGCACTCAAATTAATTTTGGATGAAGACACTCATACAAATCTCAATGAAGCAATATATGCATCAGCAATAGCAGCAACAAAAAAATTGAACATCAAATTAAAAACAAGGCAGTATCGCAGACATGAAGATCCACCTAGGAAAAGAAAAATAGAAAAAGAAATCGAACAACTTAGAAGTGAACTATCAGTACTGGATGAACTGAGTAGAGGAATAAATGTAAGAACTAGGAAAAGCAGAAGAGTCGAAAGAAAATACAACATTAGAAATGAAAATGAAGTCCTATCAACTATGGAAAAAATAAAGCAAAAAATACAACTGAAGGCTCAAAGAATAAGACGCTATGAGAAAAGATCAAGATTTTACAGACAAAACAAGATTTTTCAAACCGATGCAAAGAAATTTTACAGGGAAATAGGTAAAAAAAAGAATTGAAGTGACAGTCCGCCCCAGAATGGAAGAAGTTACACAGTTCTGGGAAAAGATATGGGCTTGCCCTAAAGAACATAACAAAGAAGTAGATTGGATTGCACAAGAGATAGAACGAATCAAAAATAAACCAGAACAGATATGGGCTGGAATTACAGAAGAGGATGTTAAATTTGCACTAAAAAAAGCACACAATTGAAAATTCCCAGGTATAGATAAAATTCCTAACTTTTGGCTGTATTAGTTAAATACAGCACATAAAAACTAGCCAGAGAACTTCAAGAAATGGTTGACGATCCCACTAAAATTCCTGCATGGATGACCAAAGGAATTACATTTCTTCTACCCAAGAATGGTGACGCAAACAACACGAAAAACTACAGACCAGTTACATGCCTTCCGACAACATATAAACTATTAACATTTATTTTAACAAGACAGACATATTTATTCTTAGAAAGAAATGACATGATACCGCTTGAACAAAAAGGGTGCTGACGTGGCTGTTATGGATGTAAAGACCAATTGCTTATTAACAAAATGATCCTGTAAAACTGCTATAATACAAAGAAAAATCTTAGTACTGCCTGGATAGATTATCGTAAGGCATTCGATAGTGTGCCACATTCCCGGATTTTAAAGACTTTAAATATATACAAGATATCACCCGTCATCATCAATTTCATCAAACAGTGCATGTCTATATGGAAAACAACCCTTTACCTCAATCATATAAATAGAACCTATAAGTCTGATGAAATAAACATCAAAAGAGGTATATTTCAAGGTTATTCTTTGTCTCCATTACTATTCTGCATGTCATTAATAGCACTAACCAGTCAACTTACTAAGACAGAATGTGGTTATAAAATAGGCCAAAAGAAAATAAGCCATCTATTTTACATGGATGACTTAAAGTTATATGCTAAGAATGATAATGAGCTGGAAGGTCTTCTGCAAACTGTAAAATGCTTCAGCGAAGACATTGGAATGAAATTCAATTTGAATAAATGTGCTACAGCTACAGTTTTACGTGGATCAATACAAGAAACATCCTCAATTAGCTTAGACCCTGCTGTAACAATAAAAGAATTGAAACCAGAAGAAGCTTATAAATACCTAGGTGTAAATGAGAGTGAAAACATTCACCACAAAAAATGAAAGAAATAGTGTGTAAAGAGTACTATAGAAGGCTACGATTGATATTAAAAACTGAATTGAATTCTCAGAACAGAGTTATGGCCATTAATAGCCTTGCAATCCCAGTTGTCCAATATAGTTTCAACATCTTAAACTGGACTCTAAACGACACCAGGCGAATGGATTCTAAAACAAGAAAGCTTCTTTCTAAGCATAAGATGCATCATCCAAAGGCTGATGTAGACCGTCTATACATAACCCGTAAAGAAGGTGGAAGGGGTTTTATTCAGCTGGAATTGTCATACAAGACAACAACTATTGGCTTACTAACATACATAGAAACAACAAAGGATTGGATGATACAATTAGTAAGGCAACATGAAAAAAGAAAAAAGAAAGAAAAAATATTCAATAATAAAAGAAGGCAGTAAATACAAACAAGATTTACATTTAGTAGTGTCTGTAGAAAAGCAAAACAAATGCCAAGAACCAATTATTGCGGCAAAAAATATGAAAATGAAAGCCAAAGATAAAGCTCTTGAATAAATCCAATGTTGACAAAGTTAATACTCATCGATGGTTACGTGCATCTGGATTAAAGTTTGAAACTGAAGGCTTTATTCTTGCGCTGCAAGACCAAAGTCTTTTCACTAGAAACTTTCAGGCAAATATTATGCATAATAATATGGATCCAAAATGCAGGTTTTGTGATAAACACCAAGAAACAATAGACCACCTAATCTCAGGCTGTTCTGCGCATGCCCCAAATGAATATAAAAATCGCCACGATAGAATTGGGCAATATTTACATTGGACAATGTGCAAACATTATGGAAAATCTGTAAACAAACACTGGTATGAACATCACCCATCACCGGTTACAGAAATAGAAGATGTAACCATTCTATGAGATTACACCATCTACACAGATAGAAAAATTGAAGCAAACAGGCCAGACATTATTGTTAAAAACCAGAAAGAGAAAACTTGTCTATTAATTGATATGGCTTGTCCAGCGGATTGTAACATAGCAACCAAGGTATTTGAAAAACTGTCAAAATATAAAGACCTGGAAATTGAAATAGAAAAAATGTGGAAATTGAAAACAAGAGTTGTGCCAGTGATAGTAGGTGCTCTTGGAATGATAAAAAATTGGAACAAAACAACATATTAAAAGAATCCCTGGAAACCCCAGCTTAAGAGATATACAAAAAATTGTCTTATTAAGTACAGCCCACACCCTAAGGAAAATTTTATCTATGTAACGCTAGGGATGATAGGGAAGATAGAAAAACATGAAATGGAGCCATAACAACACGCCACGACCTGCCTTAGTTCTCCCCGCAGACTTGGTTGTTAGTGAGATCAAAGCAGAAATCGAAATATGATGAAAATGACATAAAAATAAAAAAATAAAAAAACGAGAAGATTCAGTGGCCATGAAATATTGGAAGTATTTTTTTTCATCGTTTCTACCCCAGCAAGGACGTACCGCCACTGATGCGCAGGGGGCTACATAGTATAGTAAATGTTTAATCAGAAGGAGAGCGAAGTGAAAGACGAACCAGTTACAGGGGGTGTCAGAGAAAGGGCAAGAGAAGGATGAAAATACAGGTGTGATGACAGTTGCGAAGGTAGAGTGAGAAAGGTAAAGGACAAGATACACGGGGTGATTTAGAAAGAACGAGGGATAGGCTGGAGTCAAGTAGATGTGATGGGAATTGACATTGCATTTACATTCCTGGAGGTTGAAGCCGTCAAAAAAGCAAGTGTATGAAAGGGAGTTCCACAGGCGGGAAGTGCGAGAAAAGAAACTGAGGGAGTATAATTTTCAGTTGTATTTGGTATATTTAACTGTAAAAGAGTGGTAACTTATTGCCAGTCTTGTTGCTCGAGTAAATTCTTGAGGATAGGGCACCGGTGACCTAAATTTGCTAGAGCAGACACCATGAAATGTTTGTAGAAAAGACAGAGAGAAGCCAAATCCCGCCGGTGAGAAAGTGTCTGGACCGATTACATTATAGATTCTCCTTTGGAGCCTATCAAGAACTCTGATATGAACAGCAGGGGAGAATAGAACAATTTTACATATCTAATCGTTACTATTTTGATGATTATTATTTCCAATATTTTATATGCTTCTAGCATTGCTGTTTTTGCTGTTAACAGTTTATTAATTTTAGAAAGAACAATGAAACGCCATATGTGTTCGCCGTGAAAACACTGACAACAAATGCCAAAACAAGTCCCTTGTTTTGGTTCAGTGCTCACGCCTGTTTTTCTGATTAAAAAAAGGCATGTCTGAAATCGGAAACCGAATCAATATCCATAGTTCTAAAATAAGTCGTTAAACCTGGATAGTAAAACATACAAATGTTGCCACGCTTTTCAAATTATTGCGCAAACAAAAGCGAACTATTCCCATTCTAATCTGGCAAAAAGTGTTTACTTCTAACTAAAAGGGCAAAGCAAAATGATGATTATAATGTGTTAATTATGGGGAAATAACGATAGGCAGTTTTTACCAGACAAACTGAAAGTTTGAAAGTTGTTTTTTTGTTTTTGTTTTTGTTTTTTTTTTCGTTTGTTTGTTTGTTTGTTTGTTTGTTTGTTTGTTTTTACTTCAGTTATAATTTGAAACTCATGAACGACGCCCACAAAATCAATGCTAATCAGATGATTTACAATTCTGGAGAGACAAGATGAAATTCTATAGAAGAATTAATAAGTTATGAAAGATATTAGATATTAATATCAATTTATGACTTCATAATAGTTTAATTAAAAATCTGAAAAATTAAAATTCATGATAATTTAATGGAGTTAATTACTTCATACTAGTTTAATTACAAACCTTTTTATAATAGTTTAATTAATGTTCATCATAACAATGTATTTAATATTCTGCTTTCATAATATTTTCAGCGAAATTTTAATGTCATGAATAATTATAACAGTTAGTTGATAAGAGCATAAATTAACTTTCTTTGTTCACAAATCAATTAAGTCACTTAGTCTGTAACAGTTTATTTCAAAACGTTCATATTTTTTAATTAAAAGTATAGAATATTAATTTATAAAAGTTAAATTAAAATTTTATATTTTAGTAGTTTAAATTATTAATTCTATTTGGTTTAATTAATTTTCTTATTATGTAATAGATAAATTAAAGTTCTTAATTGTTAATAGTTAAACTAAAACACAAAGATCATATAATTTATAAAAATACTTAGTAAAGTTTTAATTAAAGTTCTTAGTTCATAATAATTGAATTAAAATAATTCTTTATATTAGTTTAATAAAAATGCTTTACTATATACATTTACTATCAGTTAAGGATACACGGGATATACGGGATATATGAGATACACGCCTGGGCGATCATGTCTCGAAAAAGTAATGACCGACTGGGCAGAAAATTTCGCGTTGTAGGTTGCCATTATTTTCTGCGATAAAGAGGTTGCCATTACTTTTTGCGGTAGACAGGTTGCCAACAAAAACCGAATCTATTCTACTATTTAACCCATAGCTGCAGGGAGACGAAATGGACTCATACCTTTCCCTAGGTTATTTGTGTATAAGTGAATGCATCGAATTCAACTGAAGTTCAAACGTTCCGAGACGATATCCACTGCACCACAGCGCACATCCTATTTACTATACAATAGTTTAATTAAATGTTTTATTTCATCATAGTTCTATAATGTATTGAGCACATTCACTATACAAAGTTCATAATCGTATTAATTTCATTGAAATGTTTTTGTTAAAATTATTACATCATAATAGTATGATTAAACACTTTGTTTAGCAATACTACATTATCGATTTGATCTGACTCTTGTAAATCGAGAGCATGACAGCGGAATCTGGTACTTTTATGGTTAGCATATGGAACCGACCATTGTACCTTTTTTTCTTTGTACCGCTCCAAAATTATTTGAATCCAATTGCCATGCCGTATCTTTACAAGAAAAAAAATCAAACGTAAATAAGATATTTCTGCCATATATGGATAGGTTATGCTCAATCTTCACTTTCCAAACTTGATAGGGTTCAAAAGAGTTGATGCAGCCTTGTAACTGATTAGTTATTTTCCCCTAAAACTCTTTCTCCACAGATAAAACGTTAATATTCCCTTGCTTATCTATCTCTTCTTTCATAGTAAATATTTATAGGATTAACATTCCTTAGACTTACCAGTTGAAACCATCATATCGAGGACCCGTTATGACACGTACACATGGTTGACACGTCTTCATTCCCTTTTGTATCCTATTAGTAAGAAGAAAGTCCCACTCAGACAGCTTCAGCTCAAGATTCGTTACTTTGTGGAATAACTCCGGATCCTTCCTCGATCACTAAGAAGTTAACGTTTTTAAGTCTACGGCCAGCCGTTATCTTTCCTACATATCCTCATAGTATCCATTTTCACTTCCTTCTTTTACACCCTTACAACAACCTCATTTAGTTATTCTCTACCTTCAGTGGCTCTTGGGCCTTGCATTGTGTGAACAATAGCATAAAAATTAGATCATAATTGTTCTATTAAAATTATTCTGTAATAACTTAATTAAATCAGGTATGGGACGCACTAAAAGTAATTCTAGTGACATCAGCGAGCGACATCACCCCAAAGAAAAAAACACGTCAGAAGAAAAACGAGTGGATCACTGAAGAGATCTTGACATGATGCAAGAGAGACAGAAAACAATGTCAAGATATGGAACGGAATACAAGAAACTGCACGAAGAAATAAGAAGCAAATGTATACAGGCTAAAGAAAAATGGTTCAATGACAAATGTGCCGGGGTAGAGAGAGTGAGCACGACAAATAATGGTGACATACATAAAAAATAAAGGAACTAAAAGGTAAAAAGAGCTGATCAGCAACAGGATGTATAAAAGCAAAGGATGGTACACTCACACTAGAAAAATACTTCAGAGATGGGATGATTATATTGGTGAACTCTTCCACAACAAGAGAGAGCAAACATCAATACACAAAAATACGGATGGACCAGAAATATTAAAAACCGAAGTGGAATCGGCAATGACCAAATTGAACAGAAACAAAGTAGCAGAACCTGATGGGATTTTAATAGAGATGTCCTTAGAAAGCTTTTTGTGCAGATAGGCCCACAGAAATAATAAACGAAATCTACAATAGCAGCAATATACCGGAGGAACTAAGCAGATCAATTTTCATAGCACTACCTATGAAACCAGGTACAAATTTATGTGAGCTCCATCGAACAATCAGCTTAATGAGCCACAATCTCAACAATGTAAGATACGCTGATGACACGGTGCTGATAGAAGACACGGAAAAGAGGATGCAGTACCTCCTTCAGAAGGTAACAAAAGAAAACGAGAAGAAAGGACTAAGCATAAACTTCAAGAAAACTTAATGTATGTTCATCAGCAAAAGGAAAACCCCAAAATGCCAACTACATGTCAGAGAAGATATAATAAAACAAGTAAAGCATTTTAGATACCTGAGAAGTGTTCTGACAGAGGATGGAAAGTGCGACGTTGATATCCAAAGACGCATTGGAATGTCCTAGGACGCATTTCAAAAGCTAACTAGAGCACTGAGAGACAGGAAAATCTCATTGGAAACGAAGAAAAGAGTGCTGGATTGTTATGTAATATCTGTATGAATATTGTGAATGATGGACAATCCTATCAAGGATGAAGGAGAGGCTCGAGGCAGCAGAAATGTGGTTTTGCAGAAGGATGCTGAGGATACCATGGACTGAGCACGTGAACAAGGATGAGGTGTTGGAGAGGATAGAAACGAAAAGCAAACTCATACTTAACATTAGGAAGAGACAGATGAGGTTCCTGGGACAGGTAATGAGGAAGAAACGCCTGAAGAATTTAATACTAACAGATCGGATAGAAGGAAAGGGAGACAGGGGGAAAGCAGCGTGAGACCTACTCGATATGCCTGAGTAAATGGATGGCAGAGTGGGGTTTGGAAAAGATACCCAGAGGAAGAATGTTGAGAGCAACAAGAGACAGAGCCAAGTAGAAGAAGAAGAAGAAGAAGAAGAAGAAAGAATGTAATCAAATCCTTCTTTCCTTGTTAGTTTCATTGATGTACTTAACTAACTAAATAACTTTTTATATTTGAATACTTTTTAGCGCATGATATATTAACTAAAACTCTTCCTTAATTATAGCTAAAGCAATAATAATCTCACTAAAATCTTGTACATAATTTTATCAAAGCTCTTATTATATTTTAATTCAAGTTCTTCGGTTATAAATATATAATTAGTAGACTTAAGAAAGCTTCATTAAAGTTAGAATTTCATAATCGTTCAATTTAAAAACTTAATAATAGCTTGATTTGAGCAGTTAATAAATTTTCTTAATGTTTTTAGTGTACTCGTTTATTGAATCACTTATTTTATAATAGTCTGATTAAATTCTCATTTCATAATAATTCGTGTCAGATTTCAGATGATAATATTTTAATTAAATTGCTTAATTCCAAATAAATTAATAAGACCCTTAATTCCTAAAAGTTTAACTTTAATTTTTTAAGAGAATTTTTTAAAATTAGTTCATAACATTGGATTAAAAAAACTAAGTTGAAATTTTAATTAGATATCTCTTTTAATTAGATATTTTACAGAAATCACTTAGATTCTTGCATTTTATTTAATGTTCAATGTTCATAATAGTCTAGTTAAAACTTTAATGCAAATTCTTTCTTGTTTAATTCAGTTTCTTATTTCAGAGTAATTCTATTAAGCTGCTTTGTTCAAATTCTTTAATCAAAATTCTTAGTTGATAATATTTTAATTAACCTTATAAATTGATAATAGTTTAATAAAATAGGTAAAGCTATGTAGCATAATTAAAAAGACTTAGTTCATAATAATTGAACTTCTTAATGTGATAATAGATATATTCTTAGTTTGAAATGTCTGATATTATTACTTCATAGCAGTTTAGTTGAAACACTTCTGTCATTATATTTTCATTCAAGTTCTAATTTACAATTGTTTAATAAGTTTTTATTTCTTAACAACTGAATTAGCTATTTCATCATAATATTGATCAATTTTATCTTTAATAAATAAATTTAATATTGATAAATTTTATCTTTAATAAATAAGTACCTTAAATAAAAAAATATAAATTTGAAATTTTATTAATTTACTGAGTTTATATTTTTTATTTAAGGTACATATTTCTTAATAGCTATATTAAATTCTTAACTTAATTGTTTAATTAAACACATTTTTATAATAGTTTAATGTTATCAGTTCAGAAATTTTAATTAAAGCACTTTATTCATAATATTTTAATTAAAATCCTTACATACAAATGGTTCAAGTTCTTTGTTGCTAATCAGATGAACTGTTTTATTCATGATCACAAAAATGTAATTAAAATTCACCTTACGTTAATTCAGATTATACTTCTTAGTATGTGATTTAAAAGTATTTGTTCACAATAATTTAATTAAAAATATTTCGTACTACTTAGTTAAAATGTTAAAGCTTAGAAGTTTAATTAAAATTTTGGGTTTATTTTAGTTTAAATGAAATTCTCTATTCATAAATGTCTAATATTTGTTTGAGTTTTTCAAATAAGTAATTATCATGACTTCAAGTTAATCATGAATATTATTATTGCAGGAGTTTTTCATTTCGTCTTTGATGCGCTAAGTTTCCCTTAGTAAACACTGATCAACTTTTGACAATAATTTCCAAGCCATATTATTGCTTTTGCTCTCTATTCTTGTGCCACTTAATTTATTATTCAATGTATCTATTATCATGTCTTAGTTACATTATCACTATCATTATACTCTGGCAACAGATGTTAATGAAACTGAACGAGAAGAATTAATCTCGATTTCAAGCTGTTCAGAGAAGCTTTGCATTTTAAACAAAATGATTTTAGCTTTTAGTTTTGACATAAAATTACAACAGCCGGACTCATGTGAGGTTTGAACTCACTGCAGTAGCGAATGATCTTCTGAGAATATTTGCTTATTTCACCTTCCAAATTTACTGAGCTTAGATTAGTTCAGAACAAAACGAAATGTGAAACAGAATAGGGATTTTATAAAATGCTCGTGCTCTTCGTAACGATACTTTTCTGACTTGGACGTTTTTTCATAATAGTTTAAAGATCTTAGTTCACAGCCTTTTAAGCATTTTGTTGCTCAGATTCTAACTAAAAAACATATTTCATAATTGTTTAGTTACGTGGCTTCCCTCTGTTTTTTGATAAATATTTTCATTGAAGTTGTTCTAATGAGTTCTCCTTTCGACCGCATGAAATTAATTGTACAACTAGATTGACAACTAGGTCTTACTGTCTTGTTAAACTAGCTACAAGTAACCGTATGTCCTATTCTAATGGTTTAAATTTCAAAGAAGGGTCTGCAATATAACTGATCACGTCCAGGCATCTCGATATCAGTTATTTTCACACCACCATGACATGGCTTTCCTCTGTTTTTTTCTATAAATATTTTCATCGAAGTTGTTCTAATGAACGCTCCCCCTTTGTTTCCTCAACCACATGAATTTAAGTGTACTACTAGATTAGCAATTAGGTCTCATCAACTATGTCATTAGAATTGAATTAGCTAGATGTAACCGTAATTTGTGTATATTATTGAGATGATGTATTGTAACTATTTACATTACTTTTATTGTTCGGACTGTTGTTATGTTTGTGGCTATATTCACAACGTTTCGGCCGTTGTACACTCCGTACAATCGGGAGATTGGAATTTTGGATTGATCCATTTACTCTGTTCACTAGGATAGATTGTTCTCATTCCATGAGTCATACCACTTTTGGATGTATCAGTTATTCACATTTTATCTACTGGATAAAATCGTTAGTTAAATCCACTGTCTTGACCCAAAGAAATGTGAGTTTAATATCTGCCTATAGCAGTGGTGAAGAAAAATCATAGAAAGTTGTGTTAAAATCTCAGACGATTAAAAGTAAGCAGCTTTGTTTTGGAGGTGTTAAGGTTAACAAGCCATTAATGCTTCAATTAACAAAAGATTGTAGGTCATATTTTAGATCAGCTGCCCGTTTGATCTTATCAAACCGATCAAACTTACTATTGACAGGAGTAAATAGTTAGGTCATCAATATAGATACCGAGTTGAAAAAAGTTGACATCAGAAAGGTAATTGATAAAAATTAGAAACAACGTCTATCTAAGAATACAGCCCTGAAGGACACCAACCTTATTGCAAAAAAAAAAAAGAAAATCTAGAAGAGTAGCCGTTGAAGATAACTTTCATTTCACGATTTGATAAGAAAAATTGTATTAGATTATTCCAGAAATACTATAACCTTTAAACTTGTGAAGATCAACGTGCCAAATCCTGTCAAATACCTTCGTGATATCCAAAGCAACAGCTAGATTTTCAGCATTTTTATCTGAATCTTGACAGACTATTTCAGCAATAATTGTTAGTAAATCAGCAGATGACTTAGAAAAGTGACATCTATATTGATAAGAAAACCCTACAATATGACATGCTTAACCAGTTTCGAGTTGATTTAGTCAGTTAAGTGCCATACGTGATACACGCTTGGGCGATCACGTCTCGAATGAGATATGAATGATGGGCAGAAGATTATCCCGCAGTAGCTATTGCCATAGTTTTCTGCGGTAGACTGGTTGCCGGCCAAGGCTATAGAACCCTACCTGTCCTGTTATTTAACCCATTACTGGAGGGAAGAGACGGATTAGTACCTTTCCCAAGGGTATTTGCGCGTAAGTGAATGCAAGGAATTCAACTGGAATTCGAACTCTGCTTCCCGATTTCTTGTTCCGAACTGATATCTAATGAACCACAATGCACATCCGTTGATTAGAGGTTCTAATACTCAATCAAAAGAGGTAGAAAACCTTCACAGCTGAAACACACACAATTCTTGTTGAGACATACAGCGACCATTCTCTGTCGGAAACAACATGCAGATATTGATTTAGACTCTTCAAAACTAATGATTTTGATATTGAAGATAAAGAAGACCCTGGCGCAACGAAAAAAAGTTTGAAGATGAAGAATTGGAGGCATTACTTCATGAAAACTCATGTCAGGCGTAAGCTAAACTTACAGAATCATTTGGAGTTGATCAAACAACAGTATTGAAACATTTAAGATATGGGGTGTCGTACGAGTTAAAGCCGAGAGACTTTGAACGTCCGATTCTGACTTATTCCGATCAATAGCACATAACCTGGCACTTTCATTCTTATGAAAATGCCAAAAAATTGGTCGAATCGTGATTAGCTTTAAAAGGAATTCAAGACGTGGAATTCAAATGCTGTAGTAGTGGCCAGCGAAGGACAATACTTTCAGTGATATGTTTTGTACTAATTATTGTAAATAAAACATTTCTTTTCATGAAAAATCAGCGTGAACTTATTCAATTTCCTAATATATATATGAGAATAATTATTATTCTCTGAATATTAATCTGAAATTTTTATTTTTTACTTTAAATATACGCTTTTTAGTCGCGTTGGAGGGCGTTGTTAGTGATGTTCTTAATTGGGTCATTGGGCAGTTTCGAGTCTTTCAAACATCATACTCCTCTCATTAAGTCGACCCCATTAGAGCTACTCAGTCGCTGATGCGCCCCCACTTCTAAATTAACAGCCTGCAGACACTGGCTTATATTAGGCAACCCATACCCCTCTGTCACGCATTTGATTGGAAGTTGACCAACAACTAATCGCAATGGTGTGAGCTCTATCTAAGTTGATTACGGGGAATTTCTACACTTTTTTTTTTTTTTTGGAATACTCGTTGGATACTTTCGGATACTAATAACGAACACGGAATTAAGTGCGTTGAGCAAAAATACATTTGTCAAAAAATAAATCTACTTAAATTCTTTCAACTTTGTAAAGAGTGTTCTCTTCATCATTATTGTGATATTCACGACGTTTCGGCCACTGTATGCCACAGCCTTCTACAGATGATATACGTTGAAATTTTCTTAAAAAATGTTACAACATCGATTTCAGATTCAGTTGCAAATAGAGTGAAAATTATGACAACAACGTCTATATTTAAAAACGAAGGCTGAAAATAAAAAATAAAATATTAAGAAAATTTCATTTGGTTTATCATTATAATTTGAGTAACGTTTTGCACGCATTCACAACTGAAAAATTCAACGACTCTTTTTAATAAAACGCCAGTACTGACAATTTTTATGTACCTTCCCAGATATAATCAAAAGTGTATTTAAAGAAACGTTTGCATTTTGAGAACTTTTCTCTCTCTCTCTCTCTCTCACACACACATACACACACACACACACACACACACTCTCTCTGTCTGTCTGTCTCTCTCTCTCTACATATATATAGCTCATCAGTGCGGTTAGACGCCTATTGCATTTAACGCAGGATTGAAATCCTACCGAATCGGCGTTAGTCGGCGATTCTACCTCTAAGCTATGGGCTCTTGGTTGAGGGAGGCACATTTTTAGCGTGTATATTAGCATTATACACGCCCAATAGCTGAGAGTGTTCTAATTCATTGCTGAACGAACGATGCGTTATATATATATATATATATATATATATTATCAGGTCAGATAAATAAAGAGTTACTGAAAAGTTCTCCGCTAAACTCAACCAAAAACCAAATGAATTAGAGCAATAAAAATACATGCTATTTCCCGAAGAGGTTCGACACATCGGTTCTGAAGCAATTGGGCATGAATTTTGCTGCTGGTATTACCTGTTCCTATAAAGTGGTTTTGCCAAATACTCATTTTCCTCTTTATCAATGTGCCAGTGATGAAAACATTTTCAAAAAATTGGTGTATAAGATAAATCGTAAGGAATTCTAGTTTTGTCTTCCAATGAAATGTGCATCCAAATATACACAAACAGAAATGCGAACTTGATTGACTGATTTTGTTTCGTTCTTGAAATAACCACTACGACAAGCCTCAGATCAAACAGAAGTACATTTTGATCACTGAAATCATATCTGTTCATCTATAACAAATAGGAATGGAAGTCTCTTTGTGGTGTAGTATTTAATAAGCTGATTCCTCAGATAATTACAACTGAAGAAACAATACGATGCTCTCTCATACTCCCATTTTGGAGGTCTTGAGCCTAAACTAACTTATTTTAAATAAATACGTGAAACATAATCAGCAATGACACTGATCAAGTTGGCCAAAATATTCGTTCCATTTGCTAAATAACAATAACAGAACATTGGATCATATTCCGCGTTAATTCGACTGGACAGTATATTTAGCATTTTGTTCGACTGCCACCTGTCAGGCAACTTGTTTATCACATCTTCCCAGGTTTTTTACCTTTCTCACCAAAACTACACTGGATGAATTTTTTCAGCCTTCAAGGAAACTAAAATTTATTTCTATTCAGAGAATTCTTCAAAGATCAGAATGAATAATAACTCAAAATCTCAATTTCTCAGCGAATGAGTGGAAAGCACCGAAGCAAGCAATAAAAACTTTTGGCTAAATCTTCAAATAATATTCAACCTAGCCTTATCCAGAAGTAGAATTCCACTCTTTCTGTTAACTAATTCTGGGAGTTTTTGCTGATTGTTGATTTCACTTGGTCAGGCTGGAATGATTATTTGTTTGAATTGTAGGTTTGAATCTCTAAATGGAGTTTATAATAGAGGATTTCCTTGCAGTCTTATATATAGCATCATCTTCTTTCCATAAAACTCGGCTTTTGGCATAGTGAAGATTCATTTCACTTATCCTACAGTCTCTTGAGTTTCAAATTTTCCTAATCACCTGTCATAATTTGTTTCAAAATCATCTGTGGAAGATTTTTTCAACATGTAGAGGCTACACATAAAAGAGAATGACTGGCGAAAATGAACAACAAAGTATCATTTGAATATTTTTAATATGTTAGCAATTTTTCGAATCATATAAATTTGATTAGTCTACGGTAATGTCTTTCTTTAGTTGCTATCATCAGATTGTCGAGTTTGTTCAGCAAGAAGCAACAAAATACTTGAAACTTTAACGCTATCTTTTTTTACTTCATGCATTAATGACAATTGTTACAATATAATCAAAATTATATTTTTGAATAAATATACCTCCAACTAAACACTCCTAATACTATCAAACTAAAAAGTACTTTTTGGCTCACCCAGAGGAACTGGCATACACCAAATATATATATCAATCATATAAGGCATGTACGCGTAATTTTGTCGGAAAATTTAGAAAATAAGTAATATGTGCACAAAAATAAAATAAAAATAAGAAAAAAGAAAATTAATTTCTATCGCAAAGCAAAGATTTTAAGTTATCAATTCCGTGTAGATATAATCTGAAATTACATTAAAATGCTTCCTATCGACAAGAGGCGCATAGAGATTTTTTAATAACTTAACAAGAATGCACTGAAAAATGTGACGTAATTTGCTTGCGTGAATTCAGTTTTTCTTCCCGGGAATTAAAAAAAATCAGTTTTACTTATTTATTTATCTTGTAGCACTAATTTAATTGGAAAAAAATGTCTAAAATATAAAAAGCGACACACACACACACACACACATATTAAAACCCACATAATATATACGATCTCATTCTTTTATATTCTTCTTTTTCTCTGTCTTCTCTCTTTATATATATATATACATATATATATATGAGATAACTTTAAATATGCTTGATTCAATATTGCACAAAACACACAAAAATGCGTAAATATATACTAGATATTTACATTATATATATATTGTGCATTTAGGCAACAAGACCTGTTTTATGCAAGTTTCGTTAAAAAGTACAAAGTGCTGTGTTTTTAATATAATTTTCATGTGATCTTATTCTTTTTTCTTTTCAGTAGGTAATTTATTTAAAAATTGCTGAATGTATTATTTATCCAAGCGTTTTCTATACTTTTAGCCATAATCAAAAATGAATTTTATTTTACTTTTAACTGAATATATAGATTGTTATATATATATATATATATATATATATATATGTGTGTGTGTGTGTGTGTGTGTATGCAAGTATGTATCTATGTGTGTGTATGCGTGTGTGTGTGTGTGCGTATCTATCTATGTCTGTGTGTATGTATGCGTGTGTATTTACATAAACACGCTATACCTATATTTAAATATGCGCATTATGCTCATTTGAATGTACAAATAATATAAATTGCTTAAAATTAATCAAAACTTCGAGTATATATAGACAGTGGTTGCTATAAAATTCTCTACTCGATTCACTTTACTAAATCAATTCTGGAATCAAGAAACAAGATTTTATACCGAAAAAAGTTAAAGAAACTTTGATCACGATCTGCCAGATGTGTTGAACTGTGGGGTGAATGTGTGGAAAGGCAGGGACGGTCCATGGCGCTTCTCTATTCTTCAATCATTGACATAAAATATTTCAGAACTAGTCGCAATTTTATAAAATAACTAAACTCTCAGAAGTCACTCACACACATACACACTTTTTATACGCGCGCACACACACACACACACAAACACACACACACACACACACACACACACACACACACATATATATATATATATATATATAATCTTAAAATTAATGAAAACTGATTTTATACGCATGTACATATATTAGGTAAATGAATGACTAGAAAAATCCTTTGTTATGCGTTTCATTCTCTAGAAGCTCTTCATCAAACTAAAATAACGTTTTTTGATGGAATTATATATGTAAGAGAGAGTGGAAATATATTTCTTATATATAGAAATGTATATATCATATTATCTTCCTATCTATACATAAGTGTGTGTGTGTGTGCATGTGTATGTGTAAAATTAGTAAAAGCTTCAAGCTTGCGTCAAAAAAACATTGATTAAATTATATATATGGTGCCTTGAATTGCTTCGAATGTTTTTCCGTAGATAAATCAATAAAACTAAAATCTATTAGAATCTGTGACGACAGCGCACTGTCGTTATTTGATTGCAAAAATGAGAAGCTGAACAATTTGCTTCTGATTAAAGTTGATGGATAAAAGACAAAAACAAATGTAAAATTTTTTGTTATTCCGATTCTTTTGGAATCACTGGTTTGAAATAACAATTGAAAGCGAACGATCAGATTTCCTTCTAGTATCGATTGATTCATTTATGAAATTGTGAGAACAACAAATAATATTCAGCGTGTTGGCAAGAAAATAACCTGAAATTTAATTCCTGAATTAATATTTGAAGATTAATAATTGCTTCAACCATAGACTAATGTTTCACAATCGACACAGCTTTTAATGAAAATTTGAAAAACGCTGAACTTTTTATCATCGTTAAGTAGTTTCGCCATATTAGACATTATTCGTCACTTTTATCATTTTTCAAAAATATAAAATATATTGTAGAAAAAAATATTGACTACTTATAATGTTTGCAATTAATCACTGTAAATAATATATATATATATATATATATATATGAACATGAACATAAGTTGATATGTATAGAAGAGAGAAATCAATACATTTAATCTAATATCCTTAGAATTGTGCCATTGAAGCTGGACGGCATAAAATACCAAAGAAGACTGAACAATAGATTCTAATTAAATTTTTATAAATAATAATCAGTGAACATTATATGTGATTTATGTGTTTAATTGGTTATCGTTCAGCAAATGTTAATGAATACGTTTAATGTTATGCTAAACATGTTTAGTTTTATGCGAATACACATAAAGTCGTCTAATTTAGAATGTGCATTGTGGTGCAGTGGATATCGGTTCGTGAACGAGAAATCGGAGAGCCGAGTTTAAATTCCAGTTGAATTCCTTGCATTCAGTTACACGCAAATACCCTTGAGAAAGGTATTAATCCGTCTCTTTCCTCCAGTTATGAGTTAAACAACAGGATAGGGTTTTATAGCTGTGGCTGACAACCAGTCTACCGCAGAAAGTAATGGCAACCTACTGCGGGATAATCGTCTGTCCAATCAGTATGTCACTTTCGAGACATTATGGACCAAACGTGTATCGCGTATGAGACTTAATCATTTAACTGTCTAATTTAGAGTTCTTTCATTCAGTTTCAAAACGATGTGGTTTTCGCAAATTCAATTTGAAGAGTCACTTTATAAACCATTAAATTATTTTCAAAAGACATTTTGGAACCGAATTCGCGGACATTAGGAGTAAGCACAGTGATAGGTTTAAAATGTGCTGGATTATGAATGTCCCAGGATTTGAGGGACAGAACCAATCCAAACCCAAATTATTCATCAGGAAAGAGAAAACTAGAATTAATAGTCTCTATCCGACATGTTAGATCATTAAAATTATGGCCACGTTTTCCCACTTTAAATAAAAATAATTAAAATCTAAGCTTCTTGTCACTTGTTTATTTAGTGCTTGTAAAATCTTTCATGTCTACTTAGTAATATAAAAACGTCAAAATATGAAGAGGTTAGAATTTTCCATCTTACTGGAAACTTAATTCGTGTGTAGAACTTTTATCATGTCTATTGTCATTTGTGATCGGTGTTCATGATTTCAGGCACTGGTTTTCAACAACGAAGTATTTCTGACAATAAATAACAAAATGAATAATTAAACTGTATTTTTCAATATTTTCTCTTTACTTTAAATGTCATTTATCGTAGTTTCAAATTCAGTCAGGAATTGTAATTATCATTTATTTATGCAAGAGTTACTCACAAAACAGGACTATCATGCGTGAAATGAATATTCGCCGATAATTACAATTATATTCCTTATAATTTTAATTTCACTGATATAAACATTAGGCTTCTCTTAAAAATCGAAATTACCCTATTATATATATATTTAATTGTGTATTTGGGCCGCAATCTCTTTTACAATATTTTTCTTTTATAATAAATAATATTATTTATGAATTTACATGTCCTGTACAGAACTGCATTCCAGATCAAACCAAATTCATTAATAATTATATTGAACGTATCAGTAGTTGCTTATCAAGGAGACTAATGTTACATTTCTCTGACCATAGCTCAGTTAGAACGAATTTGAACACACACGGAAACATTATCAAACTTCGTCTACACCATATTCGTAGAAAATACAATCATAATAGCCTCATCCACGGATAGAAGTGACTAAAAAATAATTGAAGGATTAATAACAAAAATGTAAAAACCAACACTCAATAATATCAACTAAAATCACGGCCACATTATATTGATGGTGTTTGAAAAATTAGTAAAAGAAACATTCCCATAACTATAGATACACATATATAAAAATCTACATATTCAGTTAAAAATAAAATTAAAAATCTTGCATTTGTAGGTACCAGAAATGGAAACTTTCCAGACTGTTTTTCCGTCTGGTGTATGTCTTAAGAACGTATGCCAGGAATACTTTCAGTTTGGTATGTAAGATCAGCTGTGTTGCCTCTTACATAATTTGGCTTAGGTCATGCATTTGTGAATTTCCATACCAAGCGATTGAGAGAATCCAGATGTAGAATCCAGATTTGTGAAGTGATATGCGATTTTAAACCGCACGTTATCGATGTTGATTGATGAAGATGCAGAAGTAACTTAACCCAAGATATTTTCTTTTCTTATGTTAATAATTAAACTGAATTACTTATAAGTATGATTGAACTAACCAGTTGTTACAGGTCGTGTTCGGCGTGCATAGTCAGAGTTAAGAAACATTTCGCGGATGATGACAGTGCGTAACTTGTTTTTTATTTTTTTATTTATTTTTTTTGTTTTGTTTTTTTTTGCGCTCAGGCAAGTTGAACCGTTTATCATTGCTTCTTGTGAGAAATTATACACCTTTTTCAGTCAGTTAAATGCCATACGTGACGTGATACACGCTTTGGATGATCATGTCTCGAAAGAGACATGACTGACTGGGCAAAAGATTATCCTTGCAGTATGTTGCCATTGCTTTCTGCGGTAAACTGGTTGCCGACCAATGTTATAGAACTCCATTTGTTCTGTTATTTGACTCATAGCTAGAGAGTAAAGAGATGTATTATATTATTAAGTAGTAATTATTGGGAAACAGTTTATTACTTCATAACAATATGAAATATTCCCCCACTTTATGCCCAGTAGAAACCTTCATCATGTTTTCAAGTATTATATTCAGTCAGTCAGTTAAGTGTCATACGTGATACACGCTTTAGGCGATAATGTTTCGAAAGAGACATGACTGACTGGGCAAAAGATTATCCCGCAGTAGGTTGCCATTGCTTTCTGTGGTAGATTGGTTGCCGACCAAGGCTATATAATCCAATCTATCCTGTTATTTGACCCATAATTGGAGGGAAGAGACGGAGTAATATCTATCCCAAGGGTATTTGTGCGCAAGTGAATGCAAGAAATTCAACCCGATTTGTCATTCCGAGTCGATATCCACTGCACCACAACGCACATCCTTTTTCAGTTTGTCCAAATCTCAATATTGAATTCAGCCATTTTCGTTTTCTTCCCCTATTGGGTTACACACACGCACTCTCTCTCTCTCTCTCTCTCTCTCTCTCTCTCTCTCTCTCTGGTTTCTTTACGGGCTGCGACTCGCCGACAAAAGGGCATGTTCGATAGAAATTTTATCAACTTTTTCAGTTAACGGCACGTGGTAAGTTTGAATTTCTGTTTAATTTATTCTACTGAATTTGCATTTTATTCACTTATAATTGTTATTTCTTTGTTACTAAATTATACTAAATTGCTCGGTTGTTTAAAGGTCGTTCGATACAGATAGTTTGAAATTTTAGTTATTCTGCTAGTGACCTCTTCCCAGGAAAGAATTCCTAAGACCGTTAATCTTTGAATTCAGCCATTTTCGACTTATACTAAGTTAAAACTTAGTAATTTTATATATCCAAGTGTACAGGGAGCGAGGAGTGTGTTGGCAGCGTTCGGAACATTGATTTGGAGCAGTGCTCAATATAGAAATAGATCTGAGTATCTATGATAAATCAGTCAGCAAATACTATTTTTTAAATAGCGTGAACTGCCTGATAAAACATCACTCCTTCAATGTAGAAACAAAAGACGACCTTCGTGCCGAGTTGTGAATCTTTTATTTGACATATTGTTAAAGTAAGTCTTTTTTTTTCCTTCTGCCTAATTTTAAATTTTCAGCTTTTCATGTTTTATTTGGTTTTCTTTCTTTAATTCTTTTCTTTTGATTTTAGCAGAAATCTCTTGACTGGACTTTTACTACCATGTTTTTTCTTTCAATTGGAGTAGATAGATCTATCTATCGCCCGGTTCACACTCCACCCACGTCTATTGAACAGGTTTATACCCTGTATGTTCTCAGGAAAGGTGATGTTGTTCAGCAACTGTGGGGGACAGCCAATTTTCATTAGTAACGAAAACAAACCTTTCTTGATAAAAACGTCGAACGCCTTAGAGACATCGATGAAGGTAATGTCTAGTGACATGTGTTCTACCCATTTCTCCTGGAACTGATATACAGAGAATATAATGTCAACTGTGCATCTCTTAAGCCTAAATACCCATTTAGGATTCTGGCAAACAGCAAGGACTGTCAAGAAAAACTTTTTCAACAATGCTTAACATTAGTCATTTCAGTTACTGCGGTCGCCCTTATTTCTATATAGAGTAATCAATATGGAATTGCATAAATCCTGAGGAATCTTGCCTCCTCTCTAGAAGAGATTCAGGAAACTAGGGAGTGATTTCAGTAAAGCTCGCTTACTGCATTTGATTAGCTCTGGTATACAGTTTTCAATCGGTGTTTTTCACAAGCTAGAGCATGAATGTCATTGTTGAGCTCTTACCGTGTACGTTCGGAGTTCAGCTTTTTGGGAACTGCCAGACCGTTAATATCATCAACCGCTTCTTTGGCGACAAAATCTTTTCCTGTTTTAGGTTGTACCATAGTTCTATATTTTTATCTGTGTCCTTAATGAAGTTCTTGGTTTTTGATTTCACAGTCACAGATTTTTTTGTTAGTTTGCCAGCTGCTTTTTTATACCCTCGTACATATTCCGAATGTTAAGAGTGTCCGAAGCCTGTTGGATGCTATCTGACAGTGGAGTCAATAGTTAGTTGCGCTGTAGCAAGCAGATTTTAAAGCCTGCAGATTTTATTGGCTAGGGTCATGTTTGAATCTACTCAGCGTGCTGCGCTTAGCATTGGTAACCAGCTCTAATATGTAGTTGTTAGCTCTAAAGCCAATATTGCTTTTGTCTATCTTTTTCCATATATCGAAACTTCAGAATTGTAGACGGTGTTCCGAAGAGAGTTCTATCTTGAGGAGACTCTTTCCAGTGACTCACCACTGGGAAGGATCTCCTCAAGTTTCTCTAAGAACTACCGGTTTTGTCTGAATAGTTGCATTTGCTGGTGCTAATTCTCAACCGGCACTTCTTTGAATGATGTAATTTCTTAGATTTTAACTTTAACTGAGGAGATCAGAGTGTATTCAGTAGCTCAGTCAACGCTGTAGTAAGCTCTAGTGTTGCAGATGTTGTTTAGGTAGTTGCGGCTGATGATGACCAGGTCCAAAACAGTGCCGATGATTTAACGATGATAATTTTTGTGGCCTGCCTTTTTCAGGAAATAGGTGTTCGTTACGCACATTTTACAGTAGCAGTAGAGTCTCTGGCTATCCTATTTATTTACCCTTTATCATGCTGACCTAAGACGATCGACCAGGATCGCTGATCTGCTCTCACCCTCGCATTGAAATCTCTCAGAAGGTAAATAATTTCATATACTTGGATACACTGGACGACGCTCTCAATTTGAAGGTAGAACTGATCTTTAACTTTGGGTGTGGTTTGTGGTTTATAAGCCCTTCATGTGTAGAGAGAAAGAAACTTCTCAGTGTCGCCTGCTAGAGGTTCAATCATGCGGATTAGGTTTTCTAAGCAGCAATTCCAACTCCGTGTTCCCTGCATTCTTCCACTCCTTCACCCTACCAGAAGAAGGTGTAGTGTCCCTCTTTTAGAGATCCTCTATACGGAAGTTACGTTACTTGTAGAATTGCCACGTCGATGTTCAATCTGTTTAGCTCATAATCGTTCTGTTCACTGAAATCTTGCGAGCGTGACCATATTCTTGAAGGTCATCAGATAGAACTTTGAGCATGGCTCAAACATTCAAGTTTGCAATACAGAGAATTAGATTCTTCGTTCTTGTTTACTATTGTTACTTGTTAATCTGACCGCTATAAGCTTCAGATCCCCACTAGAACGGCGTAGATCAACATACTACTGTCCGGGGATTGCCGAGATGGGTGCGGAAGGAACCGACTAATGAAATAAAATAATTATCCCCACTGTTACTGACACCATAGGGCGTCCAGTTCAACGCTACAAATTATAATCCAGAAAATGCTGTCTCCTGTGTGGTACTCTCACCGAGCCAAATCACATGAATCCCCACTCTCATTTGTACAAAAAAATCTCAAATGAATACAGGCTATTACATTTTATCTGGCTTAGATGTAGGCCTTTCACGGATTTTCTGTCTGGGTTTACTTCCATAGCTTTTTCTGTGTGTTTGGATACGGATGTTTAAAGTCAGGTTTTTCTTTCCCTTAGATGAACGGCTTTCTCGGACTGACCAGAACCGTTTGAATAAGAGCAGTTGATTATGAGGTGTCAAAGATCCGCCTTCTCCTCTTCTCCGGTTTAAAGATAGACTTAGTCGGCTTAGGAGCATTTTATATAGATAGTGGATGTTTGTCATCATCTTAGCGGAAAAGTCAAGCAAGTCCAATGACGTGAGGTGTAAAATTCAATACCTAATGAACGAAAGTGAGTAGATGATCATTAATATGTATACATATGTAAATCAGTATTTAAATTGTTTTGGTGAGGGATTGATTCATGCGTTATAGGTTTTGAATAAAATGATGTTATGGATTTAACGGTTTTCAATTTATATATTTATTAGTATTTTTGTGGTAATGTATCTTCGCATAAGATAGTATTATCACACGTCCAGGAACTTGCCAGATATTTCCGATAACCTGATGAATATTCATGAGCACTCCTATACCAAAAATGTTTAAAAAGCAATAAAACGAAATTCATGACATATACCCTAAATGTTTCATTCTGCACGATTCTTTGTGGATTGTAAATTTTAGATCTTTTAATGATAAAAGTGAAAGTATAGGGAATTCATTTTTGTCACTTGATTCTCTTTTAATTCGTTCTGCCAACAGCAAAATATCTGATGGGCTGTTTATGGCGAGTACTTTTCGTAAAAGTTTCACTAGGTGCAGTAGTTGACAAGGATTTAAAAAATTACATGACATAAGACATCGCAGATATACTGTATATATCTCCGGTGGGCATGGTAATGCATTTGGATATGTGAATCACTGCGATGTTTATGGACATCAGAATTTAACGAACCGCTGTTAAGCACTCCAAATGAGATTTATTTTGTGTACCTGGTGGAATTGAATGTGCATTTTGCATTACGAGTCACACCTACCACCCACCTCCACACGCCAGCAAAATTGCATGTTGATTTCAGATAAATACTGCAAGAATCTGTGAAAAATGTCTGGAACTGGCAATTTAGAAGGAAAACCAGACAGGATATCATTTTACAGAAATTAGTCAAGCTTGGCTGGTATGTCCGAATACATCCGTCGTTCTCACCTGATGCGGCATTTTCAGATTATTTATTACAATCTCTATAAAATGTTCTTAATGGCAAGAAATTAAATTCCCTGGAAGTCTGTAAAAACCATTCAGACCCGTTCATAACACTGAAATATCTTCTGGGAGCATCGAAGCATGAACCTGCCTCAAAGATAGCTGGAAGTAGTAAAATAAAATATGGTTAGATATTTTTTAAGGAAATACGTTTGTTGTTTTTTTGGTTTTTAGTAGTGATGCTCAATATAAAAACTGTAATTAAGAAAACTGATAACGACAACTGACGTTGACTTACACTTTTAATGATCGTGGTTTACAGGAGAGTCAAAATTCAGAAGAGATTTTCACGAGTGAGATGTTCGAGCTAAAAAGAAACTGGTAGCATAGATCTCATAGTTAATTCTATCAATTTCAGCTGTAATATGATGGGACCTAGCCGTCAATCAAGTATTGCGTTTAAATTCGTGAAGTCTATGTACAAAAGAAGAAAGCTTATCAAAACAATAACCACAAAAATATCTATATAAAAAGCACCTTAATGCATTGTGAAAATGACTAAAACCGAGATACCAGCTCAGAGAATCTGAATCTGCATATAAATAGCCGGTGCATCAGATCAGATGTGACATTAATATTCAATGCACGAACGAATAATAGACTTATAAAGACATAAGACACATTCTGGTGAAGAAAACTGTGTAGAACGACACAGTAAACCATCCCTCCTAGCAGCTGTCCCACCAATTGTTTCAATATAATCTTTCCACTTCATATTAGTGGAAAACATTAGATTGAGAGGTGCTGTTATTGCTCTTCTGGAGATTATCGTCAGCCATGTTGATGGAAAGTGAAAAAAGGTTCTGGAAGGCGATTAAAAAAAGAGTAGCCTCGTTCTAGAGGCGTTAAAAGATATTTCCTGGCGTACTTCACCACAGATTCATATTCATTTCTAAGACCTTATCGAACATATCAAATTAACTATTAAGACAGAAGTAAATATTTGTGTCACTAGCACAGGGATCGAATCGAGTACTGATGACATAGGGAAGGTCGTTGATAAAAATTAACAACAAAGTATAAAGCTCTTGGGTACTCCTTAATGAAAAAAGATCTTGAAAAGCAACCGTTCAAAATAATTTTCATTTCACGATTTGATAAGAAAGATTGAAACAAATCAAAGCAAAACGCCATAACCCTTGAACTTGCAAAATCTTCTCAAACGCCTTCGAGATTAGATAAGTCAACATTCTAAGCTTTCTCATTTTTATCTGAAGCTTCACAGACTCTTTCAGCAATCATTGTTAACACGTCGGAAGTTGACCTAGAGAAGCGAAAACCATATTGTTTGTTTGAAAAAATACCCATAAGGTGAGATGCTTAACTAATTCAGAGTTGTTGAGAGCCACCGGTATTTTGCCAAAAAAAGGTAGAAGACCTTATGCCAATAGTTCGAAGAATTATACGGTTCGTCCGAGTTCTTAAAACCAGGAAAAACACAAAATTTTTGTCAACAACCTGGACAGCAAAAAGTAGTAAAACATTTATTCTGGCGTTTGGTTAAAACAAAAGCGCGTTCAGAAGTGCATTTCTTTAACACTATTTCAGGAATAGTATCGATACCACGAGATAATTTGTCGAGATGGCTGCTTTTATCTTCCCCATTTTTCATGTTGAATTCAGTAACAGAAGTACACCAAATATATATATATATATATATATATATATATATATATATATATATATATATATCTTTATGACATCTATCACATTCAAATGAAAAATGATTTTTTAATTACGTCAAAGTTATTGACCATAAAAACAAAAGAACGTTTTAGCCAAGCTAACATAATTTTTTTTTTATTTTAAAAGTCAAACAACGTCTTCGTGGTAATGAAGGAAATTGTGAAGTCTATAATTGAAATATCGAAAGAACGGCTGGGAGAATCAATTGTGAATAAATCTCTTCAATCTTCAGAAATACGATATCATTTGTATTCTTTGGAGAAGTACTTTTCATATGAAGCAAGTGTAGTCTTTTATTTTCTCTAGATAATGTCAATTTTCTAAGCAATTTTATGTCATTAACTTAGCAACTGGAAAATAACGTTAAGTTGATTGATAAAATATAAACACAAGTCCAGATACATTTTGTATTTTCAATAAAAAGTTTCTTTTAAGAAATAAGCGAACAGATTATAAATAGTTTTACTCTTGTCATTCATCGGGAAACAATAGAAGCTTATCAGGTCATGTGATTTTGTTCGGGAGCTCATGTCTCAGTGCTGTGTATATTCTCAATAAAGTTCAAATAATCGAGGGTGAATAGATTTAATTACTGAGTCTTCTTGCAAAATGATTTAGAAGAATATTGGCGACATACTGCGATTGCTTCAAAGATCAGATCGCGCAACAATGTAGCTTTATACCATTACACTGCTTATTGATGAAAAAAACGACACCATTTTAGCAAACGTAAATCATTGTAAGAAAGGAACAAAGATGATATCACGGCATATAAATTGTATATGGCCCGTCTCAAATTGAATCGCTTTGTGAAGCAATTGGCGAATAAGAGAATATCTTAATCTCAAATGAGAGACGGAAACAGATTATATTGCCTTACCTACGTATTTCCTGGAGAGAGGTTAGTCGGACAAACGGCCAAACATTTAAGGTGTGATATTGAGACGAACAGGTTAACTGCTATTCCACAACGGACTTTTTCTAATAGATATTTCTCTAAGAGATTGTTTGTAGTATTGATAATTGAACTAAATATATCGATAATTATCCACGGGATGAATTCGCTATACTCTAAAGTAATATATATATATATAATTATTATATATATATATATATATAATTGTTATTATTATTATTATTAATAATAATAATAATAATAAATACACATATTATCCTACGTCTATGTCAAAACTCTGAGTTTCGTGCTCTATACAATCATCAGGTGCATATTATGAACTGATAGTTACTAGATTTTAAGTTTTATTTTTAGTTCTCGCGTTGTTCAGGTTGTGTGTAGTTAAATTAGTGAATTGATGACCAAATATATTTAGATCCACCATTGCTAATAAATTAGGGTTATTAAGGTGTTTTAAGATGACAAGTTTTCTAAAAGGCACAAGTTACGTCCATTATAAGATTTGTTTTTTGCGATGATACCTCAAGTAATAATTAGTTTTTTGATGTCGTGTTTTTAACTGTCAAACATATTTGAAGAGGGCAGTGCTTTCCAGTATTTACTAATATTTAACGTCAATTTATGACTTTTCTGTTGAACCAAAATAAAATTTAACATCACCATCAGAATGAATGCTAGATTAGTAAATCATATACTTGGTGATACATTGACTGTTGAGTGGGCAGATCGTAATTTTTCGGCAGTTAAAATTTTTTAGTTACTGGTTTTTATTATGGAGTTACTATTATTTTGCAGGTTGGACATGTGCTTATTTAATATCATATTATTATGTTGCAAGATATATTTATCGATGTTTTTAACACAACTATAACTAACCATAACATTGATTTTGGTGAAATCTTTTCCTGTGGGGGAATGGTTTAAATGCTTGCGAATTAAATTTAGTAAAATTCTTCTGATGCTTGTTTGTAGATTACGGCTAAAGGGTGGGTTAAACCATATGATGTAACGTTTACGTAGTTTCGGCTTTATTTTTATCAGTGCATTCTAAACTTAGATTGTGTTTACATTTTTCTATGGCTTTTATTTAATTTTGAAGTTATCAAAAACTTACTTATTACTAGAGTTGGTAGATAATCCAAACTGGATTGATTTATGTAAGTTATCTAATATTCTCTCGTGATAGTTTTATTATACACACACACACACACACACACACACACACACACACATATATATATATATATATATATATATATATATATAGTTTTGTTTTCAGCCGTTGCTGAAGAAGCGAGAAATTCCTCGGAGAAATGGCTATCTAACTGATTTAAATATCGAACTTTTTGTTTTATTTTATATATATATATATATATATATATATATATTATCCTACGTCTATGGCTCGAGGTTTCATGTGTTATGCAATCATCAGGTGCACATTTCAAACTGATGGTTTAATAGATTTTCATTGATATAGGATAATATCTATATTTATTAATATATATATATACATATCTGTTTATACTGTTTTATTAACACTTGAAATATAATACTATACATATGTACAACTCGATCGATTTGGTGTCAGTTGTAGTCCCTATTCCCTAATATATCGGCACATGGAATGAAAGAGGATGAAATTTTAGCGTGTTGCATATATATATGTGTGTGTGTGTGTGTGTGTGTGTGTGTGTGTGTGTGTGTATTAAACTACTTTTGTTGAACAATAAGGTCTGTTTGTCCAAATTTATTAAGTTTCTTCAACTCTCGACTGAGTTTTATAAAATTGGTGGCAAATTTCACAAATTTATTTTTGTTTTGTTTCATTTTTGTTCTGTTTTTAATTAAAAAATTTAGTCTTTTGTCTGTTTATGAAACTGTGCTTGGCTAGACCCGGTGTTTCCTCGTTTGTTGGAACCAATTTCAATAAATTACGTAACGATGATTCCATTTACAAAGTTTACCAATTGTATAAAACAATTTTGTCGAAAGTTGGATAAACTTATGAAAAATGAACACAGTTTTCGATATCTTCAACAAAATTTGTCTAAAAATTTATTTCTACCTAAATACACCTTATTCACACACACACACACACACACACACACATATATATATATATATATATATATATATATATATACATAAATATATATGTTTATATATATATATATATATAAACAGTAGGAGACAAAATCTTAGATCCCTATGAAAATTGAATCGTTTTTCAATTATATCTTATGACCTCTTTAACAGAACGAGGAAGGTTCAACCCAGAATTTAAAAGTTTACTAGTTTTTCTTTTGGAAACTTATACTATTTTTATTAATTCAAACATTTAGGTAAAAAATGACTTCATAACATTCTTCCACTGATCAGTTTTTATAAAAACAGAAACAAAGATTCTACCCATTTTACATAGATATAACTCTTCGTAATGAATATGTCATGTGTGAGTACAATTTTTTGTCATTCTTTAAAGCTTGAGCATTCTTTCTTTAAACAGAAAATATGTCGAAGAGGTTCATACGGTTGCAATGATCAACTACTAATAAATAAAATGATCCCGGAAAATTGCAGGAAAAAGTTCAAAATCTCAACCCAGCGTGGATTACCGTAAAGCACGAACTAAACCGTAATAACTATGGATACAAAGTAAAAAAAAAAAAGAATGTGTTTAATCACCTGTTCTACATGTGTGATATCAAACTCTTTGCCACAGACGACAATGAGTTAAAGAGTATCATCAATATTGTAAAATGTTTCAGTAATGACGTCAGTAAGAATTGCTGATTAGATTAATGTGCAGAAGTAACATTCGAAAAAGGGAGAATTACAGAAACACTCTCAATAGATGTAAATTTTGTCACAGAGATTCTGGAACAGGAACAAGAAGATGCCTATAAATACCTAGGAATCGGTGAAGTAGATAAAATACAGTATGCCCAAATGAAAAAGAAATTAAGAAAATAATACTATAGACGTGTGTGTCTAGCGTTAAATACTGGGTTGAATTCACAACATAACATCAGCCACAAACACAGTACAATTACAACATCTTTAACTGGTCCATAGCTGTCATTAAGCAAATAGGTGTCAAAATGAGAAAGTTTCTCAATTGCCACCGCATTCATCCTGCTGATCGTCTGTATGTAGCCAAATCCGTACAAAACCACAACAATTAGTCTTCAGCTATATCTGAAAACTACAGAAGACTGGATTATGATTTGTGTCAAAGATCATGAAAAAGATAAGAAAATTTATGCAGCTCTGTAGTTTCTCTATTTAAGAACACTGGGAAACCCTCGGATCCCGCAAATTACCGCCCTATCAGCCTTCTTCCGAACTTCGGCAAAGTATTCGAAGCTATTATCAACGCCGAGGTGGTCCAGCATCTCACAGCCCACAAGCTCCTCTCGGACAAACAGTATGGCTTCCGCTTCACCAGGTCTAGTGCTGATATGCTAACGACCATCACCGAGTACATATACCAGGCTCTTGACAAGAATGGTGAAGCTCGAACCGTTGCCTTGGTTATCTCTAAAGCGTTTGACAGAGTCTGGCATGCTGGCCTTCTACGCAAACTGCGGAGTTATGGTATAACTGGGCATTTGTTTGACCTAATCCAGTCCTTCCTCTCTAACCGCACATTGAAGGTGGTATTAAACGGACATACCTCCCAGATCTACCATATGAACGCGGGTGTCCCTCAAAGCTCTATCCTAGGTCCTACGCTCTTTCTGATCTACATTAATGACCTCTATGATGCCATAAGATCCCAAGTAGGTATTTACGCCGATGACACCACAGTCTACTCTCGCCTTGACCAAAAATCGGGTGTGGGCAACAAAGCGAACCTTGCAGCCGAGCTTGGAAAGGACCTTCAATCCGTAGTGGATTGGTACCCTTACCAATCTATCACCCTCTTTCTGACATTTCCTATATCTAACCACTCTTTCTCTTTACCTTCCCCTATATAACCCCTTTCGCAATAGTGGCAGTGGAATGCCTTGCTTGGGTGAAATGATTAAAAAAAAGAGGAAGCCAGCATATTCAAATGAGAATTTCAAGTAGATGAAAATGTTCAAGTAAGCCCTTATGCATCTACTTCAGCAGTAAAGAACCTAAAAAAGAAAGCAAAAGCAAATGTAATGTACCAAATGCAGAAATGATGGCAAAATAAGTCGCTTCATTGTCAATACTTTGCCCGTACCAAACAAAGACAAACCCCATACACATCAGTGGTTACGTAGGGGAGGGATTAAAAAATTAAAACCAAAGGTTTGATTCTGACTGTACAGTATCAATGCTTGCTAACTAGGAATTACCAAAGCGAAAAATTGTGTAATAAATATCTAAAAACAACTGACTATTTTGTCTCAGATTGCATCTTATTGATATTATTGGCTGCCACTAAATATAAAATTCGGTATAACAGAGTGGTCCAATATCTGCATTGAAAAATATGCAACTTTTAAGAAAAAGAAATTTGTATGAACACTATCTAATCCTGGTTACAGAGATAGGAGCTGTGACAATTTTATGGAATATTACAATATACACTGACAGAACAATCAAAGCTAATTGCCGAGACATCGTGATCAGAGACCTCAAAACAGATTATGCTTTCTTATTGACATGGCAGTCCCTGGCGACTGTAATGCATCTTTGAAGATCCTGAAAAGCTATCAAAGTGAAAGGACCTTGAAATCGAAATCTTAAAAATGTAGCACGTGAAAGCAGCAACAATTCTAGCTGTAGTTGGAGTTCTCGGATTGATTAGAAAATGTTCCGATAGACTAATTTGAAGGAATTCCTGGTAGCCCATGCCTCAAAGAAATACAAAAATTGTACTCGCAATTACATCTCACATCACACAAAGGGCTTGATCTATGTAAAATGTGTGTAATCTTACTTGTTTTTACATTTGTTTTTATTTTGTGTGTGTGTGTGTGTGTGTGTGTGTGTGTGTGTGTGTGTGTGTGTGTGTGTGTGTGTGTGTGTGTGTGTGTGGTCTTTTTCTAAAAGAATATTCAGTGAAAAATATCATGATACCATTTCTGGCCCTATATATTTGTTTTGGAGCCGAAAAGAAAGGAGTGTACACCAAAAATCAAAGAAATAATAATAATAATAATAATAATAATAATAATAATAATAATAATAAAGGCAGTAAATACAAACAAGATTTAAATTTAATAGATTCTATCGAAAAGCAAAACAGAAGCCAAGAACCAACTATTGCGGCAAAAAAATGAAAAAGAAAGCCAAGGATAAAGCTCTTGAACACATGGCAAGACAAACCTCTACATGGCCAAAACGTGCTAATAAATCCAATGTTGATAAAGTTACGTACATCTGGATTAAAATCTGAGACCGTATGCTTTATTCTTGCAGCGCAAGACCAAAGTCTTTTCACTAAGAACTTTCAGGCAAATATTATATATAATAACGTGGATCCAAAATGCAGGTTCTGTAATAAATACCAAGAAACAATAGACCATAGAATCTCAGAATGTTCTGTACTTGCCCGAAATGAGTATAAGAATCGTCACGATAGAGTGGAGCAATATTTACATTGGACAATGTGCAAACACTATGGAAGATATGTAAACAAACACTGGCACCGGTTAGAGAAATAGAAGATGTCACCATTTTATGGGATTACACCATCTACACAGACAGAAAAATTGAAGCAAATAAGTTGGACATTATTGTTAAAAACCAGAAAGAAAGAACTTGCCTATTAATTGATATGGCTTGTCCAGCGGATTGTAACATAGCAACCCAGGAATTCAAAAAACTGTCAAAGTATAAGGACCTGGAAATTGAAATAGACAAAATGTGGAAATTGAAAACAAGAATCGCGCCAGTGATAGTAGATGCACTTAGAATGATAAAAAATGGAACAAAACAACACATTGAAAGAATCCCTGGTAACCCCAGTTTAAAAGATATACAAAAATTGTCTTGTTAAGTACAGCCCACACACTAAGGAGAACTTTGTCTATGTAACACTAGAGATGTTAGGGGAAATAGACAAAAACATGAAATGGAGCCATAACAACACACTACGACTTGCCTTAGGCCTTCCCGCAGACTTGGAAGGTAGTGCGACGATAGCAGAAATCGAAATATGATGAAGAATGACAACATAATAAAAACTGTATAAAGTTTCTTTAAAATTTAAGCTCTTTTTGCCTAATCTATTTTGCTAGCAAATGGTTAGCGGATTTTAAGTTTAAGTCCCCACTCCCTGAAACAAAAAGTGGACGCCATGCACTGATTACTTAAATAGTTTCAACATCCTCGTTTAGTAAGATTTTACTTAAACTAAAGAAGACCTGAAACTTGCTGACTATTTAATCCAGAGGTTGACCCTAAACTTTTGACATATAATGGATATGTGTTTTGTTTTGTTTTGTTTTGTTTTTAACTTTTTTTATTGTTTTCACCTGGTCCACTTCCCAATCTGAAGATGTAACTGTTGGGGTGAAATTGAAACCATTCAGTGTTGATTTCTATGTTCACACCATGTATGTATGTATGTATGTGTGTATGTATGTATGTATGTATGTATTAAATTATTTTTTTTTATTTCAACCAGCCAAGTTCATTTGGCAAAACTGAGCTTAAATTTATATATATATATATATATATATCTGTAAATTAAGATAAAGTTTAGAGGGGAAATAGCCATTTTCAACATGTCATTTTAAGACATGCATTGTCGACTCCGTTTAAATAAAGAATGAGCAAATATTCTAATGCCGGAGGAGGCTTGGTCTAGTAAAGGAAGAGATTGGGGGATATTTGCTTTTATCGGATTAAGCTAGCGGAATCTTGGTAGTAATTTTTCTATGGTAGTGGGAGGTATGTGGTTTGACCATTGGGTTAGTAGTGGAAGGTAGTGGGGAAGGTAACTGCTTAGCCAAATATTTTTTTTAAATCTTTATTGTGATTAATTGGAAATTGAAGACCTCCACAAAAATACGACACCAAACGTTTAAAATGCAAATTTAAAAATTAAAAATCTTTCATGAAGCTTTTATTTTGCTTTTAATTTCAAGCTAAGCGATGCATTTTATTATTTCCAGTAAGCAAAATACTTTGCTGTATTTTAAAATTAATTTGAATTGACTGGAAAAGTTTTTTTTTTATTTATTAATAGCTGATAAGCACCCTTTTTAGTCGTCTTTCATTGCAATGAATTCCATTTATTATAAACTAGCAGTATAGCCCGGCGTTGCTCGGGTGTAATGAAATCTTTAAAACTAATCCATGGTCCTGGAGCTCAGATCTTTGGACGTTGGCACAAAAGACTACAAAGCAATAGTTGTTTCCAGTTAAAGCGAAACCGTAGACTGAAAGAAAAATGAATAGATGTAAGTCAAATTTTGATTTCCTGGTATCGATATCAAATAGGTTTTTTCGTCGTAAACTGAATTTTGAAGGCTAAATAAGTCCTCTGAGTAAATGGTATCATGGCTGAGACTAAGAACTGCAATTATACCTACTTAGAGCCAAACCCCAAGCAAAAACTAAAATCAAAGGGCTGATAAACAGACACGCACATAAACATCTTGCCTTATATATATATATATATATATATTATCAATTTTCTACACTATTGTAAGAACTACAACGTTGAAACTTCTGAATATCGTTTCTTATGTCTTTGACTATGAGTGTATCAAATTTGATTAAAATCGGACCACTCCTTCTATAACCCGATTTTTTCGATTATTGATTTTCGATATTTTTCAGGGGTACCTCGTCACAAAACCTAGCTAAGACCACTCTCAGATGCTTATAGTACAACTGTGTAAATTTTCAAGAAAATCAGTTCAGCCGTTTCAGAGTCTATAGGTAACGGACACACACACACCCAGAGATACACACAGAGACAAAGTTCCATTTATAAATAAGTTTAGATTCCCTTTATTATAAATTCTATTTATTAAGAAATCTTCCAAAAATACACTTTTCTGAAACTTTATTTGAAAGAATGTTAGCAATTTCAGTGTATAATTAATCTGATTTGAACTAAATGTTATTTACTTTAAGTTTTAAATATCCTAGAAATGCTTTTTTTTATCATGACAGTAGCCGTCTTTAGGCGACAATAGCATTTTTGATGTGTTGACTGCTGATGACAGATTTTTTGTTGTTCTATGGAAACCTTATCATTAAAACTGTTATGACTCGTTACTATCGGTTAGTTAAAATGGAAGTTAAAATATTAAATCTTGCTTAGGCTACTAGTTTTAATGTCTGTTAGAAATACTCTTGACTAACTCCAACTTGCAGTTCTTTATTTAAGTCGTCTAGCCTATTTCATTTGTGTTACCGTGGGTTGTATTATTTACTCCACAACATCACTTTTTTTTTAAATTTCGTTTTATTAATAAATATTTTATCTTATTTCTTAGGATTCAGTTCATCCTCTTGCTGGCAAGTTCGCCAACGTAATGATTTTTTTTTTTGTTTTACGTTTTTGGTCAATCTCTACCTTTTCCATACGTTTAATTTTTTCTGGTAATTATACGTTCAAGGAATTCGTGTTAGTACATCAAAAGTATCATACAGTACTTGCATAGATTTTATTTTCCTGCAAGCCTTTCTTCAGTAAATCTTTTCTTTAACTATTTGCAATGACTTTTGTGTTCCTTTTTTTCCTTTTACTATATCTATCGGCTCTCCAATTTGTGACATTATTACGTCGTCTTCCTACATTTTAGTGTATTTTTGTCATTAATTCATATTCTGACTTTTTTTTAACCTGATAACAACTTGTCGAACACCGATTTAACTTTTCACGCGAACATCAATTATGCCGGCCAAATGCCTAACGGCGTATAGAGGTTTGGCGTTATCCGGTACTCACAAATCGTTCAGCTTGTCCATTTGTTCTTGGGTAATACATTTACTGTAACTGTAGATATATATATATATATATATATATATATAGAGATAGATAGATAGATAGATTTGCAGTTACAAATCTTCACTTAGTAAAGGTATCCACTACCACAAAAATGTGATCCGTTTATTAGAATTGCGAAATCTACATGCAGTCCTGACCACGGAGTATCTGTCTTTAACCAAATTTGTAATTTCGGGATAAGTTATATTGCTGCCAGAACACAACCTCTGTTAGCTTTTACTACTTTTTTCAATGTCTTGATCTATTTTGGTCGAGTATACATAGCTTCTCATAAGAAATTTCATAATTTAAATTCCCAGTTGTTCACTATGAAATTCGTTTAATATCCTCTTTTTATAATATACTATTTTTTGTGTGAAAATCAGTAAGTTATCGCATAGCGTATATGCATATATTATTGCTAATGCCTCTTTTTCAATCTGGCTGTATTATTTTTTCTTCTGGTAATAGTGAACGTGAAGTATGTGCAATTGCTTTCATGTTACCGTCAACACTTTTTAAAATTACTGCTCCTATACCATAATCGCTAGCATTTGAAGCCAATAGGATTTCCGCTTTTGGATCGTAGTGCGTTAATGACAAGTTTGACGTTATTAGTTTTTTTTTCTCTTCAAACAATTTTTGGCAGTTATCAGTCCAGTTCCACTTTACGCAATTTTAAGTAAAATGTTCAGTGAAGCGCTCAAATTCCGCATATTAAGTAGATAATAGTTTGCTTGTCCCAGAAATACTTGTAAACTAGTAATGTTTGTCGGGGGAGATATTTTTAATTGCAAATCTTGCACTTGACGAAACTGGTTGACGACCATTTTTGTCAATGATTTGTTCTAGGAACTTGATTTGAGGTAAAAACAATTTTTACTTTTCTTCACTGAGTTTGAACACG
Source organism: Ascarosepion bandense (assembly GCA_037127315.1). Classification (NCBI taxonomy): domain Eukaryota; kingdom Metazoa; phylum Mollusca; class Cephalopoda; order Sepiida; family Sepiidae; genus Ascarosepion; species Ascarosepion bandense. Next base: position 703,741 of record JBBBDQ010002126.1, on the reverse strand, counting down.
TTCTTTTGTCTTGTAATGAATACTTATGGGATTATAAACACTTGTTTAAACCTGTCGAATTTTCTTTCTTTACATACACTATTGGTGATGTCCATTTTAAATGGTTAATCTTTTCAATTATACCTAGTTTTTCAATTCTGTCTGATTCTTTGGTGAATTGATCCAACACTGCGAATAATATACCCATTTCAGTTTTAAACACTGGCGTCGGCCCTTTTTTTAATTGACTTATTTCACTTTGGATTTTAAACACAGATCTAACTCAACCGTAATAAAATATTTTTTTCAATTCGTCCTTTAAATTTTCACTCTGATTTTTTTTAACTCGTCGCTTTTCCACTTACATTTTTGCAATAAACATATATAGGCAAATTCCTGAGCTCAAATAATTCCATCCAGTCAGTACTGGATAAGTTTAAAGTATTTTTTTAACACCTAAGCCTTAGCTTTTACAGACTTGTTAGAAAATGAGACGTGACAAGTTATTTTGCCAATAAAAAATAATTACTTCCCTGACACGTTATTTGCTACTTTCGAAGTCCTTTTTTGATACAGCTTTCCCCGTTTGCTTTCCATGTGGCTTTATTGATTATTAGGATATCACTACTCGTCTCTAGTTGCTTTTTTACATCATCCACATTATTAATTTTCACATACACAAATTTTCTTTGGTTTTCTGTGAATACTTTTTCCTTCGCAACGCTGTGTAGGATCTTTTTTGTGAGAACTTTTCCACACTTGTAGCGTTTCTAATTCTTAAAGGGACAGTCATCTTTGATATGTAACTTTCCCCATAAAAAAAACATTGATTTTTTCCCCATCTTTTTCTTGCGCTGGTGTGCATGCGCATTCGTATTTCTTGAGTATCTTGTGGAAATTTTGCTTAATGCGGGCAAGTGTTTGTGCATGAGTTTAATGAATATTTTTCCTACATTTGTTTTTACGTTTTTCTTGTACGGTGGGTTGAATAGTTTTTTTCTCTTGGCTTTTTTATGCTGTATGTGAGTGTTGCCTAAAATCGACTATCTAAAAATAGTATGTCCGGGTAATGAGTCTATATCCAAACAACTCTAACTAACTCTGCACCAACTTACTGACCAACTAGTTAACTCAACAAATCTGCAACTACTATCACTACTGCCGTTCTTTCTATAGTCAGGATTATACGTACACATCAGGTGAGTCCATTCTTGTGTACAAAGGGGCAATTCCCAACAGTTTCACTCAAAGTATTGTTGGAAAGCTTGTAGTTAATTGATTGTGGTATCTTAATTATTCAGGTTAAATGTGTATATACAACGGTTTATCATTGGTTTTGCTGAATAGCTTATATTTAACTATTTTTAGGTTGAAGGTAACATCTAGAAAGTCTACTTGGTTTAGGTAATTTTTATGTCTATGTCGAATCCCATATTTTTGAAAATCTTTATAATTGTTTTTCTAGTTTTGTCAGTGTTTTGTTTTTCATAGTTTTTAAGATTATGAGACCGTCATTCCTGGATAGGCCTGTATCATTTCGATCGATTGTTTTACCTTGTTTATATAGCAAATATATACCTATGAGTTCACAGGTCTGCACCGTCAAAGCTTCCCATTGTAGTGTCACAGGTTCCTTCTTTCTAAAAATTCTAGTTTTGAAACTAGAAATTTGGACGAAGTAAGCCCTCCTAGTAACAACAAATTACGCAAGGACTACATAACTGAAACACACAGAAAATCATCAAAAACAACAGAACACAATATCAATAAGAAAGCTAAAACAATCCCCGAAAAATTAGGCCTAGAAGACCGAATAAATTGCATCGATAAGGCTCAAGAATTTATCACACTAAAAGTTCACAAGAATAATTTCAGAATAAACGCAACATGCAAACTCATAAACTCTATTTAAAGAGAACTAATGTAAAATAAATAAAATAATATTAGAATGAATTAATTCAGAACTAAGGAAGAAATTATGAGTAAATTAATGGAAAAACACAAAATCAACTATAAAAAAAACAAATATAATTTTAAATTAATACAACTATATATAAAAGAATTGTACCTTATAAAAGAACCCAAACTAAATAAGGTCATCTTCTTAGCCTAAGAACAGATAAAAATATGTATAAACGAAATAAAAAATCATTAAACACTACCCAAAATCATTACTATTAGAAATGAAGATGCATGGATAAAGACAGTAGGGACTTTTGACACGACAATAGGAAGCCTTGAAGGACTCTGGAAACCAAAAAACTATGCATACAAAACTTCCTTTACAAACTGTACATACATGAACAGCACAATGCTTTCTAAACATTTCTGGGATATTAAAAAGAAAAAACTAATCACACCAAAAATGTTATGGAAAATAAGGAAAAGAACAAAGCCTACAACAATCAATCTAAAACTGTAAACTCTACATGGAGGAAAACATTTTTACTACGTTACTTGAAAATCGAAAACTGAAAACGAACAAGAATGAATAAAAAATAAATACAATTGAATAAGTAAACAAAAGCAAGGAAAATAAATTCATTCAAGCAAATAAATGAACTAAGTAAATAGAAAACAAATTAACAAACAACGCTCACTAAAATAAGAGCTAGTATAATACAATAAGCAACCCACAATACATCACTGATGTGTATATATAAAAAGTCAAGTCGAGCAAAAATAGACTGTCGCCTCTGGCTGTTGACTACAATGATTACTTTAATATTTATATTTAAATACTCTCTTTCTCTGATATTGTACACCTTAACCCATAAATATAGCATGCCTTAAATCTTAAACTGTATTTTATTATATATATATATATATATATATATATATATCTACACGCACACACATACACACACACACACACACACACACACACACACACATATATATATATATATATATATATAATAAACTGTCTTTTCTTCTGTTTTTCTCTATCCTTAAGATTGGGTTCGACAATTGATCCGTTGTTATGAATGAGTAACGCAATCGAAGTGAACAACTGTCCCGTTGCTATAAAAGAAAAAGCCATTCAAATTTGATGAAAATTGATAAAATTACAGGCGTGTGCAAGTGGGTGAGCGCATCTCCCACTTACAGACTTTAAAATTCATGGACTATATTAAATTAAGAATATACTCGTGCATATATACATACCAATGTGTCACATTCTTTTCTTTAGAAAATCACTACGGAATTAAGTGCATTGACAAAGGAGAATGGATGTAGCTTAAAGGCTACCCAAATCGTCTTTTCATTCAATTTATATTTTGAAATGTTAATTTATAGTCATTTGTAAATACATAAATAGCTCAGGGTAAATATTAAAGTAAATTTATAATTTAAACTTAATTTGTACTGTGATGACGAACAAGCAGGAATTAACTCATTTCTCAATAAATATAATTTTAGGTCAGTCAATTCTGTTTTATAAAGTATAGGAACAGGACAATTTTTCTAGAAACAAAAAAGAGAGTACTGGATTGCTATGTAATGTCAGTTCTTTAATATGGCAGTGAATGCTGGGCAATATCATCGAAGGTGAAGGAAAAAAATTGAAGCAACTAAAATATGGTTCTACAGAAGGATGCTGCGAATAGAGCATGTGAGCAATGATGAGGTTTCGAAAAGGATGAGAACGAAAAGGAAATTAATACTGAGCGTCAGGAAGAGACAGCTGAAGTTTCTGGGATATGAAATGAGGAAAGAGGGCTTTGAGAACCTGATACTAACAGGACAGATAGAAGGAAAAGGAGCCAGAGGAAGGCAGCGGATAACATATTTGAAGGACCTAATCAGGGTTATGAAGAAATGAGGGTTGCATGGTGAAAAAGGAGAAGGCGTGCTAAGAGCCACCAGGGATAGGGAGACGTGGAAAGCCATGATCGCCTACGTCCTGAAAGGACACGGCACATAGAAGAAGACAGTATAGGAAAATTAAAAATGCAAAAACAAGGAGATTAACAAATTTTATATAAATCATAACCGTAAAATAATGATAGGTCTATATTTATTGTTAATTCTTTCATTAAGAAATGTAATATAATATTTTTTTAAAAATAAATGTCTCATTATTTCACACATTTCATTAGTTTAGTTCTCCATTAGCAATTTTTCGTGTTTTCCCCTCTTCCAATACTGATATGATTTTTTTTTTCAGCTTTTGTAATAAGCAGTCAAATAAACCCCAAAATCGGCAAATCATTATCGGGGTGAGCACGAAGGAAAACTTCACACATTTTAGACAAATTGGAATGGGTGTGACTTCATTATTCAAATCAGATGATTATGACGGTATTCTCCTAACAAAAATTTCGCTACGATATACCATTTTCGCTTTATGAAAATAACAAATAGAAATTCAATCGTTATATTAACGATTATAAAATGTGGGAAGATGCCACATTCTGACGAATATAGTCAAATTTCTCCCAAATTAAGTTTTTATCAAGATATTTAGAAGCCTAATGATAAAAATAAATATTTTATGACGCAGTTTGAGTCAAATTCCGCTAAATTTATAGTCAGGTTCAAATATACATTTTCTAAAGCTATTTCAACTGAATGAGTAATATTGAAATTGCATTTTTTTTAGAATTTAGCCTAGAGCTTGTGATAGCGGGGAAGCTAGGCAAATATAAAACTAAAGCTGAGATCCTTTCATTTTTCTGCTTTCAGGCTCCTATTAAACAAATGCAGTTGAAATCTCGAGGCAACATTTCTTATTCGTGCGTTTTTTTCTCACTCTCAACCCAATCAAAACACTCTAAGAGGTGAAGAGAACAAAATTTTACCAGAGAGAAAATTATCACCTGATGTCAGATATGACCCTCAATTTGCTTTTAACTGAGGCGATAAATGCCTTGTTAATTTGAACGCCTCCAAAAAGATTGCTCACTGTAAATCCTCTTAAAGAACATTTTACACTTCCATCACCATGACAGATACTACCCTCTTAAAAGAGCAACTCACTGTCGATCTCACGCTTTCCACTTACCTGAAGTGGAACGATTATATTGAATTAATTGCTAGGTCTGTTACTAGGAAAGTTGGTTCACTGTGTCGTACGAAACAATTTATCTCGCTAGAATTTCTCTTGTATATTTGTAAGTCTACCATTCATCTGTGTATCGGGTATTGCAGTCGCGTCTGGTTTGGTACATCTACTATGTGTCTAGAGATTCGTCACAAAATCTAAAGAAGAATCTACAACGTTATCAGTCCTGACGTGGCATCTCGGCTTCAGTCACTTTACCGCCACCTTTTGTGTATTTTCTACCAATATTTTCACGATAATTGTTCTGGTAAGCTTTTCTCTTTGGCAGCTCGACTTCATGTATTTAAACGCAGTATTAGATTGGCAGTTAGGTCTTATAATTTTACTACTGTAGTTTCTTTTTGTAAGCAAATTGTAAATTATTTCTTCTCCCGCACTTCACAATCGTGGAAACCGCTTCAAGCTCTCCTGAAAACTTCTTGTAAGAGACGTGTCTCTTCAGAACGTTGGCGATCATAGTTCTCCACTAATTTTTGTACTTTCTAACTGATAATAAATTACATGTTTTCGTTACCGCTCTTAAACCTTGCTCCGCCAGGAATTTACTCACTAGGTAGTTTCGTCTTCCATCCATCTAGCCTTAAATCTGTCCTGTGAGGACCAAATTTTCCAAGTCCGCTTTCTTATAAGTATAAGTGTTCTTTTTTGTTACATTTTCCCTAAAACTTCTTCGATGATCACATATTTGACCAATAGCATTCTCAGAATCCTCCTGAAGAACTACATTTCTTTTGCTTCAAGTCTCTTGTTCTTCTGTCATAATCGTTATCTTCTATCTTCTTGAAACTTGTTATTTGAAAAGAAACTTGTTATTTGTTTATTTGTTTTGTTTTGTTTTGTTTGTTTTTTTATTTTTAATAAGACCTTGTATCTTAGTTTCTTTTATTACCTTTATTAGTGTGAAATGATTAAAAAATGTGGAAAGTCATTTTCCGTTGTAAGAGTTGCCTTAGTGATTTTTCCTGAAATGACTCCTTGCATTTGAGGTCAAATTAAAACTATATCAATCCGGAAAAATATACTTACTAGCTATTTTTTATGCAAAAATTACCACAGACATTTACGTAAATAGTGACACGTGAGAAATATTGTTTAATACGAGTTTTACTTTATCATATCATTACTGATTTTTATACCAATGAATCGATCTGACAGTTCAATCAAAACTTCTCCCTCATATTTGAATTTGACTCCAAACATGACTGTAGTTTCGTGTCCTCTCTAGTCTTGGGTTTTATTTCAAAATTAATTAAAACCCAATAAGGTTAGTCACTTAATTCACTTTGGTGCAAAACGTAAATAATTTGCTAACTCCTCCATCAAATGCAAAGCTTTTCTAAGTACGTACCAACAAGAATCGAACTGATGACACTAGTAAAAGTCTGTGAAACTTACAGCTGTGCACGTCTTCGTTTGTATTTTAGAAGAATTTGCGTTTTTTACAGAACATTACTTCAAAGATACTTTTATCTACACATCTAAAAACAATGACTCCGCTGTCTTATTAACAGTAGACGAAGAAGTACAGAAAGGTTGTCGGTCTATTTAGACGAATAACTTAAAAATGTACATTTTATTCCACATATACGTACTCGGTACATCGATTCTTCATTTCCTTTAACTTTTACATAACGTTTTGAAACATTTTTCCGCACCCTAGTTAATGTGTATCAAAATTGTTACACACCTTTGCACTAAAAATCATCTCATGCACACATCTAAGTATTATTACTCTATAATGTTAGTAAGTTTTTGTTTTAATAACAGAGTACAGGTCAATCCTTCGTTTAAACATATTTTATTAAACAGAACGAACGAGGGATTTTATTTAGTGCATCCTGGTGTTTAATAAAACATTTGATATCAGCAGACTTCCCTTTTTTACTTTATTCATTCATTTTTTACGGCTTAACAATTTTTTACAAGTTACTTAAAGCCGGAAAATATTTTTAGATTGTAACAACGTTTTCGTTTTTAGAGTTAATAATAAATCTATAACAGTGCTGGAAACATGGACGACCTAATCAAGTCAGTTTTTATAGCACTGCCTAAGTATCCAGGTGCAAACGACTGCGAACTCGACTGAGCATGATGAGCCACATAACAAAACTCATGATCCGAGTTCTGGTGAATAGAGTGCAAAGAAGAATCAGGCCAGAGATAAGACAAGAACAGTGCGAGTTCATCAAAGACACCGGAACAAGGAACGCCAAATTTATGATTAGGATGCTATCAGAAAGAGCAATACAAATGAAAAAGGACGTGTACTTATGTTTTATAGATTATGCAAAGGTGTTTGACAAATTATGCCACAAAGAACTGATAGAAATGCTGAACAGCCTCGACATATTTGGGAATGACAGTAGAGTAATCAAGAATCTCTACTGGCAACAAACCACCTGCATATGAACAGGTAACGAATTGAGCAGATATACAAATATAGAAAGGGGCTTACGACAAGTATATGTCTTTTTATCGGATTTATTTAACTTGTACAGCGAGACTATTCTGAGGACCCTAGAAGTTATGTCAGAATTCGTCATCGGATGACACAATCTGAACGTACAAAAGGTACGAATATGATACAGTACTGATAGCAGACACGGAAATGAAACAACAAGACCTCCTAATGAAGGTAGCTGAAGAGAGTGAAAAGAAAGGACTACAGAGAAACTACAAGAAAACCGAATGCATTGTCATCAGCAAAAAGAGCAGCCCAAAATGCTAAATACAGGTGGTGGATACTAAAATCAAGCAGGGACAAAAATTTGAATACCTGTGAAATGTTCGAACGGAAGACAAAAAGTGCTGCACTGAGATCTGAAAGCGAATTGCCATGGCGTTGAACGCGTTCCAGAAGTTGAGTAGAGTATTAAGAGACAGGAAAATTTCGCTATAAATAAAGAAAAGGGTACCGGGTTACTATGGGATTTCAGTTTTTCAGTATGGCAGTGAATGCTAGACAATCTCATCAAAGATGAAGGAAAATCTTTAAGAAACTGAAATGTGGTTCTACAGAAGGATGCTTCGGATATCATGGATCAAGCATGTGAGCAATGATGATGTTTTCGGAAAGGATGGAAACGAAAATGAAATTAATACTGAGCATCAGGAAAATACTGCTAAAGTTCCTGGGATGTGTAATGAGGAAGGAGGGCTTTGAGAATCTGATACTCACAGGCTAGATAGAGGAAAGAGAGACAGGAAAAAGCAGCGTGTAATATACTTGACGGGCCTAAGCAGGTGGATGGCAGAGAGGAGGCTGACTTAGGTAACAGGAGAAAGCATGCTCAGAGCCACCAGGGATAGGGAGACGTGGAAGCTCATGATCGCCTACGTCCTGAAAGAGAAGAAGAAGAAGAAGAAGAGGATTTTTGTGATACAAGCCTTACAAATTAACTCATAGTTAGGGGATAAGAAGTGGCGTCATACCTTTCCTAAGTGAATATAACGAACACAATTGGAATTGGAACACGCCTCTCCGATTAACAATTCAAAACTATTGTCCATAATACCACCCGCACATCCAAGCCTACAGCGATATCAGGAGAAAGCTATCAAATAAATTTTTGAATTTCTGTGTTCCGAGAATTTTGATCATCATTTACTTTCAAGGATTGTGTCATTTATTTGTTTTTATTTTTTTTTGTTTTCTTTTGGTGTTGTTGTTGTTGTTGTTGTTGTTTTATCAACACTTTGTTGGTTATTTCAAACCAAAATATATTTTAGTTGTAGAAATAATAATTTTTTTACGAGTGAATATTGCATGAACAAATTTATGAGAATAGGAATTATTTCTTCTTATACAATACGGATGTGCGTTGTGGTACAGTGGATATCGGCTCGGAATGAGAAGCTGGGAAGCTGCGTTCGAATTCTAGTTGAATCCATTGCATTCACTTACGCGCAAATACCCTTGGGAAAGGTATTAATCCGTCTCTTCCTTCCAGTTATGGGTTAAATAGCAGGTCAAATTGAGTTCTATAGCCTTGGTCGGCAACCAATCTACCGCAGAATGCAATGGCAATCTACAGCGGGATAATCTTCTGCCCAGTCAGTCATGTCTCTTTCGAGACATGATCGCCCAAGCATGTATCACATATGGCACTTAACTGACTGATACAATTCCCACTATTTTAGCTGGGAGAAGAGATAAATTCAAACCTTTTTGTTCAAGTGAATAAAACGAGTTCGACTCATCTTTCTAATTACACATTTCAAACCGGTATCCATTACACCAGTCATACATAATTTTTCCGATTAATGTCATCGATAACCAAGAGAATGTTATGTTGTTAACATAATTGTACATGGGTTCAAATGCTATGACAGTGAAATTGATTTTAGTGTCACGTTACTATTTTGACTTTATGCTTCAAAGCAATTTTGACACAGGAGTACCGATATTAAAACAAATACTATTTTTCGTGGATTTCTCGTTTTTGTATTGATAGTGTGTGTGTGTGTGTGTGTGTGTGTGTGTGTGTGTGTGTGTGTGTGTGTAAGAGAGAGATACAGATAGACAGACAGACAGACAGACAGACAGGCAGAGAGGGAGAGAGATATTGTTGGGATGTTATAATTTTCAATTCTTCGACTTTTATGCAATTGAAATTTCTACGTTGTGTGTCGTCTCTGGATTTGCGCGCTACAACATAAAACGGTATAGGGTAATTTATTTTATTTATTTATTTATTTTTTTAATCATTTCACCCAAAGCAAGACATTTTACTGCCACTGTTGAGCAGGGGGTTACATAGGGGAAAGTGATGAGAAAGAGGAGTTAGTTATAGGAAATGTCAATTGGTATTCGTTTTATTATAAGTAGCAGCCTGGATTCTAAGAGGTAGAAGGACTGACGTGACAAAAACGCATGTCGCACGATGACTCAGCCCCCACCCCGGCAATGGTACCTCTCATTTTTACTTTTTTAAAATACATAATAGTTAAAATCATTGCCAAGTGTGACTTGTAGCTTATTCGTCCATCTCTCGTTATGCCTCCAGATCCAGCGTCATATACACTAGTTAAAATACATATTATACTACATAAAAACAAATACATTCAGACATATGGTATAACAGCAAATAATCATTTACAGAAATGCACAACAATATAAAACATTACAACTATCACTCCACTCGCATAAATATGTAAATATTACCTCTAGCGGGTGTTGGTATCCTCTCCGTATTACACAAAGTTGATTTCTCGAGTTGGGTCAATCCATGCAACTTATTTTAGGGGTGTGTTATTATTTATGAAACCTCTTGCGGGAATACAAAATGCAATTGTTCAAAGCCGCACATGTGACTGTTAAACTATTTTTTTGTTATTTTTTTTCCTCCGCCTGCACAAAGGTGCATGAATATTTGGAAATGTATTTCCGTTTGATCTTTGGTAAACCTACAGAATTGTTCACTCATTTTTTTAACACGAATTTTTTTGTATATGCATTTGGTTACAATAAGTCAATAAATTGAATTTCTTATTGTTGTCATCATTTCTACCAGTTTATGCTTAGCTCCTTATACTGGAACGCTTGTTTTGCCAAAAAACTCTATGGCTACAATGGATAAACTTAATTTTTTAAATAATCAGAGCGCGTCTACGTGTTTTATGTCAATCACAACGATCACAATTGCAATAAATTTGTCTTTGTAATTCACTATTGAGAATGAACTCTGAAAAAATCGAAAGTATTTGGGTCGTAAAAAAATCTAGAACGTCTTCTTTGATGAAATCCATCTTAACACCAAGAAACGAGTTAAATGACTAGAAAGGATTATAATAAATTAATACATATAACACGTCTACATTAGTCAATTAAACTTGTTTGAATGACGATATGCTTCATAAACACACACACACACACACACATGGGTGTGTGTGTGTGTGTGTTTATGAAGCATAACGTCATTCAAACAAGTGTGTGTGCGCGCACGTGCGTGTGTGCGTGTGTGATCCTTTCACACCGAACAAGACGATAAACCGCAAGGGGTTAATGAGTGTGAAAAATGTGAAAAAGGGAAAAAATATTATGAAGGAAAGAAGACAATTAAAAAAGAAGTATGATGACGACAGAAGGCAACAACTGACATTGCATTTAATTTTTGAAGCTCAAGGATAACCTGAACTCAAGAAGCTGGAAGAGAATTCCACAAGCGAGAAGTGTAAAAGAAACTTAGCATAATAAGTTACGATTACATCTATAAATGCACAAGCGTTCACGTGTGTGTGTGTGTGTGTGTGTGTGTGGCTAAGTAAAATTCTGCCAGCTAAAGGTATTTTTAGATCTAATTTATTATATACTATTAATAATTTGTGGTAAGTATGATCGCCAGTTCATGTTCATGCGGACGGCCTTATGCCAGACTAAGCTAAGCTGAACAAATGTCTCATGTCGAACAGTGACCTTTACACAGCCTTTGACAGAGAAGATAGTGTGTAACTAATCAATTCAACAAACCACTCTCCCATAATTACTGCATTCAGGCAATTGTGAGAAAACCGTGGACTGAACATGTGAGCACTGTGAAAATTTTAAGGAACTACAAAGAATTTTATACTAAAAATCAGAATGGGAGAGTTGACCTTTTTAGAACACATAATAAGGAAAGGGGAGTTGAGAATTGAACCTGCACAAGATATATTAAATGACTACATTGAATCATAGATGCATCTACTGCTAGAAAGGTTGGTTCACAGTGTCAGGCCAGGAAGTTTTTCTCAACAAAATCTATTTTGCATATTTATAAAGCTACCATTCGTCCGTGCATTGAATACTGTTACCATATCTGGCCGGGTGCTTCTATTTATCTTGAGGTTCTCAACAAAATACAAATGTGGATCTGTAATATAATTGTTCCTAACTTAGCAGCCCGCCTTCAGTCACTTTCTCACCAACATGGTGTGGCTTCCCTCTGTCTTTTTTACAAGTATTTTAATGGAAACTGCTCTGACAAGTACCCGACCACATGTATTTACACTTGCTACTAGATTGGCATCGAGGTCTCATCCTTTTACCGTCAAAATAGTTAAATGTAACCGCATCTCCTACTCTAATAGTTTCTTTTGTGGCACTTCATTTTGTGGAACTAACTTCCATTTGCTTGCCTCCCTAATAGTAATAATCTGCACAAGTTTAAATGCAGCGTCAATTGGCATCTTTTCTCTACTTGATTTCCATCCATCTCTTATCTTTTATTCGACATACCTGTACCTTTTTTTTTCTCTGACTGTAACCCCCTGCACACCAGTAGCATTTCTGCATTGCTTAGCGTGAAATGATTATAGAAAAAAGAGGTGCAAGAAGAGAAACTGTGAGTAACTTATCTAACAAGATTATACGAATGAATGACAGAACAAGGACAAAGTTATTTTGAGCAACAAAAGACAGAAAGTTGGGGAGAGACATGATCGCCAATAAGCTGAAAAAATGAAAGAAGAGGAAAAGGTTATTACACATACTATTGACCTTCACAAGGGCACACAAAACAGAAGGCAAATTATTAAATGATGTGATGGGAGAGGAATAAATTTAGTTTAATATATACAATGATTGAATGTAATCAGAACCAATTTTGGAAGTAGAGCTTAGCTAATTGTTTCGAAAACAAAAACATGGATTGTACCTGAAATAAAATGATTTCAAAGTGTTTTATCCACTGATAAACCGTTTGCTGTTTGGTATACTACTTGCTCCAATCTGCTGTTTCAAAACAGCTGTTGACTGAAGCTTTCTCTTTCTGATAATTTCGGTTCTTCACAGCTGAGTTTCATGTTTCGAAATGAAATCCGCTCCAATGAACAAACATCTACGCTTATCTATAATACCATTCCTAACTATCTGCGCGGAACGCTGTTGATTTACAAAAAACAACAACTCTTTCGAGGTTGACACTTGTTACTTGTTACCATCCAATTTAGATAGCTCTTTAATGTCAGTTAATCGGCGCGTCTGTTAACTAATATTTATCTCTTGACAAACAGACTGTATAAGAAAGTAACTTTTGCTTTAAGGAAGCTCTCTAGCAAGGTTGTAAATAAGTGCAGTTAATTTTATAGTTATTACTAGCAGCAGTGATAGGGAAAAGATTTGTTCAAATATTCACTTACCTCTTCTCTTGCCATCTTTCTGTTTTTATAATTTCTTTCACTCTTCCAATTGTGAAAATGAGTTGGAAGCACAGTTTTTCTTTGTTAACAGATTTAGTCGCATCTTTCTGTTATTTTCTAATAAATATTTTATTCGAATAGAAAAATATATAATGTAATCATTGCATTTTGGATAAATCAAGCCTATGTCAAGGATAAAAATGGGTGTAGCAAATGTTTATAGCTTGATATAAGTGAGCAGCAGTTATAAGAGAGCGGTTTACCCAAGTACTTACTCGCCTATTCTTTTCTCCATCAACCTTCATAAAACTATATTCTTTTTCTGTGTGTCGTGTCTTGTCCCTTCAGGATGTAGGCGATCATAGCCTTCCACATCTCCCTATCCCTTGTCGCTCTTAATATTCTTCTTTTCCTGTTATCCTAATCTTCCTTTGCACCTCTATCTTTCTGCTTATGTCTATCAAGTATGTCATGCGTTGTTTTCCCTTGTCTCTATTCCTTCCATCCGTCCCAAGACCTTCTTCTCCTTTTTACATGTCCCAAAAACTTCAGCTGTTTTTTTCTGATGTTAAGTATCAGTTTCTATCTTGTATCCACCCTCTCTAAAAATATCGTTGCTCGCGTGTTCCGTCTATGGTATCCTCGGCATCCTTCTGTAAAACCAAATTTCGATTGCTTCAAGTCTTTCTTTCGCCTTCAATGTGATTTTCCAACATTCACTGCTATATTCAAGGACAGATATCACATAACCATCCAGTACTCTCTTCTTTGTTTCTAGCGAAATTTTCCTGTTTCTTAATACTCTACTAAACTTCTGGAACGCATTGTAGTTTATATGTAGTCCTTTCTTTCCGCTTTCTTTAACGATTTACTGTAGGAGGTCTTGTAGTTTCTTCTCTGTATTTGCTATTAGCACTGTATCATTTGCGTATCTTACATTGTTCAGATTCCAGCTGATAATGATGAATTCTGACCGGACCTCAATAGCTCTTAGAATTGTCTCGCTGTAAATGTTGAACAGATCCGGTTTGAATAGACGTTCCTGCCTTTCCATTGTTGTATATCTGCTGAACTTGTTTCTTGTTTGTATGCCGACAGTTTTCTGCCAGTACAGGTTCTTTATTACTCTATGGTCTTTCGTGAATACGACAGGATCGCAGGGCGTCTATATCAGGTGCTTGTGACGTACCTTGCTTTACAGAAGTTTATTAACACTGTATATAATCAGTTTCGGAAGAAATCTTAATTATTTTCTGAAAATCATAAAATGTAAATAAATTATTTCATGAAACACTGAGCTTTATTAAAAAAGGACATTTATCGTTTACCCCAATCAAGGTTAATTACAGATGCAATAGACTTTTCTTGCTACTACCTATGCAGAGAGAGAGAGAGAGAGAGAGAGAAAGAGAAAGAGATAAGCTATCTAATTTTACAAGGTTACAAATGATTAAATACATACTCTTCACAAGAGCACTTCTGACTGAAAGATGAATTTATTCGTCTTAACAATCATATAGAGTCATTCAGTAATAGAATACACAATGAACGCTGTATTATTCATCTAAATAAAACCTTTATGACCCCAGATCAAGTAATTGGTGTGACGATATGTAGGTAAGTAGGCCCTCTGTCAGAACGGATAATGGCTAAAAGAGTATTGCTCTTCATCCATAAAAAACCATCTTTCAAACTCTGACTTAACTCAGTGTCTATATCTGACAGAGGAACTATATTTTTCTATAAAATCAAACATATTCGATGAGGACCAAAACACGAAAATATTTCGATACTGATCAGGTTTACAACAAGGAAAAAGAGAAAATCTCGGTTTATTAAATCTATTGTAAGGCTATTTCCTGCGAATATACAAGTACATCTGTGAAAAGATAGGCATTGATAATTTAAGCATCCCATATCACATTTCAAGTAAATATCCACTAGCCACTTTTGGTGAGTGCGCATGACCAATTAAGACAAGCTTAAACATGTTAAAACAAGTTCAAACATGCAAAGATAAGTTTTGGGTAACCGTTGACTAGTAGCCTGACTTTTCACCACTTTAAAAACGTACCTTGTGTCACAACTCGCTGCAATGGGCGGGAAGTGTAAATACGACATTCCAAACAAATATGCTACAAATAAACAGCGAATCTGCTTCTCTGCCTGAGAAGAATGTACTGAATTATGAGGGAGGGCTGTGCTGATGACATAGGTATTCCTATTTGAGATAAGAATGATCTTGAACAAAAAAATATCAACATTCTCTTCCAAGTGTTCCGAGAAATTAGACTCAAGATAAACTTTTATAAAACAGAAACTATGATCTCTAACTGAAATAAAAATAATGATGGCACCCGACCCTGAATCCATTATTAATTCAGGTTGTGGAATTATTAAAAACCAAACACTTCAAATACCTTGGTGTATGGATCATTTAGTTAAATGTTAGTCTTCATATTTAGTATAAGAAATAAAGTAAATTGCTACAAAACACGAAAATTAATATAAAAAATCTCTACTAATCATTTCATTAAGTTGCCTAATTAGATGTCATTTCATGGTTGTCATGCATAGTGCCAAATGCGTTTAGAAATATCTAAATTCTCAGTAGTGTACATCACTTTTTAAGATCAATGGTTAAAATAGCCGCAGAAATCACATTATTTGAGGACATTTAACAGCTACAATAAAAATGTATATCACATATATCTCAAAGAGAAAATAATGGCATACTATTGACATTCGACACTAATTCATACTGTTAGAAAGGAAGCTCCTATCAATACTAGAAGGAAAGAAATCAGTTGGTGAACTTGAGAAATCTATTTTCCTGGAAATATTGCATTAATAGAAAGAATTTATAAATTTCAGCCGAAAATAGCGCATGCTTCTCAGTCAATGAATGGAGAATGTTTCTTTATAAGGAAATGGTTAATATTATCATTACCATAAGAGACGATGTGAACAGATACTATACTTTGATCCCAGCTCAATAGCCAGGGAGTGAATAAAAGTGCAATACAAATAGCATTGGATGCTCTGTCAATTAATGTTGAATGTTTCCTTATAAGGAAACGTTTAATATTACCATTACCATGTTTCTGCCTGTGTTTTTAGACGATTCTAATCAATGAATGTTCATCAACTGCAAATAAATTTGCTGTGAAATGAAAAGAAAATTCTAAATCTCTGAAACACTGCAAGGAATCTTGCATTTCGACATTTACAAGTGTGAAAAAAGTTCA
This sequence comes from Ascarosepion bandense, assembly GCA_037127315.1. NCBI lineage: Eukaryota > Metazoa > Mollusca > Cephalopoda > Sepiida > Sepiidae > Ascarosepion > Ascarosepion bandense. Next base: position 687,328 of record JBBBDQ010002126.1, on the reverse strand, counting down.
TTGATCATGCATTAGAAATTTGGCAATTTGAAAAACTCACCTTAAAATTTATTTTCACTATCGAATGCAATCATTTTAAAAGTATTGATAGAAACTAAATTTATATTAGTAAAGAATGAATTGTGACAAGGGCGGCGGAAAGTGGGAAAGATTGTGATGTATCAATAATTAAATTGCTGAAATCAATATAGGAAAGCAGCATTATTTGAATTCTCGCGCAGCACACTCTTCGCTTGTCCAAAAAGTTGAGTAAAAATGTTGTAATCGCACGTCGAGTATACTTGCTGGTTAAATAGTTTCGTTCTTACTTCATGATGCCACAGGTCGCTGTTCTTGAGCACAAGGTATCAGTTTTCAATCTCATGGAAAAACAAACATCTTAAATGCTAATTTTCAAGTTTTTTTAACTCCTTACTATTTGAGAAGGCTGGCGTAATAAGATCTTCCAAACTAGGATCTCACTTTTTTGTCCTCCTACTTTACTGAATTAAGCTTAAGAATTATCAGAGGACGCCTCATTGTTCATGTGACACTTTTCAAGTCTACATAAATGATGAATTTCAACGTAGACCAGTTGATTTTCACTGGAAAACTGGTGCAGCATAATCTTCCTAGCTGTTAATTAAATTTGTTCTGTACCAGATTAAGCAAATAAGGGGAGTAATTACATTTTTGTTTTATTATAATAATCAAAATATTTATTTTTATTTTGTAAAATGAAATAAAACAGTCGAAAACACTCCCTGCTCTTGCCAATGTCATTTCGGTTTCATTATTCATAGTGCATTGTCGCTCTAATTAGTTACAACTTTTGACATTTGATACATGGCCAACAGGGTTAGAAAGCCTTTCGAGTCGTGTCACGCCATTCCCTTTCCTGTTATCATTTATGCAAGATAATCAATTACGCCAGCATAACCAGATTAGACCTTGCTTTGCCTGTTTTTTTTATATGATCATAAATGGTAGCATCATTAAATAATAAACCGTAAATTATAGACAAACAAACCCACAAGAATTTCCTTAGTTTCTTTGTATAAACTTATACGTTTTCCAGGGTTACATCTATATAAAAAGATTATTGATTCCAGCCGAACACAAAAGTTAATGCAAATATTTACTTAGTCTATTTAGTATGGTACAAGGTTTTCAAAAATAGAGCACCTAATATGGATCAAAGTCATTATATCAGTAGAATGCCTGTAAAACAATTTCAGTCATTAACCTCCAACAGGAACCAAATCGGCAACTGAGGTGACTTTAGAGGAGTGCTTAGAATTTCAGATCACATTCCTCTCTTTGAGATTTCCAAGTTTCTTTATTTACTCATTGCCTGTAGAAATATTTTCAACGTTACAGTTATGACCTTTACGTTATTGACACTATTATCATTTATTTATTGCTGTTGATTAATCAAGCAGTCTCCATATAGATCAAATAGTCCGCATAGAAATCAAATCGTCTGCATATAAATAAAATAATGCGCATGTAAATAAAATAGTAAGCATATAAACCAAATAATCCTCATAAAAATCAAATAATCCGCATATAAATCAAATAGTCCGCATGTAAATCAAATAGTCTACATGTAAATCTGTCCTGGGTATGACAGTAAACTGCATCCGGCAGCATGGCCTCTGATTGGGAGGTTGTGAGGAGCATAGAACTACCTCTTAATTGCTGTTGTTCCCAGGTTCACCCTGACCCGGAGTGGTAGCACCTGTTAGGGTCCCAACTATGGGTAAATAGTTTATCCCCAAACTGGGGTCAAAACACTATGGAAGTATAAAAATACACTTTTATAGAAATATGTACATAAAATTAGACTTTTATAGAAATGTATACATTTTTGAAAGGAAAAAATATTACCAACAATACATTTTTTAAGAAAAAATTATTGCCATGACACATTTTTGAAGAAAAAAAAATATATTCTCAGCAAAACATTTTTGAATACAAAACTAGAAGACGTTTTCAGTTTTTTAAAACAAAAATGAATAAAAACAAAACATTTTCATTAAAATCTGACTTCTCACTATAACCTGAACATTTAAAAAATACCTTAAAACCCCAACTTTTTGGCATTAAATAACCCACAGAGGTTGATATGCCGTTAAACAAAACTCAAAACTCAAACTACATGTAAATCAAGTAGTCCGCATACAAATATAATAGTCTGCATAAAAACCAAATAGTCCGCATATAAATAGTGCATATAATAACTCTTCATGCCAAAAATTCCAACAGATTTTGACTTTTAGATGTCTTCCTGAAATGTATCCACAAATTTTCCCTCGGTTAAAATTCCTCACTTAAAATTTAAATTTTTCCCGTACGATTCGAGTTCACCTTCTTTGAGAATCACTGGCTTGGACTATCACGTGGTCAAAACAAGAAGGCATCGAGCGAGCATCGGACCGACTGGTTGGTTGGTTGGTTTTGTTTAGTGGCTTCTGTGGGTTATTCAATGCGAAAATCAAAATATTTTATCAAAATCTAAATATTTTAGAGATAACAATGGTTTTAGTTTTATACATAGTTGTGGTGAGAAGTGGATTCATCCGTTTTTTAAGTGTATATACGCATCGGTGAGTAAACCAAACCCAACTGTAATTGGAAGTTGGCTTTCCTACCTTTTTACCGTCTAAATAGTTAAATGTAACTCTCTCTTCTACTCTAAAAGTTTCTTTTCTCACACTTTTCTTTTGTAAAACTCACTTCCATTCACTTGCTTCCCTGATAGCTACAGTCTTCAAAAGTTTAAATGCAACGTCAATTGCCATCTTCTTTTTCATTTGATGTTCATCAAACTCTTATCATTTCTTCGACATACCCTTGTGCCTTTTTTCTCTGACTGTAACACCCTGCACACCAGTAGCATTTCTACCTTGCTTGGGGTGAAATGATTATTAAAAAGGAATAAATAAAATCTGCAACAACCGCACATCCAAGTTATTCCCAAGCGGCCACCCATTTAAGTCTTGACCATATTTGACGTTGCTTAACTATAGTAATGGTCAGAGAGATTTCATTATCCTACGGCACACACTAGGGCTTGAACTTGCTGAAATCATATTCTTGTCTCCGTTTGTGCTGGAAAGTACGCAGCTACCACAGCCACCATAGTAAACCAAAATATGTTTTGATATTTAGTGAGATTAGTTTAATCTAATACAAGGACACACCTTTTGAACACCCAGCGAGAATCTGTTTCACTGCGTTCGAATAAGGTCTACGATAAAATATTGCCCTCTATGAGATTACTGTAAACGTCTTATTTTATTTAATATGATATTAGAGTGAATGTATTTTCCACTTTTAATCAACGTTATTAGTTTTTAATCTTCTATAATGATTTCTCTGCGGATGTGCGTTGAATTCCAGCTGATATTCGTTGCATTGATTCACACGCAAATAACCTTTTGAATGTGCGTTGTGGTGCAGTGGATATCGACTCGGAACGACAAATCAGTAGAGCCGAGTTCGAATTCCAGTTGAATTCGTTGCATTCACTTACGAACAAATACCCTTGGGAAAGGTATTAATCTATCTCTTCTCTCCAGTTATGGGTTAAATAACAGGACAGATTGGGTTCTGTAGCCTTGACTGGCAACCAGTCTACCGTAGAAAGCAATGGCAACCTAAAGCGGGATAGTTTTCTGCCCAGTCAGTCATGTCTCTTTCCAGACATTATCGCCCAAAGCGTGCATCACGTATGACACTCAACTGACTGAATGATCACTGTATATCTTTTGGAGTACCTTAGCCCTCCTGAACGATTTCATGCGCTGGTGGCCGGACTCGCATTTGTATTTTAAAGCGTCGCTATTGACAAATGACAGTGATGTAAAATACTTAACTTTATTTTATTGGAAAATCCTTTAGGCTTAAAAAGCTTAAACCAGTTTTTAGAGATATTTTCATTTCCTTCCTCCATCGAAATTCTGTGAGCAGTCTCAACACTTTTGAGACCTCATTTAGAATAATGGCCCTCTCCAAAAAAACAATTGGTGGAATCTAAATACAGGGATTCGCCATATTCACATCTAAAAAAAATAAGGTACCTCGATATATAATTACTAATATTAATAATAATAACAATAATAGCAACATTAGTATTAGTAGTTTTAGTATTACTAGTGGCTGAGGTGGTGGGATAGATAGGTTTTAAATGATTGTTTAATATAAGCTTTGAAGTAAAGTTGGGTAGAGAACTAATACTTTTGCTGCATCCTGATATTTTAAATAACAACAACAGCTGCATTTTTTGTATTAGTAGTTACTTACTACGCTTTGCTGAGTCTAGTACAAAGACCTCGTGCTACTTACATACTGTCTCTAATCTTGCCACTCTGAGAACTGATTTAGGACCATCGCCAACTATCCCTCGGTGATCTGTTGGAAAGCAAGCTTTTCAAAGAGATGTTACCATTAATAGAAATAGTAGAAGTCAAAACAGTAATATTATTGCACTAACGCATTACCCCCACCTTATCCTTTTTATATAGGCAACTTTTTTTTAATTCATGTTTACTGAATCCTAATAATTTTATCAAATCAAATTGATTGGATATAAAAATTGATTTTGTTTTACTGAGTGTAAAAATAAAAGGAAATTCTGCCCCCTACAGCAAGTTTAAAACTAATTTGCGCTATGCAGATGCTCTTACAAAAGAACACTAATTTAAAATCAAGGTTTCAGTTCTGTAATTAGTTTTTGATATGGGTAGTGATCAAAAATTCAGACTCAAAGAAATATAAAGTTGTGAAAGGAGGTAGGAATCTAATTACACTGTTATAGATTTCTGTCCATATTTATGAGATGAGGTATTGTAACTATTTATATTATTTACATTGTTCAGACTTGTACCCTAATCTTCATTGCTATATTCACGACGTTTCGGCCGTTGTATGCTATGACCCCTTTCAGTTGATATACGTTAGAATTTCGAACTGAACCTTTTATTTAGTTCACGGGGGTAGATTGTCCTCGGCAACAGACTGAACTATGTAAATACTATAAGTAATTACAATACATCATCCCAGAAATATGGACACACGTTGAAATTAAATATGATTTTTATTGTCAAGATCTCATAGGCGGGATATAGCGAGCTTTTTACTGTTCTGTCGCTACTTTCATGGAAAGTTTTCGAACGAACTACATTCCTTGGATCCACCAGGTTTAATTTTCACAGCTAGGACCCACCAGGCCACTTATATTGTAGCGAATCACCCACATTCTCTCCGTATGTCATCGGAGAGAAGTAGCTTCCTCTTGAACAGCTTCTTCCCGCAAAACCACTGCTCTGTGAAACAAACATCAAAGAGAATGTTTCTCCGGTTACAATAATCTTCTTGTTCAAGTCTAGTTATCTTACGCTCTTATCGGTATAAACAACCCCTTAATATAATTCTCTTCTTCGAGATAAGTACACAGTGAACTTTACTACTAAAACAATTTTTTGAAATCAATCTGAATGCAGTAAACAAATATTTAATAGCTGAAAAGGTTTTGGCCAACTAAATAGGGAAATAACTTTTATTTTATAATTCATTTATTAAAGTATATATTCCAGTCATCTATAAATATTTATGAAATTTAACTTAGTCCGCTACAAGACTACAAAATATTAGTATTAAACACACTTCTGTAGTAATGTTCCACGTGACGAGCTTATTAACAACACACCACTGATAACTAGATCAGATGTTGGAAATTTGAGCACTGATTGTATATTATTATTATGTAATAAATATCTAAAAGAATACAACTAACAATATACAGAATTAAAAATCACGAATTATACTTGTTATATAAAACCTGATTCTTTGGACAAAAATGATCATCTCGACAGTCAACGACGAACAAGAATATGTATATATAAAAATATAAACGTGTAGGAGCTGTTGTGGATTCGTTAACCAGCGGAAGTTCTCTGTTCTCTCTCTCTCTCTCTCTCTCTCTCTCTCTCTCTCTGTGTGTGTGTGTGTGTTCTGACTTCATCTACTTTTTTCTCTTTTCACGGACAAAAATCCCAGACTTATATAACCCCCAAATTTCTACCTATTTTTGCTTTTTCGATTTGTCCCTTAACTGATGTGATCTATGGCCAGATACGTCTGTCAATTATTTTCGTCGGTTATTGTGCTTCAAGCTTTTGTTATTACCTGTATTTTCTGCCTTTGATGTCTGTCATATCTTTGTTGGCTATTGCCTTGTAAACATTTGTTTGTCGACTGTATTTTGCGCCTTCGATGTCAGTCATAACTTTGTCGGCTAACATTTTTTAACCGATACTCAATATCTGCCCAAATACGATTATCGATTAAAAATAATGTCCGAACAAATAAATTGAATATGTCGGTTATTAATTCTATTTCGTTAATTTCCGTAACATTGTAAGACACTTTTTCTCATTTGATTACTTATGTGATATATTTTTTGTATATAAGAAGTCGTAGGTAGCAGTAGTCAAAATAACAGATTCGTAAGCTTTCTGAATTTCTTAGATGAAACATTTTAATTATTATTAATTCTTAATTTTATTTTTGTTGTTTGTTTATCACAAGGCTAAGGTCGTTTTATAACATATGGCTGATAAGTGGCACTGTTTCTTGGCTAGAATAATAAATATATAAATTATCTGATAATAACATAAAAGACAAAGTTTCCATTAGTTCAGTTATTTTGCACGATTAGTTCCACAGATGTATCATACTTATATATATATATATATATATATATATATATATATATATATATATATATTTAGTGTATCGAGGCAGCAAATAATTTTCTAAACATATACTATTAAATATAAGAGACAATGAATGTCTATTATGTTTAATCATGAACCGTTCTAAACGTCGTATTTTGGCTTTAATTTCAGTTGAAAAGCCAAAATACGACGTTTAGAACGGCTCATGATTAAACATAATAGACATTCATTGTCTCTTATATATATATATATATATATATATATATATATATATAATTTTTATCTTTATAATCATTTTGGTATTTTTTTATGAATCTCTTTTGTCACTTTTGTATAATCTCATTTCTTGTGAATCTTTAATTACTATTTACATTTTTTTAACTTTTTTAATTTTTTTGTAACTGTAAGTATATTATCTATCCCACTTTTCTTTATTTCTTTTACGATTTTTATTTGTTTCTCTCCTTTATTTATTTATTTTTTTTTTTTGTTTATTTTAATTTTAGTCTTGTTTTATGTTTTTATACCGTGTTATTATTGTGTGCTTTTATGGTCACTTATAATTATATGTCTGTGTGTGCTTATTTTATTTATGTCTATATCAGTTCTCCTCTTTTGTGTTTGTATATTTTATCTTTAGTTTAATTTTATCTTTTGTGTATGTATATGTGATTTGTTGTACATATTCTTAATTTTGTGACACTTTATGTTTAAATGTATCAATCCCTTCGCTTTACCTAACCTTATTTCCTTTCTGTACAATTTTCTTTTTTTAAAATATTCCGAGTTAAAAGCAACATTTAATTATTTCGGTTTCACAAAGCAGTCTGAAATTTTTACAATTGCCGAAATAAATTCTGGATTCATAATATTTTAATTATGTATTCTGCTTTATTCCTTATATTTCATCTTGCTCTGGATAATATCCATTGAGCTCTCTATATCTATCTGGATATCTTCTCTCTTTCTCTCTCTCTCCATATATATATATATATATATATATATATACTCATATGGAGAGAAAGAAACAGAGAAAGAATGGGATGTGTGTAATTGCGAATTATTACTCAAACAGACCTAACGGTATTGCAAATATTTCACAGAAAAACGTTGCCATTTGTGTTTTTGGATTAACACTGGTCATAACACCTGAGAGTATCGTCTGCAAAAGTCTGTTAACGTACAAATTATTAAAAAAATAATTGATTTGATCGTTTTAATAAAACTGTATTTTTATGCTTATCTTCCGCTCTCTCTCTCTCTCTCTCTCTCTCTCTCTCTCTCTCTATCTATCTATCTATCTATCTATCTATCTATCTCCAAAACCGCACGAATGCAAACACAAGATACTTGTTGATCACCTCAACAGAAACAACTTCCTCAGCGACAATGCTTAGTGACGGTGAAACGCTTGATAATAACAAAAATATCCGAAGAGTCGATCAAAGGCTTTTGACAAGATGTGGTACTACACAAACCCTCCAGCTATGGAAGCTGTAGAAATGTTTTGTCATTTATCATGTACATCCTATCAGGTAAAGCCTATGAATGTCACCTTTAATGAGCACATTTGGAGCACACGGGGTCAATATTGGCATTCTTCAAGGACTTGCAGTTGGTGCTACTTTCGTATCAAATGAATTATTCAATATCAAGAGAAACCGTCTTATAAGTATAATTATACTAGCAGATAGTCCAGCGTTGCTCGGGTGTAATGAAACCTTTAAAACTAATCCATGGTCCTGGAGCTCAAACTCTTTGGACGTTGGCATAAAAGACTAAAAAGCAATAGTTGTTTCCAGTTAAAGCGAAACCGTAGACTGAAAGAAAAATGAATGGATGTAAGTCAAATTTTGATTTCCTGGTATCGATATCAGATAAGTGTTTTTCATCATAAACTGAATTTTGAAGGCTAAATAAGTCCTCTGAGTAAATGGTATCATGGCTGAGACTAAGAACTACAATTATACCTACTTAGAGCTAAACACGAAGCAAAGACTAAAATAAAAGGGCTGAAAAAATACAGACATACAGGCAGATAAACAGACACAGACACAGACACAAACATCTTGCATTTATATATATATATATATATATATATATATATATATGATCGATTTTCTGCACTATTGTAAGAACTGCAACCTTGAAACTTCTGAATATCGTTTCTTATGTCTTTGTCTATGAGTGTTTTAAATTTGATTAAAATCGGACCACTCCTTCTATAACCCGATTTTTTTCAATTATAGATTTTCGATATTTATCGGGGATCCCTCGAAACAAAACCTAGCTAAGAAGACTCAAGACGCTTATAGTACAACTGTGTAAATTTTCAAGAAATTCGGTTCAGCCGTTTCGGAATCTATAGGTAACGGACACACACACACATGCACACACACACACAGACAAAGTTCCATTTATAAATAAGTTAAGATTTAGATATCATTATTTCTTTTTCCGTTTCATTTAATAAAACATGTTCAAACGAATGATTTCTGCTTAAACGGTGAGGATAATCCAACAAGATTACCTTAATATAAAATATTAATTAGTAAATCTATATAGAGAGCTCGAACCAGAGCGATATGAAGTTTATAAAGTAAAATTTAACACATCATATCAGTTATAAACTATATATATATATATAGCGTAGAATATTTTGTATTTAAGTCAGGTAAATTCCGATAGAGACGAACTCAAAAGTACTCAATGTTAAATTTATTTATTTAATTTAGCAGAGTAATATAATTTACAAAAAATTTTAGATATTCTACAATCTCATGGGTAATACGTATTTCTCAGCAGATTTGCTGCTCGTCAGACCCAAAAGATACAACAGTCAATATTCAAAATTTCTGCTATAGTCGCACTACCTTCCAAGTCTGCGGGAAGACCTAAGGCAGGTCGTGGCGTGTTGTTATGGCTCCATTTCATGTTTTTCTGAAAAAGCAGATGAATTGCAAAAGATGCTGGTGTCGATCTAAGACGTTAACTTTAACTTCCTTTTTCTTTATCCTGTCCGTTCTCCTTTCCTTTTCTTTTTCTTTCTCTTTCTCTTTTTTTCCGTTTATGATTTTCTATACTTTTACTTTTCTTTTTTTCTTTTTTTGAATGGGCGAATAAATGTTTTCATTAGATTACCGTTACAAATATCTATTCTCAATATGGGCACTTGTGTGTCTGGTTGTGATTCTTTACTGGATTATATATATATATATATATATATATATGTGTGTGTGTGTGTGTGTGTATGTGTGTGTGTGTTCTTAACACCCATTCTGCTTATTACCTGAAAGTTAATGTGCATCAGTTGTGAATCTCTCTTTGCGTAATGGTAAGTAAGATTGTTTCGCAGACCTCATGGGATGACCCAATATCGTGACCTAGCAGGCCGCTTTACACCGGGAAAATTGATTATTTTATTCGGTTATTCTAACCGACCATTTCTGCTATAGTGAGTTCAATTCTTGTGACGTTCGACCTGGCTGAGCTATTCTCAGTAAGTCTCAAGCATTAAACAAAAAAGTGACCTCAAACCACCCAGGCTTGTGTTCCTAAATTTGCACCTATATAAAGCTGATTATGGCACTCTATAAATTAAAATTCTATAAATTCGTATTCTATAAATTCAAATTCAAAAAACAAATTTGTCTATATTTTATTAACTAATCAGATTATGAAATATATTTTATAGGTTACTTACTTAGAGCAAAATGTGGTTGGGATTACTTGAACATGAGTTCGTTCATCAATATATCCGTAGTCTAATGATGAAAAACACCTTCCAAACTGCAAATATATATTTTAAACACAATATCTTTTATTCATTCTCATTTAGGCAAACCTAGCTGATATCATCATATATCAAAACTATACCATAAGTGCTTTTGATCAAATGTCAGTAAATAAGTTTGTCAACTGATTCATCTACTTTCGCACATTTTATAAACCAGCTCATAAAACGCACTTAAAAAACGTTCTGAAGATTTCACTACATCTAATGTGTTAAAGATTATGAAAGGGATGCCGTGTATTGACGCTTCTATCTTCATAACAAAACAGTCAGGAGAAACAGACGACAGCAGTAAAAGAAAAATAAGTCAGTAAATAAAACTGAGTGAATTCATTATTAATGTTATTAGTGTTATACGAACAGTATTATTTTGAAATACAGTGTAATCTTAAATAGTGACAACAGCATATTCGTTTAAGGAATAACATGACATTTTGCCACTTCTGGATTAACTGTTAAAACATGAATTTGCGAAAAAAAACATGGCTGTTTCGGCTATGATATAGGGAAAAAATACCGCACTTTACTTCGAAGTAAACATTTGTCCATTCGCCTTGATGCAGTATCTGATATCAATCTGCAGTATGTTTGGCAATTACCCATAATCATTGAAAGTAGTTTGTTTCACACATGAAATGTGTGATACAGCATCTCATTGTGACACTTGTTTGAGTTTGCACATGCGCAACAACAAAAGCCTGCAGTTACGACGAAACAAGCGCGCTTTATAAAACAACCATTCTGTCTGCTAGTCCATTTCCTCGTAACGTTTTCATCGATATCAGCTCCCTTATCATATTTTCATTCTTTCCTTCCTTGTTACCTACAATATCTACGTGTCCCTCATTATCTCTTCTAGCTTAAGGCTATTCGAATGTTCAAAATTTCACACAGCTCACTTTAGTCAACTGAAGGCGAAATATGTGAGTTTGTTTTTTCAATATGTCACCCTTTCCAGAACGCATATAAGAAATGCGAAAAAATATTTATGTGTTAAGTAAATGTTTAGCTCCCAACCCGAGCATTCGTTTAGATTATCAGATAGAGACCATTAAAAAAGATACTAACCAAAGGAAATCGTTAATCTAATTCACTGTAAATTGCGCACAACAAGACAGCATCATATACACCGACATTTTCATGGTGTTAAACAGATGCGTATCGAATGGCAATTGTAAATGAAAAAAACGTCCGTTTATTATCATTTGAAAAGAAACTCTTTTTCTGCCAATAACAATATTGATGCGCTTTCTTTTCTCATAAGAAACAAAGAAAGGGCGTGTAATTGTTGAAAAATCTTCCACATTCCACGTCACAGCAGGCTTATGCGGAATCACTAGTATCAAGTAGGAAACGGTATCGCCACGCTTCTTATCTGAAGATTTTCTTTGAAATTCCCTTGCAGGCAAAAGTAATAGCTTATATATATATATATATATATATATATATATATATATATATATATTTGTGTGTGTGTGTGTGTGTGTGTGTGTACTACGTCTCACATTATTGGTCATTTCATGCTTTATTGATATATAAAGTAGATACTTATTAGAATCTAATGTACACTATATAGATTGTTTGGAATATTGTCCTCATCTTTATTGCCATATTTACAGTGTTTCGGCTGTTGTACACTTAGACCTTCTTCCACTGATATACGATGTAGTTTTGAACTGAACCCTTTATTTAGCCCACTAGGGTAGATTGTTCTCATGGACACATCACCCAGTGGATAAAGCGTTGGTTGAAATAATCCAGTGACTTGACTCAAAGAATTGTGAGTTCAATACCTGGACACAACAGAGGTGAACATAAACTGGGAGAGTTGAGATACTAAAGGTAAACAACTGAAAATTAAAATTGCCAGAAGAGCATGACACGTGGAAGTAGAATAATCTACCTCGGTCGACGAAATAAATAGTTCGGTTCGAAATACTAACATAAGTCACCTGAAGAAGGCCGGGGAGTAAAACAGCCAAAATATAGTTTATATGATGATAAAAATGAGGACAATAGTGTGAACAATGAAAGTAGCGTATTTGTCTATATTTCTGAAATGATGTAGTATTTACACTATTTACATTATTCAGATTATTGTCCTCGTCTTTGTTGCCATTTGTACGACGTTTCGGCCGTTGTACGCTCCGGCCTTCTTCAGGTACAAGGAATTTCGAACTGAGCCCTTTACGACGACCACTGGGATATATCATTCTCATTCCTTTGTGCAAAACCTCTTTGTTAGTCATGAGCTATCTCCCTCTAACCATCTAATTACTTGTTCACCACTGCTGTAGCCTGGTATTGAACTTACAACTCTTTTGGGTCAAGTCACTGGAACTAACCAACGTCTATATCCACAGACGCTACTGTACCATGTGAACTCAATAAGATCATCCATGCAGTTCACTTTGGAAAAAGAGAGTGTCAACAAACTATCATTCCTAGATGTGTTTATAACTTGAACAGAGATGGGGTTCAAAACATCCGTATGGCAACAAAGATGAGAAATAAATATAGATAGATATCGAATGTAGGTACTTTTACTAATTTTCTGAAAAAAAAGGCATAGGATGATGAAAAAAGCCACAAACTTTAAAAAACGAAGTTTTATCGTCAAAATATTCATGTTATTATCCGAAAAGACCAAATTATTTTTTCATTTTATTATTTTTTTTAATCTTTGCTAACACGTTCGAAATTGTAGTTAAATATCTTCTTTTTTGTGTCAGTAGTCGACGTAATATTTACAATTAGTGTTTTAGCGTTTTTGTTTATTTTGTTTTTGAATTTTTTGAAAAGGTGAAAACACATTGGTCTAGAAATTCTTACAAAAGTTAAATAATTGTCGGATTTTGATGAAACTTTCAAGAAATATTTTAAAATGATTTAAAATATTAGGGAATTTTTTCAGAAAATATTGGTAAAAAAAGTTTCTACATATGTTATCCACCTAACTTAATTTCATGAAATTTCAAAAATTAATTTTTAATGGAAAATTTATTTTATTAGTTGGACTCCTTGGAGAATATAATTCTTCAGTTTTTTTTAAACTGCAATTCATTTCCTGAAAATCTGCCCCGAATCGTAAGAAGAAAAAAAAACAGTGAATAATAAACTTTTACAAGAATGGTTTTCATTTGTTTATTTTAATAATAATAATCTATTATAATGTGTATAAATCTTTTAAACTTCTGCATTATTTCAAATGAGTTAGGTGATTAGTGAAATCTATATTTACTAATCAAAAACTGAAAAATTTAATGCAAATCATTTTACACCAAGATTTTTTAAATAATTTTTATTTTATTTTTTATGAGTATAAACGTGCTCATTTTGAAAGTATGTCCGTCAATGCACGACATAATCAGAAAATAAGAGTAATAGCTATAGTGAACGTAAACACAACGTTCCTAATATTAGATTACGGGGAAAGTTTTCTAAAAGATTACTGAGTACTTAAAAACGTTATAAAAAGGTATCCATCCATCATTTTCTTAAATTATGTTTCGGCATAGTCAACTTCTTTATAAGTACATGTCATCGCTCGTCAATCACGTAAACATGGCGTCTTCTTCTTCATGTGCCATGTCCCTTCAGGACGGACGCAATCATGGACTTCCACTTGGCTCTGTCTCTTGTCGCTCTCAGTATATTTTCTCTTGGTATCTTTTCTAAACCCCGCTCCGCCATACATTTGCTCAGACCTGTCAAGTAAGTCTCGCGCTGCTTTCCCCTGTCTTGCTTTCCTTCTATCCGTCCTGTGAGTATTAAATTCTCTAGGCCCTCCTTCCCCTTTACGTTTCCCAGGGACCACATCTGTCTCTTTCTGATGTTAAGTATCAGTTTTCTTCTCCTTTGCATCCTCTCCAACACTTCATTGTTGCTTTTACTAGTAGTTATCATATTTTCCTCTTCTTTATGCTAATGACCATATATTCAGTTTCTTGAAGTTTATGCTCATTCTTTTCTTCTCGCTTTGTTTTTCTACTTTCTGTAGAAGGTCCTGCATTTTCTTTTCCGTGTCTTCTATCAGCACCATGTCATCCGCGTATCTTATATTGATGAGATTGTGGCTGCCAGTGACGAATCCTGGCAAAGTTTTTATTTCCCTCATAATTGCTTCGCTGCACAGGTTGAATAGATCGGATGAAAAAACATATCCTTGTCTTACGCCCCTTTTTATTTTTGTTGATTATCCTTATGTCTTTTCCGAAAATATCAATGTTGTCGAGCATCTCTATCAAATATTTGTGTCGTACTTTGTCGAACACCTTTGTGTAGTCTACAAAGCACAGATAAAGATCTTTCTGCATTTGTATTGCTCTTTCAGATAGAGTTCTAAGCACGTATATTGCATCCCTCGTTCCGGTATTTTTAACGAAGCCAAATTGTTTTTGTCCTATTTTTGGGTCGTTTCTGTTGCGCGCTCTGTTTATCAAAATCCGGATGATAAGTGTGTTGGTTAAAAACAGAACTACTGTTTCTTTTAAAAATGCATTTCTGTGTTATTTTAAACTTAAAATAATTTTATTCAAAACTGATTAATCATTCTTTAAATCAGTTAATTATCCCCAAATAAAGTTCCAGAAATGTATATTTTATTTTTGGAAAATTTAATTGCAATGAAAGATGACTAAAAGGGCACTATTTTTTAAAAAAATTAAAAAAACTCCTTCCAGTCAATTTAAATTAGAGTATTTGACGGCATATAAGGCACACTTTTTCTTACTATGAATATCTTTTAAAATTCTTCTGCGTCTTATATATTATATATGTAGGTTTAAAAATGGAGATAGTAGGCCGAAATTAGCTACCTGGCAACTCTTATTAGTTTAGACTTTAAAGTAACTTATATATACCTATTGTCATTATTTAAAAGACTATTATGCAGATTAAAAGTGTTATCATTGATAATATTCATTATGTAAATTTCCTTACGTTTAATATAAGTACTTTGCTTCACTAAAATTATTTGTAATAAATTCAAAATATTTTTTGTAAAATATATTTGTTTCGTTAATATTTTTCTTGCGATAACTTCCGGTTGCATTGGTATAAATAAAACCAGAATTGTATTTGAGAGGTTGTACTATTCACTAATAATTTTACTAATTTTACTAATTACTATTGGGCTGCGTCTTATACACCAGTGCATCTTATATGTCATCAGTTACGGTAATTTTTAATTATTTTTTTGAAACAGAGCAAAGTATTCTGCTTATTGAAAATATTAAATTGAATCTATTAGCTTGAAATGAAAACTAAAATAAAAGCTTCAAGAAAGATATTTCATTTTTTAAACTTCATTTTAAACCTTAGGTATCAGGTTTTATGTGGAGGTTCCTAATCTTGTGGTTTATTTGCCAAATTATAGCAACATCTGTCTGCGCCGTCCAGATGAAATTTGCTTTGTTTCGCATACATGTAAACAAACTGTATTTTTATGAAATATCCTGAACTCCACAGACTCAAAATAATAGTGAAGCTTCAAGTATAAATCTGTAAAATAGATCATAACAATGAGCTGATATTACTTATATTGTTCGGACTATTGTCCTCATCTTTAGTGCCATGTTTTCAACGTTTCGGCCGTTGTGATCTGGTATTGAACTCACAACTCTTTGGGTCAAGTTACTGGAACTAACCAACGCCTATATCCACTGAACTATGTGTCCTCATGGTTACAAACTACAGTAATGGTGAACAAATAACTTAAATAGTTACGTTAAAGTGAGACTTTATAACTACCGGAAGTGGAAACGAACATGTAAGAAGAATGATATACCTCAGTGATCGAAAAAAATGGTTTGGTTTAGAATTCTTAGCACTTGAAGAAGGCTGAAGTGTACAACGGCCGAAGTGCCGTAAACATGGCAATAAAGGTGAGGACAACAGTTCCAACAATGTAAATAATGT
The DNA here is from genome assembly GCA_037127315.1 of Ascarosepion bandense. Lineage (NCBI taxonomy): Eukaryota > Metazoa > Mollusca > Cephalopoda > Sepiida > Sepiidae > Ascarosepion > Ascarosepion bandense. Next base: position 670,894 of record JBBBDQ010002126.1, on the reverse strand, counting down.
AAATACAACCTCATTTAAGAAATATAGACAAATTCTGAATGAGCTGACAGTTAAGAAGAAATGTTTAATAACGACAAAGCTAGCAAAATATAAAACTGTTTTGGGATCTCCCCTTTGTATATGATAATGAACTCGACTGAGTATACATCTACTCCTGCCATGGCGAGATATAGCAGCTGCCATAGAGAGAGGGAGTATTCGTAGAGATCCGTGCCAGTTATCGGAGAGTACCGGAACTGATACGAGAAATACCGAAGTTACCCAGAGACTACCGCATCAGAAGTCAGACTAGCTCTGCGCTCCACTCCGGAAGAATAATATACACGGATATACTATTTCCAACGACTTCACTTCAAGACTTGTATATATTTACTTGTTACAAATAGTATTACTGGATTTACTAACCTGCGTTCAAGTTTGTATATTATGTTCAATATAACCTACTTTTCTATCTACATATCCAACCTGTTGTTTATTATTTTGTGCAGTTCCTCACCCGGAATCCACAACAAATTGACGACGAAGATTCGTACACGTACATCGCCACAACAAATTGGTGACGAAGACTCGAACTCACGTACACGTATACCACACAACAACAGAACTCATACAGAACAACGTAAAAGCCATAGTGCCACACAGGTCGACCACAAACAATTTTGGCAACACTATCGCAGATAATCTGCTGGCATTACAACTTTGGAACGAAAAGAGATAGAATGAAAAAACTGTAAAAAGGAAATTGAAAGTTAATATTTTTTCTATTCAACAGGAAAATTCTCAAGTTTTTTTCACGAGATTTATTGCCAGAAAACAATAGTTAAAAAGTGAAATCCCTCACGGAATCAAAGCAGCAAACCACGGATGACTATCAGAAAGGAGTACTAAAAATCATAAAAAAGTGAAGAAAGACAATATAAATTCGAAGAAGCACAAATTAAATTAGCGAAAAGACAAATGGAAATTCAAAAGGCAAATGACGAAAAGCAAATATAAATTCAAAAGGCAAATGAAGAAAGACAAAGATAAATTCAAAGGTTGAACAAAAAAGATAATTACAACTACAAGAACTATTACTAAAATTGACAATCAACACACAAAAAAGGAACACGGAAAAATAGGCGACGTTTTCGCAAGATGCCGTGTGAAATGCGATCGAAACCTTTAAGTACCCTATTGATGAAGACAAAAAATTTGGAGAATATTACAGGCGATATGAAGACATTTTAATATCGATTGTCAGAAATGGACAGAAAAGAAAAAGTTAAGGCTTTTGCTCAGAAAATTAGGTGCGGAAGAATACACTAAATTTGTAGATTACATTCTGCCAAAGAAGACAAACGACTTGACGTTCAATGGAACAGTGATATGCCTCGCTGAGCGATTTAGCCCAAAAATTTATTTGTTCCATAAAAGGTAGACATGCCTAATATCGTGAAAGACGAAAACGAGGACTATCCAACATTCTCAGCCATCGTCAACAAACAATATGATGACTTTAAATTAGTTGAGCTAACTCCAGACAACTTTAAATGCCTTATATTTTTCCAAGGCTTAGTCGCTGCTAAGGACAGCGAAATGCGAAAACGAATGCTTACCAAACTCCAAAATGAACCAAGTTTAACACTGCAAAAACTATCAGAGGTTTGCCAAAAATGTTTAAATATTTAAAAAAAAGTAAAGATATTGAAGAATCAGGAATAGCGCATATTCGTAAGTTAGACAAAAATTTGTTTCCCCCCCCCCCACAAAAGTAGAATAAGATTTTAATGACAAAATTACAAGATATAAAACAACTAAATTTAATGTCAAAATTACAAGATATAAAGCAACTAGTGACAGAAATCAAATAAAAAACAAGCCCCTCCCCACCTGCATGTTACAGATGAGGTGAATTGCGTTGGGTTAAGGTTGTCAGTTCAAATACAAAAATTGCCTAGCGTGTGGAAAGATGGGACACAAGGCATCTGTATGAAGAAACAAAAAACAGTCTAGTAGGGTAAGATCTACTAGAGTGGAATATGAAAACAAATAAAACACGAGGAAATATGTAGAAGTTGAAATATTGAATAAAAAGATCAAACTACAATTAGATTCAGACATGGCGGAAACTGAATAGGCCGACCATGTTATACAGACAAAAGATTGCTAAATCTCTCACAAGAAAACGGATCAATTTCGAAGATGAAATAATAATGAATGTGAAATTTTAGGAAAAAAAAGCCAAAAATTAAAAATATACGTTATGAAAAACGCAGACATCCTGGTAGGAACGGACTGGATGCAAAATTTTAATGTAAAAAGAAGGTGCCGACAAAAGCTACGAAAGAGGTACTTTCAAGCGGTTTAGGATGAAGTAACAAAGTCGCAACAAAAATCGAGCTAAAGCAGAAATAGAGAAATAATATGTAGCCAGTATTTATTACACCCATAGTTACGAAAAAAGCATTCAAACCAAGTGAACAAGTTTACTTCAAAATGTTAAAAAATAATATGGCATATTGGGTACCTGGAACAATTATAAACAGACTAGGAAATGTTATCTACACAATACAAGGGAAAAGATCTCCCCATAAGAGACACATAAACCAAATACAGAAAAGGAGTGAGGAACCAAGCTTGTCACCTTCAGAAAACGATGACACGATGGAAAAAATCTTCGCTGAGAATCATAGATCCCAAGCGGAAAAAATAACTACACCAAAAAAGAAGCTAAAGAGTGGATATTGTGGGATCTCCCCTTTGTATATGATAATGGACTCGACTGAGTATACATATATACTCCTGCCATAGTGAGATATGGTATCTGCCATAAAGAGAGGGAGTATTTGTAGAGATCCGTGCCAGTTATCGGAGAGTACCGGAACTGATACGAGAAATACCGAAGTTACCCAGAGACTATCGCATCAGAAGTCAGACTAGCTCTGAGCTCCACCCAGCTAGAATAATATACAAGGATATACTATTTCCAACGACTTCACTTCAAGACTTGTATATATTTATTTCTTACTAATAGTATTCCTGGATTTACTAAACTGCGTTCAAGTTTGTATATTACCTTCAATATAACCTACTTTTCTATCTACATATCTATTTTGTTGTTCATTACTTTGTGCGGTTCCTCACCCGGAATCAACAACAACAACGCTAGAACTTTAAAAATAATGATTGGTAGGTACCAACAGAGAGTGAGGAAGATTGTTGAAGACCCCAGATGATTCCGATGTTAATCCAATAAGAACAAGTTAATAATTTTATCTCGCCGATTTGTGTCCCGTATCAAGACAAAAGTTATAAAAGAAATCTGTCTTTTTCAACCTATGACATTTTTAGTTCTTCTGGCAGCAAAGAATTGTTGAAAAGTAATTTTTTCTTCTACATTTTAAAAGCATTCTAATAAAGACTAATAAAAATACGACTTGTCATCAAATGATGGCTCATAAGGAAGGTTAAAAAAAGAAAGAACACGAAAATAATGGCATTAGGAAGAAAAACAGTAACACTAAAAGAAACAAAGAATCTGGTTCTGCAAGTTCAATGAATTCCACTGATACTGGTGGTGTCATAAATCCAATAGCAACTGTCAAAACCAACCAAGAAGTCTTAATAGATTAAAGTTTATGATCTTTCACACATTTGCCGGCAAAGTCAAGAAAATCGTTATAGTGGGTCTAAAATCGTTCCATGAAAGAAAGGAAAAAAGAATTTGAGCAAAGTGCAGAAAATTATCTTTTTAACTTTTTTGTTGCCATTTTGTAAAATTCCGTGGTGATTTGAAGCGTTAATAAAATAAGGTGAATTACCTTTTTTATTTCTTATTTCTTAATGTTACTGATCTTGTACATTATATCTGCTTACAAATGGCACACAGGCGAAGAATTATAAGGTTGAAATATCATTTTGTTCCCCGATATACGCGTTTGTATTTAATATATGGTTTTAAAAAAAGGAGGATGCGTACGTGTGAAATTAAAATGAAAAAAAAGAGAAGATAACAGATAAACAACAGTTATGAAAAACAATAAACATTTTTGAAATCATGAAAATTTCTAAAATGAAAGATTGAACAGAGACAATCAAGTAGAGACAATCTTAATGAGGATTATAACAATGTACATAATAGTTTTAAGATATTCCAATTATTTTATCTATTTTTAATCCTTCCCCTCCCAAACAATGGATTACAAGGAGTGAAATTGATCAAAAGGACTAAGTATAGGAAGGACTGAAGAAAGGACATAAGATTAATGGAATTCAAGAAGATAGAAGATGAAGATTGATGTTGCATCTAAATTTTTGAAGGTTGTAGTTATCAAGGAAGCAAATAAACGGAAGGGAATTCCACAGGCGGGTACTGAAAGAAAAGTAACTGTTAGAGTAGAGGTGATGCTGCATTTAACTATTTCAACAATAAAATGGTTGAACCTAGATGTCAATCTGGCAGCACGCTTAGATTCAGGTAGTCAGGGTACCAGGGAAAAACAAGCCCTTCATAGAAATTGATATAAAAACATTTGTAAAAAAGACAGCGGGAAGCCTCGCCGCGTCGATGCGAAATTGACTGAAATCGAAATGTCAAGACCAGGATTGATTACATTGTGGAACATTCTTTGGATTTTGTCAATAATCTCAGGATGTAGAGCAGGAGCACCCGACCAGATATTGCAGCAGTATTCAACGCAAGGGTGAATGGTAGATTTGTAAATGTGCAACTAAGATGAAGTATTGTATAGACTGCTATTAAGCTAAAGATGCTGGTAAAAAGGCCGGAGTTCTGTACAGCTCCAGTAAGCACCTGACAATTCATGCTGTCCTCTACTTTTATAAGATACAAATCAGGGAGTATTGCTGTCATATCTGTTCTAGTGCGGTCTCGTCCTCACTTTCCAGTCTTGACAGAGTTCAAATGCTTCTCTGAGTCCTTGTTAGAGAAAAATTATTTTCCACACTCCAACCTCTCTCTCTCTCTTTCTTTCTTTCTCGCTCTCTCTCTCTCTCTCTCTCTCTCTCTCTCTCTCACGCACACACACACACACATAGGTGAGATGCAGAAAGTCTGTCACTGTTCTGTCGTTACTTCCAGAGAAAGCGCACGGGCGAACCATATTTTTTGGTTCCTGCAGGTCTAACCTTAAACAGCAAGGACCCACCATGTCACTTACATAGTAACAAACCACCCACATTCTCTCCGTATTCTATCAGCGAGTAGTAAGTTCTACTCAAACGGCTTCTTCCATCGAACAGACTCCTAGGAGGATGTTTCCCTGAGCACTACAATCTTAACTTGTTCAAGTCTAGAGATGACCGTTATCTTTCTCTCCCTTCCATATAAACCACCCCTTAAGGTAACCATCTACCTCAAGTGGCCCTCGGGCCTTGTACAAGGTGAACGTTACTATAAAAAACTATACTACTACTAAAAGGCTTGTCAGGGGTCAGGGATTCTTGCAAGTGTTACTGGCAGGATTTTCATATTTGCGTTGTAAAAAAGATTTTAAATTTCAGCGAATGAACAAAAAATATTGAACAAAACGGAGAAAAGGTTTGAAATAAACACAGAAAATATAATGAAAACGAAGAGATCAAGAAAAGAAGAGAATTGAACACAAATTATGAAATCTAATTGAACTGAAAGAAAATTGAAAACAGAGAAATATGCAGGAAAGTAAAAGAGTAAGAGTCAAATACGTTCGTGTGAAAAGGGGAGAATTTATTGGGCAAAGGATTTTATTCGATCTTCTAATTAATGTCCTTATACCAGATGTGAATTTTCTTTTACGTTCTCCAGGGAATATTTGGCATACACTGTAGCAGGTCTCGTGTGTGTGTTTGTGTGTGTGTGTGTGTGTGTGTGTGTGTGTGTGTGTGTGTTTTCCTTGCACTGATGACTTAAACTGGGAATCGGATTTAGTGTGTTCCTCTTTCTATTTTTTCCTTCCACCTAGACCCCAGAGTCTCAGGCATGAAATATTTTGCACCTCCATAGACATTCATCAAAATCCTACCCCAACGCTGCCACTACCTCCGCTACAAAAAAAAGGTCATCTAATGTTAAGAAAAGAAAAATCTAAAAATTGAGGGTTTACTTGTAAATTTGTCTTTTTCTACATTTTGTTGTTCATTTCTTCAAAATTATTTTTTCGCAGCTACAGCAGAACTTGATTTTATGATTGTATTTTCTTTCTTCGACCTTCCAGAAAAGTTGCCAGTCCTGGTGTTTAATTTATCCGTTTTCCAATGCAATAACTGGTAGGTTACTTCTATTCGAAAACAAAATTTATAATTTCTTTGACATGAGGTCATACTTAAAAGGTAAAGAGTCATATCTTGCAGATTTTTTGCGATATATTTTATAATTATCTCAATTCTCATTCTATTACTTTTCTTTCTATTACTACAATTGGGTTCCTTTCATTTTAATTTTTTTTAAACATTTGAACACTGAGACTTGACGTAACTTTAAAAGAAAATTATGATTTCAGAAATTTAAATTTTTAAAAAACAAGTCGGCATTAAATAAAAGCAATGAGGCGAGCACAAATTTGTTTATATTTTGAACTTATGCTTATATATCTGCTTATATATGAACAGCTTCATTCTCCTTACATGAGAGAATGTTTAACTGTTTCTTTTATGAGTGAATTCCTGCTAGCGTGTTGAGCTTATTCTTTACTAAAGTTCATCTTTACAAGGTCAAAGATCTACACTAGATTAAGAGTTGCTGAATGAGATTGTTGCATAGAGGGTTACGAAATGAGGGTATTGCATAGAGGGTCAAGGAATGAGGTTGTTGCATAGAGGGGCAAGGAATAAGGTTGTTGCACAAAGGATTACTGAATCAAGTTTTTGCATAGAGGGTCACGAAATGTGGTTGTTGCATAGATGGTTACTGAATGAGGTTGTTGCATATGGGGTCACGGAATGAGCTTGTTGCATAGAAAGTCACGGAATGAGGTTGTGCATAAAGGGTCACGGTATGAGACTGCTGCATTGGGGGTTGCGGAATGAGGCTATTGCATAGAGGGTTACTGAATGGTTGTTGTTGTTTAAAAGGTTGCGAAATAAGGTTGTTGCATAAAGGATCACGGAGTATGAGTGGTGCATGGAGGGTTATGGAATGAGGGTGTTGCACAGAGGGTTACTGAATCAGTATCATGTGATATATATTTATCGATGCTTTTAATGCAAGTATAGCTAACTTTATCATAGAGTTTCTAAAAAATCTTTTTAGCGAAGTAGAATGTTTTAAGTACTTAAAATCTAGAAAAATTCTTTCGATGCTTGTTTGAACATTTTAAGTATTCTAAACTTAAATTCTGGTTACTTTTTCTAAGGTCATTATATATTTAATTTTGTTATTGTCAAGTATTTCCATACTACTAGAGTTGGTAGATAATCAAAATTGGACTGAATCATGTAAGTTGTGTAGAATTCTATGCTAGTGGTTAGATTTTTGTTGACGTATTTATGGTTGTATGAATCATTGATATATCGTTCATTGATTCAGTGAAAACGATAGACAAGGTATTATGACTTCGCATATGAGATTAGCCAAAAAATTTCCATTCTTGGATGTTTTGTGGAATCAAGTAATAATACTTCTACTACTTTACTATGAAAAAAAATCACTAATAAAATTTCTTGCCAACTTAATTTTATTAGTCAATGCTCTCTTTGATATAAAATTGGATTTATTTAAAATTTCCTCATGAGAATGATTTATCTTCTCGCCAGATTCTCTTCAAAGAACTCCACAATTTCAAATAAACGCCTGTTAACAACGGCTTTTTAATTGACTACCATATCAGAATTTTAATGTAATCAATGGCAACAACAAGCCCGTGGACAGAAACAATAACATTATTTCTTTATACATAAAAAAGCAAATGCATAGCAATTAAGAACAAGACGAATCTTCAGTTTGAAACATCATTCGAAAATAAGCAACCCGGACTGACTTAAACAGAAAAATTGAATTAAATATATATGACACAAAATGAACCTCATTGTCAATAATAACAATTCATCTGGAAAATCTAAACTGCAGAGAAGCAGTGTTGATTACGAATTTATATATCCTTTAAAGAACTGTGTTTTAAACAATCCAAATTCATTAACAATTGCATCGGCCACACTACCACACGAGTGATAAGAAGATTGACATTGCACCTTTCAGACCACAGATCAACCCGATCTCATATAAACACTACCAGATCCTATCCGTGACAATACACATATAAAAGCATCATCGACATGGAAAAAAGATTAAAAATAATGAAAACATTATTAATGAAAAAAGAAAAATCCTACACTTTATATCAGTTATGAACACAGCAACAATATGCTTACCGTGTTCGGAATAAAACACAGACATGACTCTACATACATAAGTTCCAGACTTATTTATTTACATGTAAAAAAAAATGACCCTTAATAATGGCTAAAACTATAGCTGAAAGCACTAGGAAAAATATAACACTTAGATAATTGTAATATAGTTAGAGTTCTGAAAAGAAAAATCATAAGAACACTTGGAAAATTATATAAAAATTTAATCATAACCCCTTATCTGTCATTTTCAAGGTAATGTGCATATATATATATATATATATATATATATATATATATATATATAATTGTTTCGCCCCAAACTATACAATACTGGCACTGGTGCGCAAGGAGTTGCAGTGAGAGGAGAGGGAAGAGAGAAAAGAAAAATAAAACGGTACAAAGGTTGTCAAAGAAAACATGAGAGAGATGGTTGTCAAGGAGATAGAAGATGGCAACTGACGTTGAATTTAAGCCTTTGGATATGGTAGCTATCAGGGAAGTAAACATGCAAGGACGAATTGTAGGTTTTTAGATGTGCAAGATGGATTCCAACGAGAAAAATTTTCTAGTTCGGCACAGCGTCCCAACCTTCTTTGTAGTAGTAGCTATTGATTCAATTTATTCATTCCACTTAAGGTCGGCTTAGAGAATGGGGCCGAGACGGTGCATAGATAGATAGATAGATAGATAGATAGATAGATAGATAGATAGATAGATAGATTATGAATCAACTGAGTCTCTTTAAATTTCGAAGAATAATTCCAAAGGCAACATACACATTTCTATGATGCTAAAGATTTTGGTGTGCCAATGGTCAGTGTCTATGTCCAGACAGAACCAGAAGTTTGCGGGCGCATTCTTCACACGTTATTCACCCTTTTCGTTCCATTAGGCTTTGCCCCGAAATAAACTTGAAAATCATTACCCTTTACATTAAACCGATGATTGTAATGTTATTATCGATCCCAGTTTTTAACTGATGCGCAGTTAAAATAGAGAAAGAAAGCGCTCCCAGTGAGCTTCTATAACAGACCATGATGATTATATCAAAATGTCTAACTTCAATGGCTGCCTCAAATCTGTGGCTTTGTGTAAGAATAAGTTGATCTAATTAAAGATGTAATTCTTACGTACAAGCTTGTTCACCGGCGATAGCATTATTCATTAGGTTTCTAGGACGTCTTGCTGCTTCTTAATTGAAATAGAAATCAATGATTAAGAATTTGACTGGGAATTATTGGGTTATTTCTAATTTTGCCTCTTCTTCCAAGTACAAATTCCAAATCTAAGATTAAAAGTGAATGTACGCCACACTTGATATTCGGCTGGGAACGTAAATGTGAATAATTGAAGAAAACTGAAAAATTAATAGAAGTGCTTCAAATAACTCAGCTTATAGCAACAAGGAATTTAGTATGTCATGTAGAAAACAGGTTTCTTTTTAATTAAAGATTTACTATTTTAAACAGCACATTTCTTTTTGGTCCATCAGATTCTAAAACGTTGCGGTTATTACGTCATCGCGAAATCATTATTTTGAAACAATTTATTTTAATCTTTTTAAAGCTGATTATCTAATGGTTACTCTATTTTAGAGCTTTACACTTTCTTTATTTTATATACATATACGTTTATGTCTATAACTGTACAATAAAATAAATTTACATTTCACTCACACATAAATAAGAGAAGGAACTCCCGAAATATTCTGTTTTTTCATTTAGAGAAGTAAATCGGACAGAGAACTTTTCAGCATCTACTTTTATATAGGCATATATATATATATATATATATATATATATATGTGTGTGTGTGTGTGTGTGTGTGTGTGTGTGTGTGTGTGTGTGTGTGTGTAAGCATGAAAGAGATAGATAGAAAGAGAGAGGTTTCAATGTACATTTGATTAGGAAAAGAATTTTCTGAAAAATATCTAATTTTTTTCAGTGAAGATAACATTGTATCTTATTTCTCTATCTGTTCAGCTCAAGTAATTTGTTTTTCCCTATTTATTTATTTATTGATTACAAGCAAATCTGATTAAAACATGGCTCTTCTTAGAGATCTTCAAACCAACATTTTGGCGAATTCCTTTTTTCGTTTAAATTAACAGCGAAAATGGTGATCATGTTTTTGCTGTACCAATTCCATCGCTTCTTGAATAACCTGTAGAATTCGCATACAACATTTTACCAATATTTAGAAAAAAATTTATTATTAATATTTTTTAACTTGTTACAAATATCTCGAATAAATTGAAGGTAATTATTATTACCTTGTTAAGTGGCTTGTTGAAGAATTTTATTTTACGTCTTTTTTAACTTTAGATATTTATATATGTGTATATATGTATATGCGCGTGAATACCTATTTGCACATTTCTATAACAGAATTAAAGTAAATATGTTTTCTATGCATATCTATCTATCTATCTATCTATCTATCTATCTATCTATGTAAGTGTATGTAAATATATATATTAAGTTTGCTGTAATGTGTAAGAACTTATAGAGGTGATAATATTTTATGTTACTCACTCACTACATGCTGAAATGCGCCAAATATAAAATGTATATAATATTCTCGAATATTATTTTCTGTTTTGTATTTTGTGGGTGGGCAATGCAAAATTAATCTTTATATCGTAAATTAAATTAAGTTGTAAATATAAATAGTGTATTAAATCAGCCGAAATTCTCAGCAGTTATTCTATCGGCATTATTTAATCTATTTGCTTTCATGGAATACATTTTGTCTTTGTGTTTCTTCAGCAATATCGTGTTTTCAGATGCCTCACCATGAAGCACTATTTAACAAAATAGTTTCACATAAGATTACGATTATGTACAGAGTTAAACTGGTTAAATATAATTCCATTAAGCTTTCTGAATTCCTTATATAAATATTCATGTATATTTTTGCCTACTTTATCTTTCATCTTATCTTAATTGCTTCTTTATCATAGCAGTTTATTTCTGCATTCATTAGCTAGCCATTTAACTGTCAGTATGTATCAGAAATGCAGAAGAAGCTTTGAATGAGATTTGAACTCCCGTCCGCTATTGTTGCGAGACTTGATGATTCGGTTACATCTTATCGGTAAGCGGCATTCAAAATCTAGCAAATAGCTCTTGTGGGGTTCCAGAACAACCCCTATTAAAAGGCGGTTTTATTGCGGGCTATTCGGTTCACAAAAATGCAACACAATTTCAAGAAAAGACAACACAATAAGATGTTGTATAAAAATATGAAAATTTTATATTTGACAATATGTATACAACATAAACAATTTATACAATTCTGTGTATCTTGATTTGTTAGCAAAGTGTCTTTTATATTAGGGTGAACGTTTGTTTGAATATAAAAGTGTCTGTTGTATTTGAACGAAAGTTGGTTGAATATGAAAGTGTTGGTTTTGTGTTTGTAATTACACAGAGCAGTAGTACAAAGTTTTTTTCCTTTTTATGTATCAGCCGTTAAGTAGAAGGAAAAGGAAAGTGTTTCAAATTGTGTTGAAAAGAAGTGTGAATGAGAATTCCCGAGGGGAGAGAAAGATAGAGAGAGAGAGAGAGACAAACGAAGATAGTAGTAATTAGTAGTGTAATGTGTAAAACGATGAAGCAGTCTACTTAATTTAGTAAGTCTGTGTTACTTTTCCTTTCTGGTTGCCGAGTGCTGTGAAAGTTTTATGACAGTTGCAAGTGTTTCCTCTCTTCTTTCCGTTTGTAACGGTTGAGTGGACGAAGGATTAGTTTGTCGGCACTGGTCACTTTGATGTAGCGCCTATCGGATTGTTCGTATCTGACACTGCGCCTCTCGAGATTGACTGGCGTGGCTGATCGACGGACTGCTTGCTTGAGTGACGGATCGACCGAACTTCTATATCTCACTGACCCTCTTGACTGACAGATTTGACTGACTGCGACCGGTTAGAGGCCATCTTTAAATATTGAATCCAATCACGTGGGCTGGCTCCGACGAGGAATTTTTTCTTTAGCAGTGGAAAAACCGTTTCATGACGTATTTTAAATTTTTGATTTGATGACCAATCAGGATCTAGAATATGCTTTTCACACTGACTTGTGAAAAAAGAAAGCTTTTTGCCGTTTGAAGGTTTTTTTTGCGTGTGTGCAATTTATTTTGTGTGTTTTAGTTGTTTGATGGATTATATAGAATTTGTATCCTATACTCTTCTTTACTGTTCTTTTCTTCATGTGTCGGCATGTTTTTGTTTACTACTTTTGTTTATTAGCTTTTGTTTGTCATCTAAAATTGTCTATATCTAAAACTAGTGTATATGATTTTAATAACAATATGGCAGCTTTCGATAATATGATCAGATATTATTTCGTTTCCATCACGGACTCAGTTACTTCAGTTTTTTTTAAAGTAATGCCTGAAGTGCTTCGATCTCCAACCTTTTATCAGCCATTTTAACATCTAAAATAGTAGCCAGAACTAGAAAGTAGTGACATATATATATATATATATATATATATATATATATATATATTATTATTATTATTATTATTAATATTATTATTATTACTTTAGAACATGTGAAAGCTATAAACTACTACAAAATTGTACATTTTGTTTCGATTTGAAAGATTTTTTAAAGAAATAAAATGTTTATTGCCATCGCTATTAACTACGAGATGAGACATTGTTCTCTCAATGTCGAAAAAAAATGTACAATTTTGTAGTAATTGCTAGTTTGCACATATTCTAATGTAATAATCAATAATAAATATACATTGCGCAATTTTTATACGGAGCACCTTTAAATTAATGTTTTGAACGTTGCAAATATTTTCTTCGTTCTTGTTTATTTGGATAAATATATATATATATATATATATATATATATATACTAGAAGTATAACCCGGCGTTGCTCGGGTGTAATGAAAGCTTTAAAACTAATCCAAGGTCCTGGAGCTCAGACACTTTGGACGTTGGCACGAAAGACTAAAAAGCAATAGTTGTTTCCAGTTAAAGCGAAACCGTAGACTGAAAGAAAAATGAATGGATGTAAGTCAAATTTTGGTTTCCTGGTATTGATATCAAATTTTCTGCCCTATTGTAAGAATTGCAACATTGAAACTTCTGAATATCGTTTCTTATGTCTTTCTCTTTGAGTGTATCATATTTGATTAAAATTGGACCACTCCTTCTATAACCCGATTTTTTCGATTATCGATTTTCGATATTTATCAGGGTTACCTCGACTCGACACAAAATCTAGCTAAGAACACTCGCAGATGCTTATAGTACAACTGAGTAAATTTTCAAGAAAATTGGTTCAGCCGTTTCGGAGTCTATAGGTAACGGATACACACACACACAGACACACACACACACAGACAAAGTTCCATTTATAAATAAGTTAATATATATATATATATATATATATATATATATATATATATATATACTGGAGTCTCTCGTTGTATTGCACGTTTAAAGGTGAAGCAGCTCAGTTCATAGACCCAACAGCCAAACTAACAGTACATTTCATTTGATACACTAGTGAATGATTGTTCAAAATCAAACATACTTTTTGGAAGAGTCAAATACATATAATTGTTGCACAGTATGCCGCGAGGTCTCCAAACAAGCATCCACAGTTTTTAAATTCAGAATTTTCCTTCTCTTAGATTGGCTGCTATCCAAGGCTATAGGATCCAGTCTGTTCTGTTTTTACCCATAGCTTGGGGAGTGAAATGGATTCAATGCTTTCCTAAGAGTATTCGCCCGTAATTGAGTGTAATGAACTCAACTGCAATTCAAACACGATGTAAGAATAACCTGAATAATATAATGGATAAATATTAAAATGTGTATATGAAATAAGGTTAAAATATAATTTGATAAAAAATGATTTTTATACTCCCTTAATTGATATATAATAACAATATTAATAATATAACGGAGTTATATCTTTTTGATGTGTACATGAAATAAGCGTTAGAGTAAAGGCCAGTAAACAACGAAATATTTATTTATATATTTTAGAATTCATATTGAAAAAAATCTCACCTAACTGATCGGCGTCACTTCCGTAATGCCGACTTCGAAGTTTCGTTAACGTATAATAACACGCTCACTCATCAGGGCTTGTCTCGCGAAGGATTTTTGTCCTGTCTACTAACTAATTAATTCGTGGAGCAAGTGGCAAAAAAAATATCAGTTGGAGTTAGGTGACTTACAATGTGACGAATTTTTTAATCAAAATTTCATTCCGAATCCACTACTGACTTCGACATGGAATATGATTTGCTAAGTGGAAAATATTTCATAATGTGAAAATGATGGCATCATTATTGGGGAACTGTGAACTACTATGTTCGATAATGAGAAATACTAAAAGTCGTTTAAGACCAAGGTTGGGGGATAACCACATGGATGATCTTTTGCTCTTGTCATCGATAAATATTTCACCTGATGTGGAGAAGTTATCGAACGAAACATATATATATATATATATGTGTGTGTGTGTGTGTGTGTGTGTGTGTGTGTGTGTGTGTGTGTGTGTGTGTGTAATTTATAAATAATTTTCCATTTTTAACTGTACTTCGTTTGTAGCAAAGAATTTTCATTTCTTTTTTATTGTGTTATTTGTTATCCTGTTATTCTTGCAGTGAAATAAGGAAACTTATCCAAATAATATAACATTAACTCCATTGTTTTCTGTTTGTTTGTTTGTTGGTTGGTTTGTTTGTTTGTTTGTTTGTTTGTTTTTTTCTTTAAATCTCCAGACTAAGGAAGCGTCCTAGACGTAGCGGTCTGAGGTCAAAACAATTTATAATAATACATTTGATATCATGGTCCTCCTCCCAGACACTGCATAGTTGACTGGACCACTCTCTGCAAAAGGTTACCGAACCCGCCTTACCACCACTCGCTTTCATTTACAAACACAATCTTGCTTGATTTGTTCTCATCCTTTTACGGCCATGGTTCCCAACCCCGGGGTAAATTACCCTAGTGGGGTAATGAGCCCATATTTTGGGGGTAATGAATATTTGGTTTGGGAAGAGGCAATCAGCTTATAATTTTACACTGTGTCCTTGGAATGAAGACCAAGAAACGTAGCAGACTCAACGTGCTAAACGACGCCCGAATAGTCCTTTCAGTCACAAAGCCAAGAATAAATAAATTGGTACTGGCACAGGCAATACAAGCTCAACACTCACATTAAGAATCACGGCTAGGCTACGGCGACTATACCTCTGATTATTATAGATTGGTACTATTGTATTGAATAATTTCCATTAACTTTGTCTGCTTTTGATGTATGAAAATATAATTACTTCTTTTCCTATATTACTGGTATTTGTTCATTTGGGTAATGGATAATAGTGAAATTGTATTTTGGGGTAATCGCAGCAAAAATGTTGGGAACCTATGTTTTACGGCAACTCTAGAGAAAGGAGTGTACAAAGGTTGTGAATATGACAAAAGATGAGAACAGCAGTCCGAACAATGTAAATAATAATATATTAAATCTAAATCAGTGGTGATATAATGGAATATCCACACAGAGTGTGCAGTAGAATCAGACCAGACATAGAAAATATCAGTACTGGTTCGTCAAAGACATCGGAACAAGGATATTTATGCTCATAATGTTATCAGAAATGCAGGCGGTGTTTTATAGACTACGCAAAGGCGTTCAACAAAAGGAAACCACGAATATCTTTCAGAGCTGCTCAGCAATCCTGACATAATCGAGAAGGACATTAAAACATGACAATAAAGATGAAGACAACAGTCTGAACAATGTAAATAATGTAAGTACCTCGTCTCAGGAATGTATCTTTTATTTCTGTAATCTTGTCTATGCCAAAATCGTCTAAGCTTGTTAACATCTCTGTTTAAAGTCCGTCTAGCCCCGCCGCTTTGTTTCTTTTCACTTTGATCAGTGCATCTTCCATTTCAGTTTTTAATATTTTCGACCTATCGGTATTTCTGTGTATTGCCGGTTGTTCTCTTTCGTCGAATGATCTCCGATATATTCGTCCCTTCGCTGAATTATTTTTTTCTTTGTCTAATATGATCATTCTATCCTTGTATTTTATGAATTTTGTTGAAGAGCATGTCTTTTTCCGGTTAGTTCTCTTATTTTTATTATGCACATCTCTTTTATTTGTGATACACAATCTCTATATTTCTTCACTTCTTTCGTCAAGACATACTTATTTAGTCTGTTTGCAGTTTTTCCTTATTTCCTTGTATACTTTTCTGCATTCCGTTCCATGTCTTGGCATAGTTTTCTGTCTCCTTTGTCTACAAATTGTCCAACTAAAAGTCAGAACTAGAGGCCTATTTCAAAAGCTCGATTTTCCACTAAAAACATTCTCATTTCGGTTTTAGTTTGTAATAGTTTACTACTGTAGTCGACTTAAAAATTTTTAATAATTTTTACAATTTTTTTTAATTTAGGAAAATTGGTCTTGTCACTTGGAATTTTGTTTATTTAAATTTTTCGCTTAAAATTAATTTAATCTACTTTCTGATAGTTTTATTCATTAAAGCAAATACAATAATGATAAAGTTTAATTTTTTAGTAACTAGAATTTGCTTCGAACATGTAAAAAGGTATGATGAATTTTACTATATTTCTGATATCGTGGCGTAACGTCTCACACCAAAAGGTTAAAAGAAAAGGTTTGAAGATCTAAGCGGAAAAGGCATAATTTTATTTGATTTGCAGAAATAATTTATTCATACAATTTCTTTAGACATTTCTTCTAACAAATGTAACAACAATTCTCTGAAGAAAGTTAATTCAAATAATGCTTTGGCATGTTTAGTTTTAATGTAGAATTTTCTCGTTCGATTTCATTTTTTTTTTCAAAGCGAATTTTATTTAAAAATTTTATTTGTCACATAAATTTATTTCAATGATTTTCTCTATAGTAATTTTATTCACAATAAAAAAAATTAGTAAAATTTAATTTTTTATAAGTAATTTCTGCTTTTCCATACAAAAGTTATTTTAAAGATGCATACTGTATTTTTAGTAGAACTTTAAAAACATAAAACAAAAACAGGTGTAATATTATTACATTAGAAAATTCATGAAAAAATAATTTGTTAAGAATTTAATTTTCCTCCCAAAATTTCTTAAATCAAACATTTTGAAATAGGCTTCCTGTCCTAGGCCTTTAGTTTTACCATAAATAGAGACCTGTAGTATAGAACATATAGATATATGCGTTTATGTATAATTTCAGGTATACATATGTATATGGTCTTGTTTTTGCGTCACAGTGCATTGATGGTGAATCAGTAATTTCGTAGGCTATCCTGTCGGAGTTATTTACTGATTTTCTGTTGCTTTTTTGTTTTTATCTAAAATGTTAACTGTATATAATGTTCCTTATACGCTATTACTGGAGAAGTACTGGATTAAGTGCATTGACACAGAATGAAAAATAGATATTTTGTGCCAAATGCATGCTTTTCCTCAAATTAGGATACAAATATATATATATATATAAATGTAAACTTATTGCTATACTCGTTTCGAAAAACCCTCCGAGTACATACGCGAAAGGAAAAAATGGTAATAAAAAAAGAACGAGCTAAGCACTTGAACATCAGTCAAAGTACGTAGCCCTAAGAAAAAAAATAACCGAGACGAGTAACCTAAAACAAAAAGCGCTCAATGCACAAGTAGAGCAAACAAAGTAAATAACTAACCTAAAGAGCCAACGAACGTACCAAGGTTTCACCTAACCGGATCTTCAGGGAAGGTTGGCTGAAGATCCGGTTAGGTGAAACCTTGGTACGTTCGTTGGCTCTTTAGGTTAGTATATATACATATAGTTTAAATTTTGATATGATAAGGGAAGCGTGCTCAGTATCACATACAAAGCATCTGTAGGCATGAACAGAGTTGAAATAATCAACATACTATGTTGATTTCTCTATTGACACACTATATATTATAAATTATAATTTAGAACATGTACAAATTTTTATCCACTACAAAGTGTACATTTTGTTTCGACAGTGAAATGACAATGTCTCATCAGATGATGTGGAAAGAAATGGGAAGTCTCTTTTCTTATATTTGGCGAGTTGTAAGATGTAGGTGGAGTTAGTGACAAGGGAATAAGTCTTGTAAATTGTCAGAACTTTGAAAATAAGGAATGGGTAGGAGATAGAGTTGATTAATGAACGTGTCGAGAATTTTGTAGACAGATTTAACATTAAAAGAGAGGGTATAGTCTTTTATGGCCTAACGGCTGGATTTTTTTTCTTCGGGTTTAGTAAAAGGGCAGAGTAAGGAAGTGTAAGGGGGAGGGATAGGATTAGATGCGATGAAGTGGGAATGGTAGTTACCATTTAGTGAACCTATCTTTAATATTGAATTGTACAACTACACAATATTTTTGTATTTAAACTCAGTTTTTATAATTAATCTAATTTTGTATATTTAACCTTAATTCTAAATTTAGGAAATGATTTTTTTCTATAAAACCTCAAAATAGATCACAGTTTGTGGTATGGAATAGGTAAAATTTGATTTAAGAGTGTTGTTAATATTATAAAGGTTTATCGTCTGTAAGGTGTCCTAACTTTGACTTTTGTAGTTTTTAGCATGATTGTAAGGTAAGTTCTTTAATGTGTTTGCAGTTTACTGTGGTTTCATGCTTCTGGTTTAATTGTCTTTTGCTATTCATGTATTTAATGATTTCAATTTTTTCTTAAAGACAAAGAAAACATGGTTCCTTTATTGATTTAGATGCTCTTGCTTGTTTGAGGATTTTCCATTTAACTTTAGGTGTTTTATTTTCGATTTTTAACTTCCAAAAGTATTTAGAAACAAACGTCCTGTTTTGTTTTTCTTTGTTATTGAAGGATGAGAGATGATTGTAAAAGCGCTTTTTAAATATGTTCACTGTGTTTCTGATATATATTTTATCATCCTTGGGATTCTCCATAGATGAAATCAAAGACATATATATCAGGGATTTCGTTAAATATTTATTAGAAATGGCTCTATATTATATATCGAGCACTGCTTTAAATTAATGTTTTGGACGTTGTAAATTTTTCTTCGTTCCATATTCCATCGGATATATATATATATCAGAATGCAGTGTAGGTATAGAAGAATCCAAAGGAGTATCCTGTACATACAGTGGTAGATAACTCTCTAAGAGAGCTCTAAACATATATGCATATAAATACATATAGAACAAATATAAGAAACATTAAGGCAGACACGTTATCTCATGGTGAATCGGAAGTATGGCCTATTTCAGGCAACCCATCATCAGCTTCCGTCGTTATTTAACAAATGATTTTACACAAATCTGCCTGAAGATTTTATGTTTGAGATGACTCGGTCTAGGTGCATTTGGAATTTATTTTTTCTTTTATCGAACGAGATGTTTTTCATTACTTTGAATAAATCGTTTTCAAATCCAGATAATTTTTCAACTGCGGGTGCATTTTTTTTTTTTTTGCTCTTAAATCCATAAAATTCAGGGTTGTTAGATGTTTTAACGTTTTGAAGGAAGAAATGAGCTTTCCATCTCATCCTTCTGATTAAATGCTCTGTTTTATGGATGAGATTTACGAAATATTCCCGTTTGTTTCGATTGGGAATGTTCTTAAATGAGATGCCGAAATTTGTTTTTTCCATTGTTGGTTTGTGGAATAAAAAATAAATGTAGATAGTGCTCTACCAAGGTGGGAGCTGTATATTGTAAGAAAGTTATGGAACATGTAGGTTTGAAACCCACTGTTCATGCATTTACTTTTATAAAGAGTGCTCGATACAACGTAGAGCTTTATATTGTAATGTTTGTTACAATGATTTATAAAAGCATAGTATCACTACACAAAAACTTTCGCGTTTTGGAGCCACGTTTGCTCCTGTTCTGGTGATGAGTTTAAATGAAAATTAAATGGTGAAAACGATATATTTTTGGTAATATGATATGTAAGTGTAAAGCTCTACGTTGTATCGAGCACTCTTTAGAAAAGTAAATGCTCTACCAGAAAATTAAGAAATTAGATGGGAAACAGATTCTTAATAATTTTTCTAACTGTTTACATGGGGGGAAAACTTAATTATGTAACAATCTTGACCTAAAACAATATATCATTTTGAATCAGAGGGATACAAATTCATAGGCTTATTTTAGCTATGTTTTCAGAAATTTTCACATTAGCCTTAATGACATTTCCACATTTTTTATTAGATCACTTTGCAATGGTTAAATTTATTTGAAACACCAAAGAGATTTTTTTAGATATTCTATTAAATTTGCACAGACCTTTAATACAAATTAAAATTAATCGATGAAAAATAAAATATTTTATGTGTGATAGGAAAATGCTTATACCGTGATATAATCCCGGATTTCATATTCTGCTGTGTCCATGCGTTAATCTTTTTTGACTCCCACTGATTTGTAGCACCATTTTTATCATCCATTGATTTATAAACAACATAACGTTTTGCATTTTAGCCTGAACATAAACTCGACATAATCAAAATAAATGGATTGTAGCTGCAAATGTCTTTAATATAATTTCAATAACTGTTGCATTCTAAAATTTTCTCATTGCCAATTTCATCAACACATCCATTTTACTGAAAGCTATATTAACGGCGTAAATCGTAATGTTTCCGGAATTATGTTGCGTAATTCCTTTTAGCCAAGTTTATGTTAGTATTTTTTAATGTTTCCATATATTCCTTTCTTAATCGTATGTTGAGCTATTATGGCATTTCATTCAGCTAAAATGGTGGACACCGATTTTTTTCTAGTTTGTAGTAATGTAGCTAAATCAAAATGACATCGCTCCATTCTCTACGCTGTTTTATCAAACGAGAAAGTCTCTCAGCTGCATATGAAACTCCCCTAACAAGATTCAAATCAAATGAGAACCACACACACACACACACACACACACACATGCGCACACACGCACGCACACACACACACACACATGCACACACACACACACACACACATGCGCATACACGCACACATACAAAATGTCTCTGTGAATTTCATTCGAAACAAAATGTAACAGCTTAATTTAATAGGTATTTTACGGTATGGTTACACTTAGTCATAATTTCTGTTCTTTCATTCAGGAATTCATTTTTGTTTGGGAATAACACACACCTATATATATATATATATATGAATTGTTCACCGATACTGAATATGATTAAATCATTGCATATAATTAGGTTATAATATATGAATAGTACTTTATGAAAATTGAGATGCAGTAGAGTGTGAACTGTGTATCATAGATTGTGGTGGGTATCATACACTGTCACGAGAATTGCACCACTTTGGCTATACATGTGGGTAATATAATAATGCTGTGTTTCATCAATCAGTTGCAAACATTTCACAAACTGCGTAGTGACACATTTAATGTATAGGCAATTTCAAGACTTCAGTTGATGTGATGGATCAAATTTCCAACAACAGCTTTATTTATATCTGCACTGAGAATCCAAATTCTATTGGAATCGTAGAAAGTTTTGCAGATTTATCATGAGCAAGATGCCATCTTTACAGGCGTCATTGGTTAAGAAAAAATCCTCTTTTAACTCTGATACAATATGAAGAAAAATTTGCTATTGAAGAAGAAATACATGTGTCAACTACAACAAACCACAAAAATTAAAAAGATCATGGTTTCCCGTTAAGAAATTTATCTCAGAAGCTAACACTACGAACTTTCTAAGTAAGAAAATTAAGCGAATATCTAAAGTTGAATTGATAATGAAAATCAATTGATAATGAAAATCAATTGCCGAAGGCACGTGACTCGTTTATATCGATGAAACGAGCTGCAGCTTTTTTTTTATTACGGCGTTCACGGGAAGAAATCGAAGAAAAGGAACAGATGTCATGTGAGATTTTTTTATAATCGTGTCACCCCAAGCAAGGCATTTTACTGCCACTGTTGAGCAGGGGGTTACATAGGAGGTAAGTCATGAGAAAGAGTGGCTGGTTATAGGGGGTTTCAGGAAGAGGGTAGAAGAAGGATGAGAATACTGATGAGAGTGGAGGAAGAAAAGAGCATGAGAGAGAGGATGCGTTAATGAGATAGGAGATGACTATTGACTTTACATTTGAATTCTTGAAGATTGTAGCTGTCGGGAAAGCAAGTAAACGGAAGTTAATCCCTCAGGCGGGAAGTGCGAGAGAAGAAACTGCTGGAGTAAAATTTACGTTTACAATTTATTGGTTTCACAGTAAAAGGGTGGGATCTAGTTACTAATCTTTTGGCCCGGGCCAATTCATGTATGGGAAGTACCAGTGAGCTAAGTTAATCTGAGGAGAAGTCATAAAAGTATTTGTAAAAGAGACACAGAAACGCCACATTGCGTCGGTGTGAAAGTGACTGTATCCGAGCTGCCAAGTCGGAGTCGGTCACATTACAGGTTCTCCGTTGGATTTTTTCAAGGACCCCTAGGTAGATAGCAGGAGCATATCTAACCAGATATGGCAGCAGTATTCAATGTACAGGCTGATGGTAGATTTAAAATGTGGATTTGAAGAATGTAATTCTAAAAGGATACATTTACTGGTACCACTATTAATCATAGTGCCCCATATAGGGCAACACTAAATTCACTCACCACCAACAAGAGTGACTAAGGTTAAAGATTAGGTTACGTGGAATATGCAATCGATGAAGCAATTACCGCGACCACTGTGGATGAACATGTCCAATTATGTGCAGAAAATGTTTTTCCCAATATCGGCAAAACACGATCACCAAATGAAGAGAAATGTTTGAACTAGTTAATTTCTATTTATCCGTCTGTGATTATACTGTCAGTTTTTTCTCTTTGTTGAAAATTTTACTTTGATGTCTAACTTCTTTTAACTTGAACCTGCGCCTTTTAAACTGGAATTTGAGCTTTTTTAAATTTGAAGCTGAGCCTTTTTAATTGGAATCTGAGCCTTTTTTTAATATTAAGTTTAATGCATTTTTATTTTGCTGATGTATAGTAAGATGAAAAAAACCAGACTTATTAGTCATGTCAATCGACTGACGTCGAAGTAGAGGTGAAGCAGATAAAACTTAGCTGTGGACGGTTGAATACGTCTTATTAAATTATTCACTGGTTCGAACCGAGTCATGGCCTTCTATCCCTGGAAGGTTTGCAACATTTAAGTATATTTTCATCAATGTATTTCACTCTCCACTCAAATTTAATAACTTTTCCTTTCACACCCTGAAATAGAATATCTGATTGCTTAACACTTCGTCTACTGTTCGCGTCAAACCTTTCTAGGACTCATCAGGTATACCCTCACCACCTTATATTGACATCGGGAATATCTATCACGCGTACCATTATACCTTGATTCATCAAAACCATTTTCTTTGTCTTTGTACTTTGGTAACTGTCCCAAGGGCAGTTAGTGCGAAAATACACAGTGGAATGACAAATTGTAATCATCAGGAAGTAAAAACAGGCTTCTGAAGGAAACATACTGGATGTAGGAGATAATGCGACAGCATAGCCCCATGGATCAAACAGAAGCTTCCGCTTTACATTACCCGAAAAGTTACTGAATGTGACAGACACCTGTTCGAATGATCAAGCGACAAAAATGTGATAAAATCAGCAAATATAAAAAAAAGGAGCCAACGAATTAGTGTATAACAATAAGATTTTTTTCTCAGAAATTGAAATAAAAATGCATAACGGAACGAAATGAGTTAAATAACGTCCCATCGCTGACGAAATATCGAATGTCGGAGTGTGAATAAAGTGACTGTCTTAACAATATCAGCAATCATTATGCACAGAACAAAGAGGTTACGTCAGCTCGCAACAGAATGAGGTCAGGGGTCAGAAGGAGAGAGAGAGAAAGAGATAGATGTCGACGGGGGAGGTGGAGCTGCTACAGAAAGAAAAACAAATGAACAGAAATAGATCTCCTTTTCAAAAAAACAATTTGGAAAATCTGAATAACTCCTTCAGGCCATAAGATTTCCTTTTTTCACACCTTTTTCAGGTTTTGTTTCTTTAACTCTTCCTTCGCCTCTTTATTCAATGACACTCCTGCCCATCTACTCTGTCGTTTCTCCCTAAGTTACTTTCTTTTTATTCTTCCACGCTTTCCTTTTCTCTCTTTCTGTTTCTTCCTATTTCTTCTTTAGATCTACTTCTTCCTTTTCCTCTATCGCTCTTTTGATTTTTACTTCTTTTTATGTTTCTAGCCTTTCTTTCTTTTGTGTCATCTGTTCCCTTTGCATTTCATCAATAATGACGTCATATTCCTTTCAAATATTCACACATTTCTTGTACACTTTAAAGACGTAAGCATGCGAAAATTTGCTGTGACATTTGCTTCGACGCACACATCATTGCACACGTAAAGTAACCTGAACCCTAAACCCCACAAATATATCCATCTTGAACTTTAAATTTTCCCTCCATTCTTTTTGCATTCTTTAATGTTTAATTTATTTATTTATTATTTAGTTATTTTATTTTATTTTATTTTATTTTTTTTTTTTTGCTTAAAAAACATTAACAAAAACTCTTTTACTAAACATGTAGAAACTCGGACAAAAGGTCAAACAACCTTCATAAGAATCGAGTAGAGAAAGTGATTTATTTAGTAGTCTCCCTCTGCGAATAGAATACAATTGTCATAAATCGATTGCATTACATCAGATAATAGGACAAAACCTTTGAAATTACTGCATGGTACCGATACGATTATAACTATGGTGACTGATTATGGGACAGAACAGTCAAAGAAACTTATTAATGCATTTCACGAGGAAATTAGCTCAAATGTTATATTAACCCCCTCTTTCTATGGTTAATATTACAATTGGAACTCTGTCCGCTCAATTCGTTTTATAGCTTGGCAGAAATTACTTATGATATGCATACTGTGTTGTAAGCCTCATTAATAAAAAAAATCATTACGATCCGCATTTGCAGACATGTTTTATAAGCATTTATTCGCCTATTCACACAATAACCGAATGTAAAGGTCTTTATTTTATTTTATTTTTTTACATCCGGGCGATTAATCATCCACAAATACAAGACATAATGCTCAATGTTACAAATGATTATATAGAAATTTCCGCAGATATCACGATATTATCCTTCTCTTACTGTTAGTTCAATGATTAGGTGTTGTATAGATGAAGAAGTTTCAATTAATTAATAGTTTCCAATCAGGAATAACCGAAATCGGTTAAGAATTTTTTAAAGATTGCCACTCGTTCTAATCTCTTAATTGTACGGATCTAAATTTTGATTATCTACTTTGCATCTATAACAGGAAAGAATTTTTGTTTTTTTTTTGTTTTTATAAGCGCTTCACCCCGAGCAAGGCATTTCACTGTCACTATTGTGCAGGGGGCTACATAGAGTGGAGAAAGGATGGTTAAATATAGGAAATGTCAGAGGGTGGGTGATAGGCGGGTAAGGATACCGAGAATGAGGGTTGGGTAGATGAGAGTGTTGGGAGAATAATTGGAAGTTAGTGTGATAGGAGGTGTCTATTGACCCTACATTTAAACATCTGGAGATTGTAGCTGTCGGGAAAGCAGACATATGGAAGGGAATTCCACAGGTGGGAAGCGCAAGAAAAGAAGCTGTTAAAGTAGAAATTATGGTTACATCTTAACTGTTTAACTGTAAAAGGGTAGGACCTAGTTGCTAATCTAGTGAAACCTTTTTGTATTTTGGTAAAACTTTAAATTCAGCAATTGGCGACTACTCAGCGAAGTAACTTAAATTCTCATAAAATATATCATTGCGCATATACTCAGTGAATGTGCGTTGTGGTACAGTGGATATCGGCTCGGAACGAGAAATCGAGGAGCCGAGTTCAAATTCCAGTTGAATTCATTGCATTCACTAACGCGCAAATACCCTTGGGAAAGGTGTCAATCCGTCTCTTCCCTCCAGTTATGGGTTAAATAACAGGACAGATTGGGTTCTATAGCCTTGGCTGGCAACCAATCTACCGCAGAAAGCAACGGCAACCTACTGCGGGATAATCTTCTGCCTAGTCAGTCATGTCTCTTTCGAGACATGATCGCCTAAGCGTTTACCACGTATGGCACTTAACTAACTGACTCAGTGATTTCTTTTCTATAATCCATATTATATGACTTCTAAGACAGTCACGTAAGTTGTTTATAACCAGCCATGAATTGCTTCAACTTTTGAATAGATTGTCATTTTAACGTTTCAATAAAATCGTGTGATTTTTTCTTCAAGTTTCTGCTTTGTTGATAATCAAATCCTTTTATTCAGTTTTTTTTAATCATATCACCCCGAGCAAGGCGGTAATGCCACTGATGTGGAGGGGGCTACGTAAGAGTGAAAAGATTAGAAGAGAGAAAGCTGGAAACCACATCCTAAACAGGGAAAAGGGATGAGTTTCTACACCTGTTCAATAGACGTGGGCGGAGTGTGAACCGGGCGATAGTTTAGTCTATCTACTCCAATTGAAAAAAAAAAAAAAAAAGAAAAGTGAAAAGATTGGGAAAGAGAAAACCGGAAACCACATCCTAAACGGGGAACAAGGGATGAGCCTCTACACCTGTTCAATAGACGTTGGTGGAGTGTGAACCGGGCGATAGTTTAGTCTATCTACTCCAATTGAAAAAAAAAGTGAAAAGATTGGAAAAGAGAAAACCGGAAACAACATGCTAAACAGGGAACAAAGGATGAGCCTCTACACCTGTTCAATAGACGTTGGTGGAGTGTGAACAGGGCGATAGTTTAGTTGGAAATAATTTTATTCAACGTTTTCTCTTATATATATGGTCGGGTGCTCTTGCTATCCACCTAGGTGTCCTTGAAAAAATCCAACGGAAAATCTGTCATGTGATAGATTCCGACTTGGCAGCTCGGATACAGCCACTTTCTTACTGATGCAATGTGGCTTCCCTGTGTCTCTCTACAAATACGTTCACGGCTTCTGCTCCGATGAACTTAACTCACTGGTAACCCCTATGAATAAATTTACTCGAGCCACAAGATTAGCAACTAGGTCCCAACCATTTACTGTAAAACCAATAAATTGTAAACGTAAATTCAACTCCATCAGCTTCTTTTCTCGCAATTCCCGCCTGTGGAATTCTCTTCCATTTAATTGCTTTCCCGACAGCTATAATCTCCAAGAATTTAAATATAAAGTCAATAGTCATCTCCTATCTTACTAAGCTGCATCCTCTCTCTCATGCTCCTTTCTCCGTCCACTCCACTCTCATCAGTATTCTCATCCTTCTCTTACCCACTTCCTGACACCCCCTATAACCAGTCACTCTTTCTCATGACTTTCCTCCTATGTAACCCCCTGCAAAACAGTGACAATAGAATTCCTTACTTGGGGCGATATGATTATAAAAAAAATATAGAAAATCAGAAAACTAGGGCTTATTTATGTTAACTACATATTAATTCTGTTACAAAAGCATGAACACGGATTACTGTGCTCGGTTGCAGAATCAAATAGCTTTATAAAGATATCTCATCACTAGTATTCCACGATCGATGACTGAAAAAGACCAAATGAATATTTGGCCAAACCCTCCTCCCATGATTAACACCACAGATCTTCTTTCATGGGCCGGGTCCCTTCAGGATATAGGTGATCATTGCCATCCATAGCTTCCTGTCTATTATAGCTTTTAATAGGTTTTGTTTTTTTGTTATTTCTCTCAAACCCTGTTTTGTCACCTACTTGCTCAAGCCAATCAAGTATGCTCTCCTCTCCCTCTTTTTCTCAAACTTTCCTGTGAGTATCTGATTTTCCAAGCCCTTCTTTCTCATTACGTGCCCTAGAAATTTCAACTTTTCTTCTTGACGTTAATTACATGTTTACTTTTTGTTTCCATTCTCTCCAAAACTTCGTTGTTGCTCACATAATCAGTTCATGATATCCTCAGCATCTTTCTGTAGAACAACATTTCTGTTGCTAGAAGTTTCTTCTTCATCTTTGAGGAGATTGTCCAGCATTTGCTATCACACAGGAGAAAAGACAGTTCGATATTCTTTTCTTTATTGCCAATTTAAATTTTCTGTCTCTTAATACTATATTCAGTTTTTGGAATGCTTCTTTGGCCATCCCAATACGTTTTCGGATCTGGGTGTCGCAATTTCTGTCCTCTGTTAGAATACTTCCCAGGTATTTAAATTTATCCCTGCATGATTTTAGTATATCCGATCTTACCACAGTACAATGTCATTATCAACCTTGAATGAGGCCAGCTAACTGAGAAAGGCTGGCTGAACAACTCTCCGACCATTAAAAAGAAAGAACAAGAGTTATAATTTCTTACTTGCGGAGTTTTATATTTTTATTTTCTATATTTTATCTTTCTTTTTTTGTTTTTTTTTTCGTTCGCCTGGTGGGTGGGAATATAAGCCGCTGGCAGATTAAACGTTTTTTGGGCACAGTCTTACACCATTGATTTTCGTCCACTCATAAATTAAACTGCTACGTTTATCTCCGTCGATTCGCTCTTCAAACTTGTAAATCACACGCCTTTCCGCCATTTCTAATTCTTCGCATTAACCCTGTTACCTCTTTCTTTGTTCAAATCTCTTCTACAATTTCTTTGTTAATAAAAACAGAAATTAGTCCTATAGCGATCAAACGCTTCAAAACTTTCGCTTCTTAAATCATTGTTTTCTTCGTTTTTTAATTTTTGTCTTTATATCTCTTCATCTTTTTAACTTCCGTCGCATTTTACTGAATTTTACTTGCTTTTTCTACTTAATTTTTTTTTTCGGAATCATTTTTAATTCTTTTCTATACGTCTTTCTCACCGATGTCATAATTACATTATTGTTAAGGCCAAATTTTTCTAAGTTTTTTTCCTTACGAATTTTATTGTATTTTTCCGGTTTAAATCTTTTTTTACATCTCATAATTATTTTGATTTTTATTTAAATCCTTCTTTACAGCATTTCTTTCCTTGCCAATTTGGTTTTATTTTTTTCATATTTCCTTTTCTTTCTGTTAATTCTGTAAGATTTTATAAATGTTCTTATCAGTTACACAAAATCATAAAGATATTCGTTTTTCCCTCACAAATCACTTTTCACTTAATTTGATTAAATATTTAAAAACGGATTTAGTCGCCGACCAACGAGAAACATTCCTACACAATTGCTTTATTCAACTATTTAACATTTTTCTTTCAACCTTAGAATCTTTTTATCTATCCCTCTATCTGTCTCTCTGTCTCTGTCTTTCTGTCTCTGTGTCTCTCTCTCTCCCTCTCTCTCTCTCTCTCTATCTATCTATCTATCTATCTATCACAGTCTGCTCATATCTATTAATCTGTAGGCACATGAATGTGTATATGGATCTATACATGTTTTCTTGTTTGTAATTCAACTATTTTCATCTTTTCAGTCAACAACGATTTTTCTTTCTTTCTCTGCCTAATTAACTGACTTCTATATTTACATCAATATGTTTTTTGTTCTATATTTTGTTTGTTTCAATTTCATATTTCATATTTTTCACTGACCATCTATTTTCATCTCATATTTTTATTGATCTGTGTACACTTCAAGCCTAATTATGAAAAAGCATTTATTTTACACAATGGATATTTATTTTTCAACATAATCTTCTCCCTTGTCTATGCACAATCTAAGAATAGATATTAATCCTATACGTACATACATCAGTATATCTACAACATATTGACGAAAGGAAGCATTTATTTTATACAATGGATATTCATTTTTCAACATAATTTCATTCTCTGTCAATGCATATAGTTTAGTGCAAAATATTAATCTCATACATGGATCCACCCACGTGCCTATATTTCTTTCTGAAGGTTTCTCTTTCTCTTTCTCTCTCTCTCACTCACTCTCTCTCTCTCTCTATATATATATATATATATTAGATCATTGCAAAGGTTTGTTTCCGATTAAAAAATTAAAAACAAAATTTTACATTCTCACAAAAAACATTTATCAGTTTTCATTGTTTTTAGTAAGTGTCTCACATCGTTGTGGTCCAGTGGATATCGACTCGGAACGAGAAATCGGAGAGCCGAGTTCGAATTCCAGTTGAATTCGTTGCAATCATATACGCGCAAATACCCTTGGGAAAGGTATTAATCCGTCTCTTCCCTCCAGTTATGGGTCAAATAACAGGACGGATTGGGTTCTATAGCCTTGGTTGGCAACCAGTCTACCGCAGAAAGCAATGGCAACCTACTGGGGGATAATCTTCTGCCAGTCAGTCATGTCTCTGGCGACATGATCGCCCAAGCGTGTATCACGTATGGCACTTAACTGACTGACTCATATCGTTCTACAAGAACGTTGTGAGGTCGATTTCGACTGACGATACAAAATCTTTTTTGTCATTTAAATTGTTCGTTATAGAACGGAATAACTAAACATCCGAAGGGGGCAAGAGAGGAGAATACGGTGGGTGTTGGATGGGATCTTATTTCAACTCTTTATGCTTCACCAAGGTCTGTGTTGCAATATGCGGTTCTGCCTTGTGATGGTGGACGATGACAAATTTCCGATTTAATAAAGTCGGTCGTTTTCATGAGTAGCCGCATTGCGATTGTTGATTTAGTTGCAATACTTCATTGCAGTTATTGTTTCGTCGGCTGGAAAAAATTCAAAGTGTATTATTCCCCGTTGCAATCTCACCAAACGGATAGCAACACCTTCATTGGATACAAGTCTGCTATAGCAACAGGTTCTGCACATTCACAAGCTGGTTTCCAGCTCCGTTAGCGTCAAACGTTATCAGTATTTATCGACTGTGATAATTTTGTTTAAAAACGGCTTGTTTTCAAGGTGTAGTAGCAAAGAAATGGCCACAGAAAAACGATCTAGTTCTGTTCTGTCAAAGAAGGTAGCGGCCAAATATAGAGTTTGGAAATTAATAAAAGTCTCTTCAAATGACAGAAGGCGGTTGAGATATCAATTTTCAAATGCTTGGTAATCTCTTCTGTGGAAATATTCGGCTTATACTCCACGATGGCAAGCAGAGTTAATTCATTGACGTTGGAAGATTGCCTGTGGTTGATCATATAGGTTTAAATCACCTAGACGAAATCTGACAAACAATTTCTCACCAGGCAAAGAGCTGGAGCAGGATCCAAATAAACCTTCTGAATGTTTTTGTCAAAGTTTTACGGCTTACTCCTTTCCAAAATTCATAGAGCAGAGTAATATGGGGAAAGGTCAACTTTCAGTCAAGTTTCAATCGATGACAAACCAGAAATCAGCACCAAAAATGATTCAGTGTCAAGCTGTGGTCATTTTATATTAATAATAAAAACTGGGTACGAACATTTGCAATGAACTGATATATATATATATATATATATATAGGGAAGAATATTAAAACGTTTTGTTTAAAAATGTGTTTTTTTGACAGTATTTGTTTATTTCTATTATTATATTTTAGACCACCCTCGGTCCTTCATCAGAAACAAATGATTTTAAAATTTGAATTAGAAACGTATTTCGCGAGATTTCGCGAGAGCGTCTGTGTCTGTGAAGAGTCTGTTTATATCACGTGACGCGTTTGTTTACATCACGTGACGCGTTTGTGGAGAGAGTTTGTTTTTACATCAAGTGATGTTGAAAGTGACAGATTTTTTAAAGAAAAATATTTGTAAACGTAAACCTATTTTTAATAATACTTATAAATTTCTTTTAGATAAAATTTTTTTTGAATGTATCTAAAAAAGTTTAGCTATTGAAATATTTGTAAAGATTCAAAACACCTAAGTCCCTATTTAACCCTAGCTTGTGTGTATTTAATTTTAACATCCAGTATTTTCTTTCTTTCTGCGTTTGTATGTAGAACTAAAATTGGAGTCTATTAGTAAACATTTGCAATTTTTGAAAGTGTGACCCGGTTGATTGAAATGTACTGCTATTGGGGAATATTGATTATTTTGGCGTATATTAAGTTTGTGATTATTGAAGCGAAATCTAAAGCTATTACCAGATTCGCCAATATATCCACTATTGGGACATATTGAACAGAAGAGGAAGTATATAATGTTTATATATTTATAAAATATAATGTTTATATATATATATATATATATATATATATATATATATATATATATAATATATATATATATAAAATAAAACTCCAAAAACTACATATGCCGTATGGCCATTTCAGCGAGGAAAGAACCTCACTTCTTTATTACGCAAATACAGCACAAAATTCATTTACCGGAAGTTTACTCAAAAAGATAATCATATCTTGATGTCTACATGAAATAAAAAAAAGTAAGATAAAATAAAAAATACTAATGGGTGGTGTGTTAAATAAAAAGAGTAGATTATATTAGGAGGTTGTGGGGTAGACATTGATAGGGAGGGTAGGAAAGAAGGGGGAAAAGAAAAGAGAGGGCAAAAAGGATTCAAGACTCGATCATTGAAAATGACATTTAGGTTACATCTATGTTAAGAAATCAAAAACTAAGCATGTTGCGGGAAAGTAAGTGGGGGAAAGGGAAAATAGAAAGAAGGGGAAAAAGAAAAAACGGCGTAGACAGGGAAAGAGTTAAAGAAGAGATGGGGGGGGGGAAGAAAGAAGAACAAAAGATAAAATCACGCCAGACAGACCTCGAAAGAAACACCAGCTCGATCGGAATGGAAAGAAAGGGATAGATACATAAAATGGAAAAAAAAAGAAGAAAGAAAGAGGGGAAAAGTGAATTAGAGAAAAAAGATAACATTGTGTAATATTCGGCTCTGCCAGAAGTGTTTTCAAAAGTTTTTTCGTTTAAAATAATATCGTCTTACTATATAAAATAAAAATAACTTTAAATTCTACTGGAAGAAAAAGTTTTTTCGTTTAAAATAATATCGTCTTACTATATAAAATAAAAATAACTTTAAATTCTACTGGAAGAAAAGGTGACGTGCAGAAAAATAAAATATTGCATGAGAAGGAGTCTAAAAAGAGAATTTTGCTAAAAATATGTAATATTTACACACACACACACACACACACATACACATATATGCATAAAAATTTATAAAGAAGATATATATAAATACACAAAAATAGAATGGAAGATGTAGAGAAATATCGTTATAGGGAATGTTAAAGATATAGATAATTGTAGTGTAGATCATAGATTCCTTTAAGTTATTTCATTATATCAGTAAGTTGGTTATTGATATGAATGAACCAATAAAAGAATAGTTGACAAAACAAAAAGTTTAAAATGAAAATTTTAGGCAGAGAAAGACTCTGGCAACCGGAAAATCAAACTCAGAATTTGTGTTTAGTCGCTATCAAAAATCATGGGCTCGGAAAATGTAAGGGTTAAAAGTTAGATCTATATGGCCGTTTTAATTAATACTCTAGGGATTAGGAAGAGGTAAGAAAGACTTTTATCAGACATAGATTAATTTTGGATTACTTTTAAGAGTGTTTTAATATTATAATTTAAATTTTAAAAATTTAAATTTGTGGCGGCATTTGCTTATGAATTCTTTACTTTTATTTAAAAGTAGATTTTGTTGCGGATACTTTATTCCGCTGAAGAATTCTTCAAGTTTTTCCTCGTTGAAATGGCCATACGGCATTTGTAGTTTTATTTGAAAATACACATATTTGGCTCTGTAAATAGATAGCACTATTTACATCTAGCCTTCTACCAGAATCATTTTTAATATTAATGAAATTAATATTAATAGGATCTATTTAAGGATTTTACCTACATATCATTTTTGTTTTTATTTAATCATATATATATATAGTTCGAGGCTGCTTTTTATTGTTAAAAAGTGAACAATTGTGCTTGAAGATTTTGTTTAAGAATAACACAGACTGTTTCCACTAGGTGTTGACCTAACTGTCCGCTTTTATACTTACATATGCTCTATTTCTGATATGAAGCACATTCAAACATAAATATAGATTACTTTAAAATTACATTTTTATCGTTATATATATATATATATATATATATAATTCATAGCATAAATATATTATAATATTACTACGAAAGTATTAATTTTGTTTCGACACTGCTTGTTGAAGAGGTTAAAAGGTACAAAACTGGCCAAACTTCCTCAATCAGGGAAATATTGTTACATAGTATATGGTGACCAATTAAAATACAAATAATTTCCAATTTGAAGAACATAAGAACTGACTCTAAAAGTAATTTATTTGGGCATTAATGTTAATATTTGATTAAAATAGAGATCAGTATTACTAATCCACTGTTAGTTTCAATTTACAATAAAAATAAAAATTTATATTCAAAAAAGTTATAACGAATTAATGTTAGAGACTAAGAACTTTAAATTCTAAGTTCAACAAAACACTAGGTTTAGATTATAATAAGGTTATTCAAATATGAAACGGGGAAGAGAGATAGACACACATATATACAAATGTATAAATATCAACATATAGACAAACAGACAAATTTAAACACATACATACATATACTCGTACATATACATATACATACACATATACGCACGTATATATATATATATATATATATATATATGTACAATTTTTTAACTCTTCTTTTTTACGACGTGTCAATTTATTCGTTAGATTTAGAGCCAGGTTGACACACATCTATAAACGCTACATATACTGAATACATGTAAGAACAAACTCGTAAATAAAGTAGGCAGGGGAATTTTCAATAAAGTAGAGACAAACATAGCCGTATTTCACTGCATAAACAAATAAATATAACCAAATATATACGCACGCAAATTTACATGCAACAAACAAAATACGTACACGATTTAAATATTCACAAAGCGTCATAAACAGAATAAAACCAAATAAATAAAACTAATAATAGACAACTATAGGTAAAATACACACACGTAGACACAAGAACGCTCGCACATAAACATACACACATATATATACGTGCATAAACGAGAAACTATATATACACACAATCACCGACATACACACTCGTATATATATATATATATATATATATATATATATATATATATAGGTGCATGTAAAACAATATATCAATATCCTTACTAGTATATAAACCCACATGCACACCTACATACTTGCAATTATAGGTAGACAAACCTATGCACCCAAGTATATATATTCATATATTAACACACGTAAAAACGAACAGAAATGAATACATATATACATGCAATTTAACCTAGGTGATAATAACAAATACAGAAAATATGTTAAATTGATCCCTAAAGAATCATAATTATTAGATATAAATTTGAAAATCTGTGCTACAATAAACACTTATTAAATATTAACTAGATGATTTATGCTAGATTAAAACCTATTAAATATTAAAATGATAATATATGGTAGATTAAATACCTAGTAACTATATATCTTGACAGTCTGTGTTAGATTAAATACTTAGCAAATATTAATATGATAGTATACAGCAAATTAAATATCTAGCAAATACTAATTTGACAATCCATGTCAAATGAAATTCTCAGCAAATATGAATAACTAACAATTAGCATCAGTGAAAATAATTTATATGTATTTATAATATTGTAACGTACATAGTGAACTCTGGTTTAACTGGTTAACCCTGTCCTTAAATCTGATGATTTTTAACTTATCATTAGGAAAAAGATAACAAGGTGCACGGAAGGAATTGCAAGTTCGAGCCTTTCAACGTACTTTCCATTTAACAGTAGGAGATTTAAAAAAACAACAACAAAAGTACTTGAATAACAAAGTACTGTACTTATAAGAACTATTATTGAAAGATAGCACATGCTGATAACGGCGGGGTTTTAACGTGTTCTTAATAGATATAAAACTTTCTCATATTAGAATTTTCAACTGTAGAAATAGTGCAAAGATAAACTAGAGAACAGGCTAAGCAATTATTATTTAGTAGACAATCCTTAAAATTCTTACAGTTGCATCCTTTGCTATTAGTTTTAGTATATTTGGTATTATCTATCTCAACATTGCAATAAATCATGTTTTTTTTTGTATTTTATACCTTTTGAGGACTTTGTTATTGTAGCTTTTAATTATTTTTTCTAGCTTATCCGTGCAACAATAGCTTAATTTGAGTGTATTATTATTGAATATTTTACTAAGAGGATTAGATTTGAGAAAATGTTTATTGATAAGATTTAAGAAATTTTGTCCCAATTTTGTTTTAACCATCAGATTGTAAGGGGGAGTAAGCAAATTGATCTTCCTAGATCTTTTCTTCTTATTATGGTCATTATTAATGAGATTTCTGAATTTGATAATAGTACCTTTGTAACCTCTATTTCTAAGGATAGAATTACAGAATTCGCTGTTTATCGAAAATTACTTTGCTCGAAGAGTTAGCGCTAATTCTGAACTTAATTGTAGAGGGTATATGCATAATGATAGTCGGGGGATGGTTAAAATTAAAATGAACATATCTGGGTTAGAATTTACCTTCATAAAAGGTTGAAAAGAATTTTTGTTAAGGTTCAATGTACCATCATAAAGTCTACTTGTTTAATGTTGGTAGTTATTTTGACTTTAATACTTAGAATGTTTAGTTCTCTGTGTATCGTTTTCCTAATACGGCCTATTTTAATTTTTGTAGAATCTTTAACTATTAATAAGCCATCATCTATATATAAACCAGTATCAACGCAATCATAGGAACTTAAAATAAATGATCCTACAAAATCAAAGGGTCAAAAGTCAAAGTGAAAAGATCTTTGTATTATAGATAAGAATCAATTATGTTAAATTGTATATAATTGCAATTATTTTTATTCTGGATACCTTTTAACCAGTTAATAAAATCCACGGTGTTAATCAACTGCACGAAAATTATTTATATATATATATATATATATATATATATATATATATATATATATATAAAACTAAATTTGTTTTGTGTTTTATTTAAAATTAATACAGTTTACATTGCGACACGGAAATTTCTATGTTTCGAGATTTTACTTCGTCATCAGGCAATGTTAGATCATTGTTGTGAAAATGATTTTCATTTGCGTATAAGAAACAATACATTTGTTATTTATGGATGTGGGAAGACAGAAAAATTGATGTGTGTGTTCAATTTAACTAATCAGAACAGAGATTCACTTTAAATTTGAAAAAAGTTTATATTTTGGAGGTATACATGATTTCTTCTTCCAATTTTAACGGCAAAAGTGTCAGTTGATCAAAATCCCTGTCTAGACTCAATTTACGCTGATGTATCCGTTATTGTTGCACATTTTTTCTTTTAATTTTTTCTGCATCTCATAATTTTCTAAAACAAAGAAGAAAAAGAAAAGAAAGAAAGAAAATATTTTATATTTCTTAAAGGAACCTTTGAGTGAAATTATACTATTTTTATTTTGATTCAGAATGCATTTTATTCTTATTTTTCTAAATCTACCTTTAAGTTAATATATATATATATATTAGTGTGAGGCAGAAAATACACGTGCGTTCGTTTGCGTGTGTATTTTCTATATGTGTTCACATGTATTTTTTTTTTTACTTTGCTTTCTCTTGGTCTTTATCTATTCAAATCTGTATTTACATTAACACCAGTTTAAATATATATATATGAGCACGTGTTTCAATAAGAGAGAGAGAGAGAAAGAAAAAAAAGAAAGATAAAGAGAGTATACGTACATGTGTGCCTGTGCTTATATCTCTGTATCGATGCTACAGATAGTGCGCGTGTATATGTTTGTTTTGTATATTCAGAGCCATTGGTGTGCTATCGTTCAAAATAATTCTATAAACATTTATCTGCGAATATATATTTTTAATCACGGACCAATATTTTCCCATTGGAAAATTGAATATTTTCGTAAGATAAAAAATTGTTTGGTAACAGCTTGTCGAATCTTTTTACGATTTTATCAAAAATGAGAAGCTTTTAGTAACATTTGCACCAACTAAGACTCCAACGATCGCAGCGGCAGACGTTATCTTTTATTTTAAGCAGGTCTTTATTTAGACAGTTTTATGATTCACTTCATTAAATCGGGCTCAGAATTTTATCTATTAAACACAAACCCCACAACCAACTCT
>JBBBDQ010002126.1:612500-625000 GCA_037127315.1 Ascarosepion bandense | reverse complement strand
CCATTCATGACTGTCAGACACTTTCTGCGGCCAAATCACCCCTTGTATCTGGCCACCTAACTCTCCAGACTGCAACCCTCTTAAATATAATGTGTTGAGCGCAGTTGAAAGAGAGACCAGCAAAACTTGAAACACCAAAAATGAACTGAAGGCAAGGATTATAGCAACATTCACCAACTTAAATAAGGAGACCGTTCAGTAGAGATGTAGATGATTTTGAAGTTATCTGGAGGCCGTGGTTAAAGCTAATGTCGATTTTGTTGAATAAGGTTACTCTTTAGTATTTCAAGATATTTTCATGTAATTTTGGTAAATATATCTTTTAAAATAAGATGTCAGTGTTATTTTCATTTTTTACTGAATTTTGATACCAATTTATCCATCGCACACTATATGTATGTATGTATGTATGTATGTATGTATGTATGTATGTATGTATCATTTCCCCTCAAGCAGGGGATAGCTCTATGATTTACAGAGCTATTGTAAGTGAAAGAGGGTGATAAGACTTTAGAAGAAAAAACCGTAATTCCAATTCCAAACAGTAAACAACGGATAAACTTCTTCTCCTGATCAAATCCTGGGGAGAAGTGTTAACGGAAGAGATAAAGAGGGGTGTAGATGAAGGAGAGTAATGGTAGATAGTTACTAAGTTTACCGTGGTACAGTGCTACATCAGGGTGTGTGGAAGATTATGTTGCAACAAGTTTATTAAAAAAAGAAAACTATGCCAGTCAAATTTTAAAATGCCCTTTCGAAATCCTAGCCTTCAATTCGGCTTGAATTCTACCCACACTTCTTCTTGGAAAATATTACAGATTCTTCATCTACAATACGAGATCAGAATATGAAAAATCATAAATTGAACGGTGTGTGTGTGTGTGTGTGTGTGTGTGTGTGTGTGTGTGTGTGTGTGTGTGTGTAACATTTTACGTTTTAACTAATAAATAAACGTGGTTAGTGGTTTGATTTTTAAGAAGTTCATTCTACAGATTAAATTGTGTGGGTAGTAAAGTTGATCCTCATAGAGTGGCTCACTTTATATAGCAATGTGTTAAAGTAAGCGCTTAGTAAATATTTGTCTGTACTCTGCCTATAATTTGAACCACTGTAACAACTAATTGTCCCCCCCCCCACTCTTTTTGGCAGCTAAAATTATTGTCCAGCTATTTCTTATGAAATTCAATTATGTAACATGATCCAAAAATAGATGATGATAACAAAAATTTAAATTTTTGGTTTTAGTCTGTAAAAAGGTTCCTCATTTTTAATATTTAATGAGCAAATGCGATATAATTGAGAAGAGATTCCCCTAAGAGTAAATCATAAGCTTTTAGAAAATCTATAGTTCTTTCTGTAAATAAATGTATTATTCCTTTGTTTGGAACGCAAATTTCTTCAAACTTGCTTTCTATTCTTCTCCCTTTTTTCCCCTTTTTTTTTTCTCATTGTCTCTTGCGTCATCTCGTGTGGGTCTTTTTCACTTTTGTCCTTATTTGAAGCCGTTCGTAATCTTTAGTCATCGGTTCACCCCGCCAAATACCACAATCTGCTGACACCTCTTATTTGTTATTTTGGGTTTTATTTTTATTTTGTTTTTACTTTGACGTTTCTTTAAAACATTTGTTTAGTTCTTTCTATCTCCGTTTAATCTTTGTCCTACCATGTTTTTTCTTTCACTTCCCCGTTACTCTCTTCCACTCTCGTGTTTTACTCTCTTTCCCCTCTCATGCAGTTCTCATTCTATCGACCATCGTCTCTCTCTGTCTCTCTTTCTTTTTTTACTTTTCTCAGCTTCACGTTATCAGTTCCTCCTTCTCCTTCTTCTTCTCTCTCTTTCTCTCTCTATTTTCTCGGTTTTTTCCTTACGCGCATGCACATATACACAGAAATACACAAAGAAATAGAGATACACACTGTTGTGATCGAAGCGATTATCCTAGTGGTAAAGGCGGTGGTACCGAGAAACCTGATGATGATGATGGTAGTGGTGGTGGTGGTTGTGATGGATGCTCAAAAAGGTGTAAGTCGCGAGTCAAGCAAAGCAGATGATGATAGCCAATCAAAGAATTCTTTAATAAAAAAAAAGAATTAAAAAGAGAAAACCTAAAATCCCAAAATTCGCTTGATGCGGCATAAGGCATGTCATGCTTTCCAAGTGACGGTTTGGACTTTGACAATGCCATTGCAGCATCTGATACGAGATTTTTAGCCTTCAGGTGAGAAGTGCCTTACTGACAGACAATCAGGTTTTTCATATCTGCCCTAAAAAAAAAAAAAACAAAAAAAAAAACATAAGCACACCGTATTTGAATATATTGTCAAAATAGAAATTACAAAAACTATGACAATACAATACAAATTATGGGATATAGATGTACACTTAGGCGCATACATCAGATACGCTTACATAAACTGACATAACAACATTTAACCACACACACACACACACACACACACGCGCGCACACACACACACACATATACCGACTCACATATATAGCGTATCTCCATAGTTCTTAATCACGTCTTTTTACTAAATTTGTTGCTCACTGAGATCTCCATACATATGCACTTGTGTCAACTTAGATATACATAGTACATCGGCGTCTCAATATTAGGTACTAACGTGTGACCTTATTAGGTTATCATTACTGAGTAGTGAGTTCAAGAATCATCGGATTAATAACATTTGTGACCTTGTGGCAAAGATCAGAATACATGAGTTGCTTGGAGTTTAACAGTGATTAAAAGGTAGTGTAACAATGTTTTAATAATAAAAGTGAATTATCTAAATGCTCTTAGTATAACTTTTGTCAGACTAAGTGGAGGTCAACAAATATTTGGGTTTGGGTGCCTAATAGATAAGCACAAGCAAGCTAATATAAGAGGCCACCACTAGTGGATTGATCCTCACGGAATACGCCTCATATGCGTCTTTGAAACAGACTCTGCTAACAACGTTAATAAATAGCTACTTATACATTTTATTTTAATTGTTTCACCCCAAGCAAGGTGGTACCGCCACTAGTGAGCAGGGGGCTACATAAAAGAAGAGTGAAAGTTTAAGCAGGAGGAAAGTGAAAAGGAAGACGAACTAGTTACAGGAGGTGTCGGAGAAAGGGCAAGAGAAGATATGGGAATACCAGTGTGAAGACAGTTGTGAGGGTAGAGTGAGAAAAGAAAAGACAAGATACACAAGGTGATGAGGAAAGCGGAAACACATCAATATAACATGCCTTAAAAGTGTATTCATCATATATATATATATGAAATACACATCTTGGTATGTAAAGTCACAAGTTTATTAGCCTGAAGAGAGTAAACTTTAGACTTGAAACACGTGTAGCGATACAAATACGATTATGGACACTTAATATATTATACAAAAAGCAACTAATATTAATGATAGTAATAACAATAAATCTAGATTTTAAACAAAAAGTTCACGGCTTCTCACACCTTGTTCACACCTTGTTCACACACTCACACACACACACACACACACACACATATATATATATATATATATATATTCTTTGTGTCAAGTTTCTTCAGGACGTAGACAATCATGTCTCTTGCTTATCACTCTTAATATTTTTCCTTTTGGTATCTCTCCCAAATCCCGTTCTGCTATCCATTTACTCAAGCCTATCAAATATGTCACGTGTTACATTCCCTTGTCTCTCTTTTCTTCTATCCTTTCTGCGAGTATTGCATCTTCTAGGCTCCCTTTCCTCATCACGTGTCCTAGGAGTCTCAGCTGTCTCCTCCCGATGTTATGTATGAGTTTTCTCCTCGTTTGCATCCTCTCCAACACCTCGTCATTGCTCACGTGCTAACTTCAAGGATATTCTCAGCATCGTTCTGTAAAACTACATTTCTGCTGCCTCGAAGAGATCGTCCAACATTTGCTGCTATACAGAAGGACAGATATCACATAGCAGTCAAGCACTCATTTCTTTGTTTCAAATGAGATTTTTCTGTCTCTCGGTATTCTGGTCAGCTTTCTCAAAAAAAAAAAAAAGTAACCTCCCGTCGATTACACTTTATTCCAGCTCACGTTAAAATTTTATTCCATCTAACTTCAAAAACGTTTTTTTATAGGATCTACCGAAAACAGTTTTAACGTTGGATGGAATAATCACAAGTCTACATTTAAAATGGAAAACCTCAAAAATTGTACAAAACTGGCTAGCCATGTGTGGAAACTAAAATTGAAATATGAGAAAGACTCGGATATAATTTGGAGCGTAGTAAAAGTAGTCAAACCTTACAACGGTGTCAAAGTATGCTGATTACGCTAGTAGAAAAAATTAGCTATTATATTGTTCCCTGAAAGAAAAAAATTACTAAATGAAAGAACAGAAATTATGTCCAAAAGTACTCATACCAATAAACATATACTACGATCATACAATCATGGATGAAAATGTTCTAAGTAATTTCGGTTGTTTTAAAATTCCAATTCCGCATTCGTAAAACATCCCTGTTTGAGCGTTTGAAAAACGGTAAAATCAGTTATTGTAAAGCGCCTGCCGACACCGAAAGGTAGAAACCTAGATCGCAAAAATAACTCATTATATATATATATATATATATATATATATATATATATATATAAACCCCTATGCCACACACTGTCAAAAGCCTTTGCAATATTTAAGACAGTCACTCCAGTAATGAGCATATTATCGAGCGCTTTGCAGATTCTGTTTTTAATAATAATTATGGCATCAGCAGTAGACCTACAAGATCTAAATGCATGCTGTTTGTTGCTCAGTAGGTTGTTTCTGTTGGGGTGATTAACAATTTTTATTGATTATAAACTCAGCTAGTTTAACGATGACACCAAAAAGGCTGATGCAATGATAATGTGACGAGCATGAGCGATCAACCACAAACTTGAAAGTAGGGTATGCAACTGACAACTTCCATAGACTAGGAAAATATTTCTCCCTCAGGCAGTGGTTAATCACATTCAGGCGTAAAGCAAGGCTGACTATATATATATATATATATATATATATATATATTATTTTACGTCTATAGCACGACTGGAAGTTTCATGAACTATGTAATCATCAGGAGCTTATTATTAACATAGTTCATAATAAGCATCTGATGATTACACAGTGCATAAAACTACAAGTTTGTTTATTAATATATAGTTCATAGTTCTGTTATATTACTTCGAGCACTGTTTTATTAACACTAGAAAAATGTTAATATATGTGCGTGTACTTGCATGTATTTGTATATGTATATTTATTGGTATATATAATAAACATTTAAAAATAATTTTTTTTGTAATCGAATTTTTTCAGTATTTTTTTAAACCAATTCACCCCAAGCAAGGGGATAGTGCCACTAAATAGAATGGGGATTGCTGAAGTTAAATTGAATGAAGAAAAA
Organism: Ascarosepion bandense; assembly: GCA_037127315.1. Lineage (NCBI taxonomy): Eukaryota > Metazoa > Mollusca > Cephalopoda > Sepiida > Sepiidae > Ascarosepion > Ascarosepion bandense. The sequence continues at coordinate 619,586 of JBBBDQ010002126.1, read as the reverse complement.
CTTTAGAAGGAACAGAAAACCCAATCTTAGACAGTCAAGGGGCAAACATCTACTCCTGTCCAATAGGCAGGATAGGAGTGTGAACTGGATTGTAGGCGAACCGATCTATTGCTACTAGTAAAAAGTCTTATGTAATTAATCAAAACGTGATTGGATGACCAGATTGAAACTATTTAAATACCTTCTCTTTTCTTACACACAGTGTTTTTACAAAATACTTCTGAACACAAAAAGCTGCCATTGAGTTCTTGCCTGGAGAAAAATAAGTTACGCACATTTACAGGTGCTTATGGATATTTATGGAAACCTCACACGGTAAGGAGAAGGATCAGTAATGATAATCTGCGAGTAAAAGGTGAAACTGGTCTGAGTGACAGTTGTCACAGAAGGTAATCCTACTCTTAGAGTCTGTGCCAAATAGCATCGCTATCAATTCTAACTCCGACTTCAAGAGAGGCTATTTGCGAAAGTAAGTGATATGTTTTTGTAACATGAAATTGGAAAACGTCACAGTACTTAAAGACTAAGCAAAAATCATGTAGTATATGACCCGATCAACTAATTTCGCTTCCAAATCTGACCCGATACTCTCAGATTTTCACCTTTTGTTCATAAAGGATACCCTAAGAAAATAATGCTTTTCTAATGATGATGAAATGAAAAAATGGTTTTCATATAGTGATGTTTATATACATTCATTGGTTGATGTTTCCACCTGCGATAGTTTGGGAACTAACATGACAATCTTAGCTAACCTGCTTTATTGGTGACTACATTAACTGGTGACCAAAGAATCATGTTATCTCTCAATCTCTTTTTTGCTTTTCCTTTGCTCTCTCTTCCAGGCACCATATCCCCAAGACACAATTTAATGAGCCTGACACTAAATCTTTTGATGTGTTCAGTTAGTTTCAACGATTTGATGCGAAATATATAAAAGAGTAGTGACAAATTGTTTCCATTTCAAGAATATTGATTTTTAAAGAGAACCTATTTTCATATTGCATATCAGTTTGCGGCTTGTAATGATGTGCATCTTGTGATTTTGGAATTTGTCAATTTGAAGCTGGAGCTGAGTTCATGTCACACATTCTAATTTCTGTACACATAACCTCATTCAAATGTGGAATACCACGATTGAAATGTAAGAAAACTGTGTTGCGACTTTTATTTTGGCTCCTGAAACTTTTGAGATTTTTTAAGTGCTTCTACTAATAAATATATTCTAATTAAAGAACAGACATTATTTTTGAGTCAACTCAGCGACTTATGTTAATATGTATTTGTGCAAGTAAGTACCTCGAGTCATACAGATGCATGTATGTATGGGCGTGTGGCCGAGTGGTTAGAACGTTCGCTTTCTGATCATGATCGATTTGTCAGATGTTATAGATCTAAAGGAGGAGATCCCAGCATGCTGCAAAGTTCCTGAAAACCATACCACGGGTTGGCACAAGGCCTATGAATGAAATTGAGTAGACGACTCCGTCTGATGGTTGTACATAGTCGAAGTCACAAGTCATCGTAAATGAAGTTTTGGCATCCTGGCCTTGTTCAGACTGTTGTTCACACTAGATAACACGCTCTCTCCCAAAAACTGTAACTAAGGTCCGTTCAGCATACTTGCAGTATAAACCACAGGTGGGCTCTGTCTGTGTTAAACAAACACAAGCGTCTACAACGAGGATTAATAGATGGGTATAATCGAATATGAGTGGTCAGCCATTATTATGTATGTATGTTTGTATATGTAATATATATATATATATATATATATATATATATATATATATATATATATTTCATTTAGGTTTCAAACTTTCGATATCTTTAGGTGATTTTTTAAAGTGAAACATGTTAGCTTAAAAATACTTTTTCCTACCTGCTCTTTACTTATATATATATATATATATATATATATATATATATATATATATATATAAACTTTCGATATCTTTAGGTGATTTTTTTCGTTTTTCAAACATACAAACAGGGATTTTTTACGAACGCGCAACTGGAATTTTTAAACAAACAAAAACTTTCAAATTTAGAAAGGAATTATTTAAGGATCTTAAAACACTTTCAGCCATGTTTTTATGATCCTAATTTGTATTCATAGGTGTGACTTCATCTGGACATTATTTTTCATCTTTCAGAACAAAAAAATTACTAAATGAAAGAAATATTCACAAGTTCTACTATATAAATATTTTGAACACTTTTAAATACAGCTGTGTATTGGTCTAATTTAAATATGACCAAAAACTAATATATATATATATATATATATTACTTCAAACGTTTCATAGTAAAACCTCGTATTCCATATATATCCACTATAGTAACGTTTGAAATAATAAAAATTTAGGATTAAAACTAAATTCATTAATTTTCATGAAATATATGTCGAAGCTGATATGTACACATATCAATAATAGATGTGTATAAAAGCACTTCTATGCCAGCAGAGACACATGTGAGTCGCCCACACCCAAACACGTTTTCATCTGTAGTCGCACTCACTCAGGGACTGACTTCTACCCGTGCACATTTGCCCCGATAGTGATCCGTGTAAATCGGCACACAATTTGGCAAAAAGCTAAAACGAAGGGAATTGTCGGGGTTGGGTGTTAGAAGAAGCCGGCATCTGTTCATTGTCAAGCAGGAAATCATGTCTTTAATAAAGAGTGTCTCTTTCAGCTTCTTTCTCTCCTTTCAATTTGTCGCCGTCTGCACTCACGCTGCTGTGATTCTTGTGACAGATTACGATACCAACCCACAGCAAAAAAAAAAAAAGTTTTAATTATAAGCCAATGTCTAATCTCAAAAACGAATAGATTTCTGTCCTGCACAAAAAGTCTTTCATTTTTTCTTTGCTATTTAGCGCAAATTATTTTTTTCTTTTTGTACTTGTTGTTATTATTACTATTATTATGATATTTGTAGTAGTAGTAGTAGTTGTAGCACTAGTAGTCGTCTTGGTACACACTCCCCAAGCCCTTTTTCCCACCTTTTCTAGTTTGTTTTCTCAATTCTGTTATTGTCTTTACTCTCATTATTTGGCAGTTTTCTCGCTTGCTAACAAAGTCAGAGACTTAATCAAATACTTGCTATAAAGAAAGGGATTTCGTATAGATAAAGTGCGCTCGAATGATCCAACTTCCTTTCTTTCTTTCTTTCTCTCTCACTCTCTTTCTCTTCCTCAGCACCCTTCTCTCTCTCTTCCTTCACTCCATTAAACACACATGAAAACTTCCACTTTTGTTCGGTTTCTCTCTCTCTCTCTCTCTCTCTCTCTCTATCTCTGTCTCTGTCTCTCTCTCTCTCTATCTATCTATCTATCTATCTATCCAAAAACGAACGAACCCAGTTTTTTTTTTTTTTTTTTATCGTGAGGAAGATCAAATTGTCTCGAAATCAATACTTAGAGAGCAATTATGTGATTTCAAAGCAAAAATGCGATGGTAAACCAGAATATTCAAGCGGGTTGGGACTATATATCAACGGCGAGCTTATCGGATATTTTTTACGGTGTGTCGTTCAAACTTCGGGAATTGTTTGAAAAAATACGACATATATAAGTAAAAAAAATGAAGAAAACATTGAAAAATAAGTAAAATCTTCAGTATGACTAAGATAAGTAAGTATTTCTCAGCAGGAATAGAGGTCATAGTTCGAACACATTAAAAAGCAAGAAAGTACAAAATGATTTTCTAAGCAGACATTATATTTTATTATGTATAAAGTTTTAACGAAACAGAAACTATTTACTCATATGTTGACATTGTGATGAAGCAAACAAGCTTATTGAATAGCAAGATTTAAACTGCTAAAGCTATAATCTGTCTATAGCCCATTCTTTTTCTCTCCGTTAATTCATTTGAGAGATTTCCCTGGTTATGACGAGGGTTTTCGTGAGCCGGGGTAAAGGGCTAAAGAAGCTCAATGAACAGCCCCAGAAGTGCATCGCTGTCAGGGAGGGGGATGGCAATGTCGAAAAGTGACATAGGCATTTGTTCTTAATCAGTGAAAATAAAGATGTGTGGAAATTGCCTTTACTTTTAAGCTTACGCTCGTAATAAATAAAGTAAAACGGATAGTGATTTTCAGTTTACACTATGTCCGAAATATTTGCGTTCGGTCTACGTAAGAAGCCAACATTTGGAATACCGATTTTCAAGGTGCGTAGCCTTTCTTTACTTGAAATATTGTATAAATAAAAATAAAATAATAATTGGAATAGTAATAAAAAATAAATTTTGAATTAAAAATTATTGTAGGGAACAATGCGGGAACAGCGTAATCAGTCGTTGAATTCAGACAAATTCGTTTACAGATCTTTACACAAAAGTGATGTCAGAGGCTCCAATGCTATTACTCCGTTATCCCTAGATATAGTTACTGATCGCTTAGGGTATTGACGAATGGTGCAGCTATCGCACAATTCGGCACTTAGCGACAAACTTTTTTTAGCCGTCTATACACAGGATTAAAAATGCAACTTTCGTCGGTTTCTTTCACATTTCGTTTTCCTGTGGCTCGTTTCGTTTTAAGTCATGGCTTTGTCATCTGCCCCAAAAGTAAGAGGATGATAGGAAGCTTCTTAGGCAGTAGGTTTTCTGTTGGGCATTTTTCTTCTGTCGATGAAGATGTGTCCTGACAGTAAGGCGGCTGATTTGAGTATACTGAAAGATCACATGTGTTTATACCTATAAAACCACAATTCTATTTATAACAGTCTTGCAGTTTAACTAATAACTGTAAGAAGATGGAATGTATGAGTGTTAGCAAAAAAACAAAAAACAAAAAAAAAACACAAGCTAAAGTGTGAGTTACGTATTGGAGACGTCAAAATCAAATAGGCGAATACATTTAACTGGGTTAACGGTGTTACACAGACATCATAATAGGCATAAAGAATTATTTTCAGATTTCTAAACTTTCCAAAGGATTTTGATCAGATATTTTAAATTGGGTCAGGTAGAAATTTTTTACCAATCCCTTGTGCTAACATCACCGACCGTTTTTGTTCTAACATATATTAAATCAATGAGACAAGTTACTGGTGATTCATGTTTCTTCCAGATTCTTTTTTCGCCATGACGTAGATGCTGCGTGACTATAGAACTAATTAGTTATCCTCCATCTTCTTTTTTCAGTTTAGTAGGCATTGTAAAGCAATAATAATACAGTAATAAGTTGGATTTTGAAACGCAAAAAAGATTGATATGTATCAGCATGCACACACTACTGGTTGGACAAGCCGTACACAGGTTACACTAGCAGCAGCATCTTTATCCGCCTTCAAAACAACAAATAGCACGCTACGCTCTTCAGTATATATACTTCGGACCACACCCTCGGGGAATGCATAAAATCCGCCGTCCTAGAAGCATCACAAAATGTCTTCGGTTTTTGTATAAGGATGAAATATGACCATAAAATTCAAGAGCAATGACCAAAAAAAAAAAAAAAAAAGATTTAAGCATTATATAGATCTTGCTCAATTGTTGTAGCCGATAAAGAAAACGCGATTTTTGCTACGTTATGCGTGCAATAAAAAACGATTAGGGAACTAACCTCGCAGAAACGTGCAAATCTGCGCTGCTGTCGACGCATGCAAGAAATATTTTATTTCTTTCTCCCTATGTGCCATGTCATTTCAGGACTTAAATGACAAGGCTATTGACAACATTTTCTAAGCATATTCCAAAAGCAGTAGATGGTCTTTCTCTAGTGCCCCGTCCACGTGAATTTAAATGTGCTACTAGATCGTAAAAAAATCCCTGTTTGTATGTTTGAAAAACGAAAAAAATAGTTATAAATCACCTAAAGATATCGAAAGTTTGAAACCTAACTTTCCAAAAATTTAAATGCAACGCCAGTCGCTAACTTCTCTCTGTACGCAGTCTTTTCTTCCACCGTAACTCCCTGCACACTAGTGTCGGTTTCGCCTTGCTTAGGGATAAATGGTTAAAACAAAAGCCTAAAGTCTATCACCTACGGAAGATGTGTCTACTGTCAAGTCGAAATGACTCCATTCTAAACCGCTGCTCTGAGTATATCCACGCACACTTCAGAGCGAATTTTATAGTTTATGAAACTACCCGCACTCAAAAAAACTAAGGAAATAGTAAATGAATGATGACCAACAGAAAAATTCAAAAGCAATGAATGTCAGGTGAATCTTGCTTAAGACCTAGAGATCTTGAAAAACAAATTTAAATTCAAGGCTGGAAAAACTGAGTAATGTGATGTTTGTCTATATTTCTGAGATGAGGTAGTAATTACAGTATTTACATTATTCGGACTATTGTCCTCATCTTTGTTGCCATTTGTACGACGTTTCGGCTGTTGCACACTTTAGCCTTCTTCAGGTGTTAAGAATTTCGATTCAAACCCTTTATTACTATCACTGGGGTATATGATCTTCATTCCTTGCGTAGTAGTGCCTCTTTTGGTAGTCATGAGTTATCTCTCTCTAACCCTATCTAATCATCACTACTTCTGGGTCTATATGTGTAGCTTTGTACTCCCAGCTGTGGAATAGAGTGAACAACCATGACGTATTTTTTAATTATATGTCCTTTCAAGCGATCATGGCTCTCCACATAGTCTTTTTCTTTATTATCTGGGATTTGCCACAATTTTTTAGCAAAGATTGATAAGTGATTTCCCTTTGCTTTCCCCACCGTTGTTATTAGCTTAGACTGAATGCCAGTCATAGCTAGATACCACAAATGTTTAATCCATAGCTGGAAGGAGAAGAAACGATTATGTATCTTTTCTCAAGAGCATCAGTGCAAAGGTGAACACATCAGATTCGGTTGAATTTTGAACTCGGACTGCTGATTCCACTTCCAGCCTCGATAACGGTTGCGCAAACCGCTCATTTAAAGTCCTGTACACGATTACAATCTTGACTGTCGCTTGATTGTCGCTAGCTACCGCTTACTAATGTCCTTGCACAAAAGGAAACAAAACTAAATAAATATCAATGATAACGTGTTGCTTTAACTTGTAAAACGTGTTAATATTATCAAATATATTTATTTAAACATTCGTGTGTCTGTTTTAGGAGAAACA
>JBBBDQ010002125.1:3345000-3361966 GCA_037127315.1 Ascarosepion bandense | reverse complement strand
AAAAATTGAAATTTATATCTAGAGAATTAATTCTCTTGTCGCATTCCAGATAATCTATATTTAAAAATAATTAACAGCAAGAATATTCATAAAGAAATGAGGCGATCCTAGATAACTTCATTTAGGTAATTTTGCATTCGCATTCGTTATATTTTCTACAATTATATTTTAAATTTTTTTTTCCATACAGTTATATATTTAACTTGTACCGCGAGACTATTTTGAAGACCCGAGATGTTATGCCAGGATTTGTCACCGGAAGCCACAATTTGAACAACCTAAGTTACGCATATGATACAGTGCTGAATGCAAACACGGAAAGGAAACTACAAGACCTCCTACAGAAGGTAGCTGAAGAGAGTGACAAAAATGGACTACAAATAAATTGCAAGAAAACTGAATGCAATGTCAAATACAGGTGGGGTATACTAAAATCAAACAGGTACAAAATTTAAATACCTGGGAAGTGTTCTAACAGAAAACAAAAAGTGTGAAACAGAGATCCGAATGCGAATTGGAATGGCGAATGAAGCGTTCAAGAAGTTGAGTAAAGTATTAAGAAACAGGAAAATTTCACTAAAAACAAAGAAGAGAGTACTGGATTGCGATGTGATGTCAGTTCTTCAATATGGCAGGGAATACTGGACAATATTATCTATATTTATATTTATAAATGGAACTTCGTCTGTGTGTGTGTGTGTGTGTGTGTGTGTGTGTGTGTGTGTGTGTGTGGGTGTGTGTGTGTCCGTTACCTATAGACTCCGAAACGGCTGAACCGATTTTCTTTAAAATTTACACAATTGTACTGAAAGCGTCTGCGTGTGTTCTTGGCTAGGTTTTGTGTCGAGGTACTCCCGATAAATATCGAAAATAGATAATCGAAAAAGTCGGGTTATAGAAGGAGTGGTCCGATGTTAATCAAATTTGATACACTCATAGACAAAGACATAAGAAACGATATTCAGAAGTTTCAAGGTTGCAGTTCTTACAATAGTGCAGAAAATCGATAATATATATATATAGAAGCTTTCATTACATACGAGCAACGCCGGGCAATACTGCTCGTCAAAAATAAAGGAAAGTCTTGAAGTAACTGAAATGTAGTTCTGCAGAAAAATGCTGAGGATATCATGGACCGAGCATGTGAGCAATGATGAAGTTCTGGAAAGAATGGCAACCAAAAGAAAATTAATACTGAGCATTAGGAAGAGACAACTAAAGTTCCTGGGACATGCAATGAGGAAATAGGGCTTGGAGAACTTGATACTGACAAGCCAGATAGAGGGAAAAAGAGACAGAGGAAGGCAGCGGATAACATATCTGCAGGGCCTGATCAGGTGGATGACGGAACGGGTTTGCGCGGTGTAACAGGAGAAGGCTTGCTAAGAGTCGTCAGAGATAGGAAGACGTGGAAAACCATGATTGATTACGTCCTGAAAGGACAGGGCACATTGAAGAAGAATATATATGCCAACTGCTCTTAAAATGGGGGATCAATTCTATATAATAATCAATATATAAACTGATCCCTCATTTTTAGCCATGCTAGTTTCTATACATTTATATTGTAGATTTATGGGATTGTGCTAGTGGATGACAGGACGGGGATTGTGTGGTGTTACAGGAGAAAGCGTGCTAATAGCCACCAGGGATAGGAGAAGTGGAAGGCCATGATCGCCAACGTCCTGAAAGGACAAGACGCATAGAAGAAGAAGAAGAATAAGAAGAAGAAGAAGAAGAAGAAGAAGAATGTATACAATTAATTTACTTATCCCAACTCAGAACTGATGTACTTTTAATCATTAACAGCAATAGTATGCATAGATAGATGAGGTGATTCTATAAACACAAAATGGCGGCTTCGTTAAAGTACTTTTGCAATCGCATGTTTTATATTCTGCAAGTGTAATTTAGAATTGTCATCTATTCAATTAATTCTATTCTTGCATGTTAAATAAGATATATTTTAAATCATCAACAGCAATAATATTCATGGAAAGATAAGGCAATCCTATAAACAAAAACTAACGGCCATATTTAAGAAATTACGTAATTGCTTTTGTTATAATTTCTGCAAGACAAATTTTGAATGATTATCAATACAATTAATTATCTTGTCGCGTGTCGGTTGAGATTTATTTTTAAATCATTAAGAGCAATAATATTCATAGATAGATAAGGTGATAGTATAAACACAAAATGACGGCCATATTATTTTTGCAATTACCCTTGGTATATTTTCTGCATGTTCTTTGTAGCACACAGAAAGGAAACTACAAAACATCCTACAGATTGTATCGAAGGAAAGACAGTCCCATTCTTCAAGTGATCTATTTACACTGTATTGCTTTTCGGGATCAGTTTGATACTGAAAATTTAAATTTATCTGTAACAGATCAAATTCAAGATGGAAGGATGAAAGATAAACTATAAGAATGTTGAATGCATAATCATCCAAAAGAGAAGACCAAAATTCCAATTACAGGTCGAGGATACTAAAATCAAGCAAGCTCAGAAATCTAAATACCTGGGGAAGGAAAATGGATACGTATTAGGATGCCCATGTATGCATTTCAGCAACTTATCAAAATATTTAGAAAAGGGAAGATTTCGTTGGAAACGAAGAAAAGAGTACTGGACTGTTACGTGATAACTGTTCTGTTATATGGCAGCGAATGCTGGACAGTACCCCCAACGCATATATAAATTTTAGATAATTAATTTAAGATAATAAAGAATGAGTACTGGACTGTTACGTGATAACTGTTCTCTTATATGGCAGCGAATGCTGGACAGTACCCCCAACGCATATATATATTTTAGATAATTAATTTAAGATAATAAAGAATGAGTACTGGACTGTTACGTGATAACTGTTCTCTTATATGGCAGCGAATGCTGGACAGTACCCCCAACGCATATATATATTTTAGATAATTAATTTAAGATAATAAAGAATGAGTACTGGACTGTTACGTGATAACTGTTCTCTTATATGGCAGCGAATGCTGGACAGTACCCCCAACGCATATATATATAAAACGCGGAAATGCGTTTTTACAGAAGGATACTGAGTTTAACATGGACCGAAAATGTGACCAAAGACGGGGTTCCAGAGAGAATGGAAACAAAATTGAAACTAATACTTAACATCAGGAATATTTACCTGGCACATTTTTGTGTCGGGTAGGGACCCAAATCATCTCTCAGTTGCGTCTATGTCCTCGACGACAGAGTGCGGCTCAATTGTAGCTTCCTCCGCAAGGGCAGGGCTGCAACTGAGAAAATTACACTGATAGATGTCAGGTCCCGGTGAAAAGTGTCCCGCGGCCGCGCCACTCCATTGCAGCAGAGGGGTGGACCAGGTGTTCGTCACCGGAGTCAGCTCAACCGGTGGTTGAGAGGACTGGGGAATTTTTGTCCCTCTGTGCATTCATACGCCGTCGGGTCCCCACTTTAAAAAAAGAGCTTTTGTCACATCTCGCTCCAGTGAGGGAGCAGGGTAAATATCCTTAACATCAGGAAGACATAGTTGAAGCTTCGTGGAATGATGGCTTGGAGAATCTGATACTCACAGCGCGGATAGAGGGCAATAAAGGCAGATGAACGCAAAGCATGGCATACTTGATGGAGTTGAGCAAATAGATAGTAGAGTAGGGTTTAGGAGGGGGTAGCAAACACGTGTCTCCTGAAGGATAGTGAATAAAAGCGTTAGTTAGATCCAAAGAGTTGTGAGTTCAATACCTGGCTACAGCTGTGATGAACGAAAAACTTAGAGAGTTGAGTTAAAGGGAGATGACTACATGACATCCTGGAGTGTAATGTCACATAGAACGAGAATAATATAATCCAATGATCGAAATAAACGGTTCGGTTCGAAATTTTAAGTAACTGAAGATGACCGGAGAGTACAACGGTTGAAACGTCATGAATATAATTATAAAGATCAGGACAAGAGTTTGAACAATATAAATGAATATAAAAGAAGAGTGTGATTATTTATTTCACCCAAACAGTCAAATGTCATACGTGATACACGCTTTGGGCGATCATGTCTCGAAAGAGACATGACTGACTGGGCAGAAGATTATCACGCAGTAGGTTGCCATTGCTTTCTGCGGTAGACTGGTTGCCAGCCAATGCTATAGAACACAGTCTGTCCTATTATTTAACCCGTAACTGGAAGGAAAAAACGGATTAATATCTTTCCCAAAGGTATTTGTGCATAAGTGAATGTAAGGAATTCCACTGGAATTCGAACTCGGCACCCCGATTTCACCCAAAGCAAGGTGATAAAGCCATTAAAATGCACAAGGGTTACTGAGGAAAGAAAATAAGAAAATATTACTTAAGAGAAAATTCCTTCTTTCTTTTAACATGTCCAAATATTCATTTATTTTCGTTTATTTTCATTTCGTTTGTTAGAACCTAAGTCAGTATATTTCTTTCTTTCTTTCTTTCTTTCTTTCTTTCTTTCTTACGTTTGTTCTGGCAGGCACAATCCGCACATATATACATCTACCATCCACCCGTGCATTGACTACTTCTGCCATATCTGACCGGGTGCTCCTGCTATCCACCTAGGGGTCCTTCACAAAATCCAACAGAGAATCTGTAATGTGATCGATCCCGACCTGGCAGCCAAGATACAGTCACTTTCTCACCGGCGCAATGTGGCTTCCCTGTATCTTTTCTACAAATACTTTCACGGCTTCTGCTCCGATGAACTTAACTGTCTGGTTCCCCCTAAGCATGAATTTGTTCGAGCCACATGATTAGCAATTAGGTCCCATCCTTTTACTGTGAAATCAATAAAATGTAAACACAAATTCTAATCCATCAGCTTCTTTTCTCGCACTTCCCGCCCGTGGAATTTCCTTCCGTTTACTTGCTTCCCTGACAGCTACAATCTCCAGGAGTTTAAGTGTAAAGTCAATAGTCACCGCCTATCTCACTAACTTGCATCCTCTCTCTCTCACGCTCCTTTCTCCGTCCACTCCACTCTGATCAGTAGTCTCATCCTTCTCTTACCCACTTCCTGACATTCCATGTAACCTGTCACTCTTTCTCATAACTTTCCTCCTATGTAACCCCCTAACTAAAACTAAAATAAATGAGCTGAAAAAAATACAGACATACAGGCAGATAAACAGACAAACACACAAACATCTTCCCTTTTATATATATATTATCGATTTTCTGCACTATTGCAAGAACTGCAACCTTGAAATTTTTAATAATATTTCTCGAACAGGCCTGGGGGTCATTGACAAAATCCAACAGAGAATCTGTAATGTGATCGATCCCAACCTGGCAGCCAAGATACAGTCACTTTCTCACCGGCGCAATGTGGCTTCCCTGTGTCTCTTATACAAATACTTTCACGACTTCTGCTCCGATGAACTTAGCTCAATGGTAAACCCTATATATGAATTTACTCGAGACACAGGACTAGCAACTAGGTCCCATTCTTTTACAATAAAAATTTAAAAACATATTCTACTATACCAGCTTCTTTTCTCGCACTTCCCAGCTGTGGAATTCCCTTCCGTTTATTTGCTTCTCCATCCCCAAGAATTTAAATGTAAAGTCAGTAGTCATCTCCTATCTCACTAACTTGCATCCTCTCTCTCACGCTCCTTTCTCCGTCCACTCCATTCTGATCAGTATTCTCATCCTTCTCTTACCCACTTCCTGACACCCCCTATAACCTGTCACTTTTTCTCATAACTTTCCTCCTATGTAATCCCCTGCAAAACAGTGGCAGTAAAATGTCTTGCTTGGGGCGATATGATTATTAAAAAAAAAGAAAAGATAAAAGAATGCTTCATTCTTTCTTTCTTTCTTTCTTTCTTTCTTTCTTTCTTTCTTTCGTTCGTTCGTTTGTTCGTTCTTTCGGCTTTTCAAGTAAATGTCAGTACAGTGGAACCTCTACTTACGAAAGGCTACACATACGAGATTTTCAGGTTACGAAACGCTTATTACGAAATATTGCCTCTTGTTACGAAATAAATTTCAGGATACGAAAGGCGAAAATTTCAAAATACGCCCTGCTACTCGCATTTCCCAGAGTCAACCTCATTGCCTCCTCGTCTCTCACTCACCCCACTCACCGTTGTCTTCGCATAGTCGCTCAACCTCAAAGGTAAATTTTTTATTCTTTATTTATTCTTTGTTCAAGTCTCATTTTTATGTTTATTGTGCATTAATCTAATTCTAACATGGATTTGTTACAGGTTTTGATGCATTGTTATAATTTATAAAAAGTTTTTGTCCGAATTTTGGGGAGTTTGTGACCGATTAGGGTATTTGTAGGGTAAAAAGCATCTCTACTTACGAAATATTCACGTTACGAAACGACTTCCAGAACGAATTAATTTCGTAAGTAGAAGGTCCACTGCATATTTCTTTCTTTCATTCGTTCTTTTTTTCTATCAAATGTCAGTATATTTATTTCTTTTGCTCGTCAGTTGGGTCGAGATATCATTGTATTTCTTTAATTCATTCTTTCGAGATTATACCAGAGCATTTCTCTCTTTAATTCGTTAATTTTTCGGTCATATGTATTTTTTTTTCTTTAGTTTGCTCTATCGTTTGTTTTTTCGAGTACATATCAGTATATCTTTCTTTCTTTCTTTTGTTTTAGTAGATGTTGGTAAGCGTCTTTCTTTCTTTCTTTCTTTCTTTCTTTTTCATATCTTTCTTTCTTTCTTTTGTTCTTTCTTTCGTTAGTTCTTTCTTTTGCTTGAGTAGATGTTGGTAAATGTCTTTCTTTCTTTCTTTCTTTCGTTAATTCTTTCTTTTGTTCTAGTAGATGTTGGTAAATGTCTTTCTTTCTTTCTTTTTTCTTTCTTTTGTTCGAGTAGATGTTGGCAATGTCTGACGTATCTCACTATGGCAGGAGTATATGTATACTCAAGTCGAGTCCATTATCATAGAAAAAAGAGGTGATCCCACAAAAATCTCTTTTTTTCTTTCTTTCTTTCTTTCTTTCTTTCTTTCTTTCGTTCGTTCGTTCGTTCGTTCGTTCGTTCTTTCCTTTGTCCGGGCACATGTCATCATATTTCCTTCTTTAGTTTGTTCATCTGAACACATGCCAATATATTTATTTTCTTTCTTTCTTTCTTTCTTTCTTTCTTTCTTTCTTGCGTTCGTTCGTTCGTTCGTTCGTTTCGTCGTGCCCGTGTCAATATTTTTCATTTTTTTGCTTTTGTTCGTTCGGTCCATTGTTTGGGCAGATGTCCGTATATTACTTTGTGGCAAATGACATACTTCCGAGAACAATGCCAACATATTTCCTTCTCTCTTCCTTTCTTTGTGATACATGTATTTTTTCTTTCTTTCTTTCTTTCTTTCTTTCTTTCTTTCTTTCTTTCTTTCTTAAATAATCAAAATTTTCATTTATGCATTTTCGTTCCTTTCTGATTGTTTCCAAATCTGTTTTACTCTTTCTTTCTTTCTTTCTTTCTTTCTTTTTCTTTCTTTCTTTCTTTCTTTGTCGTTAGTGCATTTCTTTCTTTCACCCTTTTGTTCGTTTATGAATATATCAGTATTTTCCTTATTCTTTCTTTCCCGAACATTTCAGCATCATTTTTCTTTCTTTCTTTCTTTCTTTCTTTCTTTCTTTCTTTCTTTCTTTCTTTCTTTCTTTCTGTCCGGGAACATACCAGTCTATTTTATCTTTCTTTCTTTCTTTCTTTCTTTCTTTCTTTCTTTCTTTCTTTCTTTCTTAAAGAATCAAAATTTTTATTTATGCATTTTCTTTCCTTTCTGATTGTTTCCAAATCTGTTTTACTCTTTCTTTCTTTCTTTTTCTTTCTTTCTTTCTTTCTTTCTTTCTTTCTTTCTTTCTTTGTCATTAGTGCATTTCTTTCTTTCACCCTTTTGTTCGTTTATGAATATGTCAGTATTTTCCTTATTCTTTCTTTCCTGAACATTTCAGCATCATTTTTCTTTCTTTCTTTCTTTCTTTCTTTCTTTCTTTCTTTCTTTCTTTCTTTCTTTCCGGGAATATGCCAGTCTATTTTATCTTTCTTTCTTTCTTTGTTTCTTTCTTTGTTTGTTTGTTTCTTTCTTTCTTTCTTTCTTAAAGAATCAAAATTGTTATTTATGCATTTTCTTTCCTTTCTGATTGTTTCCAAATCTGTTTTACTCTTTCTTTCTTTCTTTCTTTCTTTCTTTTTCTTTCTTTCTTTCTTTCTTTCTTTCTTTCTTTGTCATTAGTGCATTTCTTTCTTTCACCCTTTTGTTCGTTTATGAATATGTCAGTATTTTCCTTATTCTTTCTTTCCCGAACATTTCAGCATCATTTTTCTTTCTTTCTTTCTTTCTTTCTTTCTTTCTTTCTTTCCTTCATTCTTTCTTTCTTACTTTCTGTCCGGGAACATGCCAGTATATTTTATCTTTCTTTCTTTCTTTGTTTCTTTCTTTGTTTGTTTGTTTCTTTCTTTCTCGCCAATCTACTAAAGTTACTTCTACTATCATCACACCTAACTGAAACTCCCCACCCATAAAACGTGCACCCCCAAATAAACAAATAACACCATACCTACAGTCGCCACCAACCCCATTCCCATAGTCCTTTAGATTTTTCGTACCGCAATCTAATCGATTACATTTTCTTTTTACATTCGGATTTCTAAATCAATTTGTTTTCAAGTGTGGTAGAAACACACTTGAACTCTCCCCACTCGTGCAAAGATGTTTAATCTCCGAAACTCCTTGATCTCCTTTCAACAGAAATGGCGTGTGCTCTCCTTTCTTCATTTGCTAAGAGTTCTTGATATATAATTTTTATTTTCTTCCCTTCTTTTAATTTATCGATTGCTGATAGTACTTTCCTTTGTTATTTTACCCTTTAGGGATAGACATTGTTTTCTCCCAGTCTGTTTTCTTGGTTAGCTTCCTTGTTCGGCTAATAGAAAGAATTGTTTGATGATGAAAGCAACAAGACCATATGACAAAAAGTATTCACAGATATAACAAATGTCTGACCCGCCATATGTTATTTATATTTTTTATTTCAAATTCTCATTATTTTCGATTTTTTATCTTATTCTACCTGCTTTTTAGTTCATCTTCCTCCTACTCATTTAACTCTTCCTTCTACTTCTAGTAGTTTTTACCACTTCTTCCTCTTCCTGCTTCCTTTTTACTTTTTCTACTAATTTTCCCCTTTTTAATTCTTTTTTCTTTCCCCACCTCTTTTTCCTCCTTCTTTTCCCCTTTCTATCTACATCGTTTTATTCATTTTTCCCTCAGCGTTTTTCATCATATTCCTGCTATTTATTTAGCTTCCTCCTACTCATTTTCTTCTTCTTTTTTCTTTTGCTTCCTGTTCCTTCACCAACCTTTTTTACTCTTCCTCCTCCCATTTTCCTCTTCCTACTCCTTTCTTCTTCTATCTACATCATTTTATTCATCTTCCCTCTCCGTTTCTCATCATATTCCTACTATTTATTAAGCTTCCTCCTACTCATTTTCCTCTTTCTTTTTTTTCTTTTACCTCCTGTTCTTTCCTCAAACTTTTTCCCCTCATTCTCCTCCCATTTTCCTCTTCCTACTCCTTTCTTCTTCTATCAACATCATTTTATTCATCTTCCCTCTCCGTTTCTCATCATATTCCTACTATTTATTAAGCTTCCTCCTACTCATTTTCCTCTTTCTTTTTTTCTTTTACCTCCTGTTCTTTCCTCAAACTTTTTCCCCTCTTTCTCCTCCCATTTTCCTCTTCCTACTCCTTTCTTCTTCTATCTACATCATTTTATTCATCTTCCCTCTCCGTTTCTCATCATATTCCTACTATTTATTTAGCTTCCTCCTACTCATTTTCCTCTTTCTTTTTTTCTTTTACCTCCTGTTCTTTCCTCAAACTTTTCCTCCTCTTTCTCCTCCCATTTTCCTCTTTCTACTCCTTTCTTCTTCTATCTACATCATCTTCCCTCTCCGTTTCTCATCATATTCCTACTATTTATTAAGCTTCCTCCTACTCATTTTCCTCTTTCTTTTTTTCTTTTACCTCCTGTTCTTTCCTCAAACTTTTCCTCCTCTTTCTCCTCCCATTTTCCTCTTTCTACTCCTTTCTCCTTTTACCTATTTTAACTTATTCATCATCCCTCTCCGTTTTTCATCATATTCCTCTTTTTATTATTCTTCCTTCTACTCATTTAGTTCTTCCTCCAACTTCTTTTTCCACGTGATGCTACTACTTCTTCCTCTTCCTGCTTCCATTTTACTTTTTCTGCTAATTTTCTTCTCCTTACTTCTTTTTTTTCCTCCTCTTTTTTCCTCCTCTTTTTCCTACTCTGTTTCTTCTCTCTATCTACATCCTTTTATTCATGTTACCTCTTCGTTTCTCATCATATTCCTACTATTTATTAAGCTTCCTCCTACTCATTTTCCTCTTTCTTTTTTTCTTTTACCTCCTGTTCTTTCCTCAAAGTTTTTCCCCTCATTCTCCTCCCATTTTCCTCTTCCTACTCCTTTCTTCTTCTATCTACATCATCTTATTCATCTTCCCTCTCCGTTTCTCATCATATTCCTATTTTTAATTTTCCTCTTATTCATTTTCCTCTTCTTTTTCATTTTTTCCCTCCTGTTATTTCTTCGTATTCCTCTTCTTCGACTTTTTCTCCTCCTCCTCCTTTCTGACTCTTCCTCCTTTTTCTCTCCATCTACCTACTTCATCTTACTCATCTTCCCTCTCAGTTTTTCATCATATTCTTATTGTTAATATTCTTCCTCCTACTCATTTTTTTTTTGCCTACTTCATTTTTATTTCCCTGCTTTCTTTTTCCTCTTCCTACTACTTTTTTCTTCCTACTCCTTTATAAACTTTCTTCCAACTTCTTTTCCCTCTTTTTTATTCCTCTTTCTCCTATTTTAATACTCCTCCTTCCCCTTTTTTATCTTCCTCCTACACATTTATTCATCTTCCGTTACTTTTTAACTTCCTCTTACTTCCCTCTTCCTCTTCCTCCTTTTTTCTTTTTCCTCTTCTTATTTCTCTTTATCTTTCTCCTACTCCTTTACACACCTTCCTCCCACTTCTTTTCCTTTTACCTATTTATTTATATTTCTCTTACGTCGTTATTCCTCTTCCTGCAACATATTTATTCCTCTTCCTTCTTCTTTTTTTCTTCCTCCGCCCACTACTACTTCAACTTCCGTTTACTTCTTTATTCATCTTCCTCTTATTTACTGTTTCTATTTTTCCCTCCTTCTTTTTTTTTTAAACCTTTTTTTATTCTATATCTTTTCCATTTCGTTTTTCTCTATTTTCCACTATACGAAACAAATAATGGAATAATCAGGACAAGCGAAGCCCACAACAAAAGATGGGAAATAAAACTCGCAGGACAAATGAATACACTCCTTCTGTAGTGCCGGATTGTCCCCGTAGCAAAAGAAACAATTCTACAGCCTCCGCATTTTAGGGTGTCCCGCATTAAATACATTACGCCTGTCTGGTTAACCACAAAAAAAAACATCTTTTTTTTTTCGTTTATGAAAAAAAAAACCCACTCATACTTAATAATAACTAAAATATAGTAATATATCAATATATATATATATATATAATATATAAACTAATATAAACATTATTTTCTCAACACATCAATGTGATGATTGTCTAAGAGGAGATTAGATATGGCACAAGGTCGATGTATGAGGCACCAAGTGAGGATTCAAAACACAGTACAGTCATAATTGTGCGTTCTGAATCACTAGACATAGGTTCGGAACGAGAAATCAGAGAGCCGAGTTCGAATTCTAGATGAATTTGTTGCATTCACTTATGCACAAATACCATTGAAAAAAGTATTAATCCATCTCTTCTCCCTCTAGCTATGGGTTAAATAGGAGGACAGATGAGTTTCTATAACCTTGGTTGGACACCAGTCTACCGCAGAAATTAATGGCAACCTACTGTGGAAAAATGTTCCCAGTCAGTCATGTCCCTTTCGAGACATGATCGCCCAAGCATGTATTACGTATAGCACTTAACTGGCTGTATATAAAAGATGGAAACATATTAAAGCTTCCACTGGGTATAAAGTGGAGGAGTGGTTTTCTATTCTCATGAAGTCGTAAACTGATCCCCCACTAATTACTACTTATTTATATAATAATATAATCCACCTCTTCTTACTACAGCTATGGGTTGAATAGCAGAACATATTAGGTTCTATATATTTGCTTGGCAACCAGTCTACGGCAGAAACTAATGGCAACCTACTGCGGGATAATCTTTTGTCCATTCAGTCATGTCTCTTTCGAGACATGATCGCCCAAGCATGTATTACGTATAGCACTTAACTGACTGTATATAAAAGATGAAAACATAATTAAAGCTTCTACTGGGTATAAAGTGGGGGATCAGTTTTCTATTGTCATGAAGTAGTAAACTGACCTCCACTAATTACTACTTATTTATATAATAATATAATCCACCTCTTCTTACTACAGCTATGGGTTGAATAGCAGGACATATTAGGTTCTGTATATTTGGTTGGCAACCAGTCTACGGCAGAAAGTAATGGCAACCTACTGCGGGATAATCCTCTGCCCAATCAGTCATGTCTCGAAAGAGACATGATCGCTCAAGCATGTATCACGTATAGCACTTAACTGACTGATTAAAAATTCTAATGGCTCTATTGTTAAACATTACCCCATTATTCCATTACGATTTTAAACATTTATTAAATTATATCATTTTTTGTCCTTGTTATTACATTTTAAAAACATTTTTCTTCCTCCGTTTAATTTTCTCATTTTTAAATAGCATCTCACCATAATAATGCAGTTAGACGTTTTAAACAATTTCACTCCATACTTAGCCTAGACAAAATATTTACCTGCTACGTCAGCTGGGGATCATCGTCTCTCAGTTGCGTCACTGTCCCTAGGCAGAATGCGACTCCGTTGTATTTCTGTCCGAGGACAGACATGCAATTAAGAAAAATTATACTGAGAGATACCCTGTCCCGGGGAACAGTGTCCCGAGGCGGCGCACCCCATTGCACTATATACAGAGTGACCATAGCAAAATTGAGATATCTATAATGCGGATAATAATAATATGTACTTTCTATTACAATAAAGACCGTTGTGCATATATATATATATATATATATATATATATATATATGCACAACGGTCTTTATTGTAATATATATATATATATATATATATATATATTGATTGATTGATTGATTGATTGATTGATACTTAGTTTTTGGTCATAATAGGGTTAGACCAGTACACATTTGTATTAAAATGTGTTCGGTACAATTATATAGTAGAATTTTTGAATATTTTCTATTTTTAAACGAGTTATTTGGCTACCCAGGTTTCTACCATTAGGGGTGTCTTCAGGCGATTTTTAATAACTGATTTTGCCTTTTACCGATTTTGTAACGGTGTTTTATTTGAACGTTCACGTGGCAGAGAATTTATGAACGCGCATTGTTTAAATTCAAACGAATTTAAATTAAAAAATGTATAGAACACTTTTCAGGCGAATTTTACTTTTTAAAAATTAAAAATCGTTTGAAGACACCACTCATGGTAGAAACCTGGGTAGCGAAATAACTCGTTCAAAAATGGAATATATATATATATATATATATATATATATATATATATATAAAAACTCCGTCTATTTTATTTTTTTATTTTTTGAAATAAAACGAAGTGAGTTTTCTTAATTTTTTTTCAAAAATAATGTTTGTTAACATCATTATTAACTACCTGATGAGACATTCTTCTTTTAATGTCGAAACAAAATGTAAATTATTCAGTAGTTTGTAGTTTGTACATGTTCTAAAGTATACTTTATAATATATATATATATATATATATATATATATATATATATATATATATATATATCCTTCTTGTCACGTTTATGGGGAGAGTGACAATATCGAGGGAGTGTCGTCTCAGTCCATTAGAGAGACAATTGCTAGACAGTGTCGGCTCAGTTCATTCTCTTAACAACCAGTTATTAAACTTTATTACCAGTTCTGACAGCTCTTACGTGTGCTTGCTTTTTAACAGTGCCTTATTATTTTATTGTTTTACTATAATTATGTTACAGAGTAGTGAAAATATATATATATATATATATATATATATATATATATATATATATATCCTCTCTATTAGAAAAACCGCTGTGTATTAATGTGTATGTATTTTATATATATATATATATACCCCGCCTGTCAGGCTCAGGTGTTTGGATTTTTTTCTAATGTTTTAATGCAAGATACTCAATAGTAGGTACATAAATATATACGTTGCCGATATAAATATTTTGCCGCCATTTTTGACGGCACGGGCTCAGCCGTAAATAGATAAATTCGATATGCTAAACAATATCTTTATTGATGGCATTTATTAAATAACGATAATCATATTTTCTTCTTTTTCTTACAAATCAGTCAGCAAGTTTTTTGAAAAGAATATATTTGTTAATGGTTTCATTTTCATTGCAGTCAGTCAACAGTAACACTCAACAAATATTTGTTTTAAAAATAATATTTGCTTTTGTAAATAAATGGTCGTTGGTCGTCTAAGCAATCTGAGTTTTTTAATGAATACGTTCTGTAATTTAGTGGAAACTCATGAAGCTTTATTTGACTCACACAAATATTGATTTTTGATATGTAAAAAATGTGACTCAATGCCAAAAAATGAGATGGGAAGACTGGTCTTTATCTGTCTTAAAATAACTTAGCTAGACACAATCGCTGACCCAAGCCAGCTATACAATTTTCCTAGCAACAACACATCATATTCTTGCCATCCTTACAACAAATACCATAATACCCGAGAGTCTCTACTTAATCTCTACTTAATCTCAACTATATATATATATATATATATATATATATATATATATATATACAAGAATGGTGAAGCCCGAACCGTTGCCTTGGATATCTCCAAAGCATTCGACAGGGTCTGGCATGCTGGCCTCTTGTGCAAACTGCGGAGCTATGGGATAACTGGACATCTGTTTGACCTCATCCAGTCTTTCCTCTCTAACCGCACATTGAAGGTGGTATTAAATGGGCATGCCTCCCAAAACTACCAGACGAACGCGGGCGTCCCTCAAGGTTCTATCCTAGGTCCCACGCTCTTTCTGATCTACATTAATGATCTCCCCGACACCATTAGATCCCAAGTTGGCATGTATGCCGACGACACAACAATCTACTCCCGCATCGATCAGAAACCAGGTCTGGACGACAAAGTGAACCTCGCTGCCGTACTTGAAAGGGACCTCCAATCCGTAGTGACCTGGGGTAGGAAATGGTTGGTAAATTTCAATGCCTCTAAAACAAAGCTGTTATCAACTAATCACCATAGACAATCGCATCTACCTCCCATTAGCATGGGACAGGCTAGCCTCCCAGAGAGTAAAATACTACGCCTCCTTGGCCTTACACTCTCGGCGGACCTCAAATGGAATGACTATATTGAATCCATTGCCAAATCTGCTGCTATGAAAGTCGGCTCCCTGTGCAGGGCCCGGAAATTTTTCCCACCTGAATCTATTCTGCACATATACAAATCTACCATCCGCCCGTGTATTGAATATTGCTGCCATATCTGGTCGGGTGCCCCTGCTGCTCTCCTTGGGCTTCTTGACAAAATACAAAGGAGGATCTGTAACGTGGTTGATACTGACTTGGCAGACCGGCTGCAGCCGCTCTCACACCGGCGTGATGTGGCTTCCCTGTGCCTCTTCTACAAGTAATTTCATGGCTTCTGCTCCGATGAGCTTAGATCACTGGTGCCGCCTAAGCACGAATTTACACGAGATACTAGATTAGCAACTAGGTCCCACCCTTTTACAGTTAAACAAATAAGATGTAACCGTAAATTCTACTCCAACAGCTTCTTTCCTCGCGCTTCCCGCCTGTGGAACTCCCTTCCACAAGTCTGCTTTCCCGACAGTTACAATCTCCAGGTGTTTAAATGTAGGGTCAATAGACACCTCCTATCACACTAACTCCCAACTATTCTCAGAACACTCTCATCTACCCAACCCTCATTCTCGGTACCCTTACTCGCCTATCACCCACCCTCTGTCATTTCCTATATTTAATCAGCCTTTCTCCACTCTACGTAGCCCCCTGCACAGTAGTGGCAGTGACATGCCTTGCTCGGGGTGAAACGCTTATAAATATATATATATATATATATATATATATATATATATATATATTTGAATGATGAATGATGATATTCCGATGAATATTTATACAACGCATTTTTATTTACAAGTAACTAAATAAAATGGCGTTGGTAATAATAAAAAAAAGCACAATCCTTAACTGTGACGGAAATATCAGTTGGCTTGTCCACCAAAAATATGGAAACAATTCTTCAGTATCTCCTGGGGTCTACCAAAGGCTCATTCTCTTTGATAAAATGTTATTTTTTTTCTCTCTCTAGAAACTTCGGGATGTTGAAAATACACCCCCCAGGGGGACTTCCAGAAAGAGGGCGATTCCCCGTCCGCTACATGAACTTACTGCTATAAAACGTCTCGTTACATGGTTGGGGTTTTCTCGAATTCCGAGATCTGGCCGCTTGCAGCTACCAGATTTTTAACTTGATTTTCATCGTCTTTTTTCTCTGTTGTTTTCTCTTGTTTTTTTTTTTTTTTTTTTTTTTTTTTGTCAAGTGGTTGATCTTTTTTAACCAAAGTGGTTTTTTCGAATAGGCAAACTTTTGGAAGCCATTTTGAAAAAGAAATTGTCCCTTTTTCATTAGTTGTTGTTGTTTTCTTAAATTTGAGTCTTAAACACGAAACCGGTCTTGCAAACGTCGCAAACAAGGAAAAGGTAGTCGATTTTATTTGATTCATTCATTAAAAAAACGTTTATTTTAAAAAACGTTTATTTTATTGTAAAGTTTTATATTGTTATACTATTATTCTTATGTT
>JBBBDQ010002125.1:3305000-3342500 GCA_037127315.1 Ascarosepion bandense | reverse complement strand
TGACGATCCGTTTAGGTGAAACCTGGGTAGGTTGTTTGGCTCGCTAGGCATTCTTTATATATATATATATATATATATATATATATATATATATATATATAGGAGTGTAACGCTGCCGTCAAAAATGACCGCATAATATTTAAGAGGATTATTAGATGTCTTCCTCCAGTAACACGCGGGTGCATATACATATATATATATATATATATATATATATATATAGTGATGATCATCCACGTATACTGTCTTAATATGTATAGGAAAGAATATTAATAAAAAGTTTTGAATTTAAAAATGTACTTTTTTTTAACAGTATTTGTTTATTTTTATTATATTTTATATTTCAGACCGCCCTCGGTCCTTCATCAGAAACATGATGAAGGACCGAGGGCGGTCTGAAATATAAAATATAATAAAAATAAACAAATACTGTTAAAAAAAAGTACATTTTTAAATTCAAAACTTTTTATTAATATTCTTTCCTATATATATATATATATATATATATATATATATATATATATATATATATACTCACACAAAACGGTTTTTATTATAATAGAGTGGATAATAATTTGTAAATGCAAAATAAATTTAAGATGCTAAACAATATTTTTGCTTGCGCGTTCATTTTTGTCTTCTTCATTCCATTCAGAAATGTTTGATTTCTAAACGCTGCTTGAGGTGGCTCAAGGCTGAATGTATAGGGCAACTAGTGAGGATCGAACTCACTACTCAGCTGTAATAGGTTATCAAGTTACAAGCTTGTTATCCATTACAAGACGTCGAGGTCCCCCTTCTAGTTAACATGTCCCTAGTAAAGAAATAATAAATATGTAGATAACTGTTGATGTTGGTTAAGTAAACAGATTTATTTCATGAATTCGTTCATTAATCTATCTTCCAGATACATAAATGGCAAACCCTCTCTCTACCTTCGTATGTATGAAACAGCTCTAAAGTGGCCAGACCTGGCTCTATGTAGATTTATGTTTATGTTTTGGAATCAGGATAACATCAAGATTAAAAATATGCTAATGAACATAATGCACTGGAACTTATCTTCCGATGAATAGAAAACAGTTAAAAAATCAAATATATCTTCTTCTTTATAAAATCCTGTCTGTCCGTCCGTGTGTCTGAAACCCCTCTAAATTGGCTAACACTTTTTTTTTTTAATCATATCACCCCGAGCAAGACGGTAACGCCACTGAAACGCAGGGGGCTACGTAAGAATGAAAAGATTGGAAAAGAGAAAGCCGGGAACCACATCCTAAAGAGGGAACAAGGTATGAGCCTCTTCACCTGTTCAATAGACGTGCTCTATATAGATATTGGAACGAGGACGATTTCAGGATTGCGAAGTGTAACTGGATGAAAAAGGAACATTTAAAAATCCAAATATTAAAATAATTGAAAAAATTAGTTTGAGTTTGAGTTTTGTTTAATGGCATATCAGCCTCTGTGCGTTATTTAATGCCAAAATGGTGGGGTTTTAAGGTATTTTTTCAAATGTCCGGTTATAGTGAGAAGGTTGATTTAGTCAGATTGAGTTTGAGTTTGAGTTTTGTTTAATGGCATATCAACCTCTGTGGGTTATTTAATGCCAAAAAGATGGGGTTTTAAGGTATCTTTTTTCATGCCTGGTTATAGTGAGAAGGTTGATTTAGTCAGATTGAGTTTGAGTTTTGTTAATGGCATATCAACCTCTGTGGGTTATTTAATGCCAAAAAGGTGGGGTTTTAAGTTATTTTTAATTTTGGGTTATAATGAGAAGATTGATTTAGACAGATTTTAATCAATTTTTTATTTTTTATTTTATAAAACGAAAATATCTCCTAGTTTTTTATTAAAAAATAAACATTTTTTATTTGCAGAGAATATTTTTCCTTCAAAAACGTGAGATGGTAATAATTGGTTCTTAAAAAAATATATATTTTTCTGTAAAAGTCTATTTTTATGTATATATTTCTGTAAATGTGTATTTTTATAATTTCATAGTGTTTTGACCCCAGTTTGGGGGTTAACTATTTGCCTATAACTGGGAGGGACCCTAACAGGTGCTACCACAACGGGTCAGGGTGAACCTGGGAACAACAGAAATTAAGAGGTAGTTTTATGCTCCTTACAACCTTCCAATCAGAGGTCTTGCTGCTGGATGCAGTTTACCGTCATGTCCAGAACTAATAATAAATTTGGGACTTTAAAAGAGTTTAAAGTAACACAAAAACTGTGAATTTGATTGAGGAAATCCATTTAGTTTCTTTAAAATGTGAATGAATCAGAGTTAAAGTTAAAGTTAAAGGTTTTGTGATGTGTGGTTTGAAATTTCGCATATTTTGTAATTTGAAGAAGTCAACTCAATGGAAGTTCCACGGAGTTTAGTATTTGAAGAACCCGATTTTTTGTCTGAAATAGAAGTTTTGTCCAAATCGGAGTTGCAGCCAAAATTGGTCTTTTCGTCGGATTTGGACTCAAAGCCCGAACCGGTGTTGAAGTAAGGTTTTGAAGTTTTATTGAGTGTATTGAAGAATTCAAAGCTGTTTCTTCAAATTTACTATTGCTGGTTTCTAAGCTGGACCACACGTTTATTTAGTTTTAGGCCGGAGCCCCAAGTAGCCGTCCGCAGGGGCTAGCTTAAAAGTCGACACGGAGTGCAGATTTTAAGACAGTTAAAAAGACGTGAAGTCTCCATTTTCATGGTTTACCAAGAACTAATATACATAGCATTTTTCTCGTTGGAAAGGCTTGTCTGGTTTTCATAAAAAAAAAACCTTTAGAACAACATAAAATGACGCTCTCCTGTTAAAAAGGTGAGTAAAGTATATCTGAGAAGCACTGAATACGAAATATCTTACCAGTTCAGATCATTTGTCGTAATTTTTTAAGTTATAAATTATCATTATTCTGTGCATTTTTCGATTCGGAATCGTATACATATCTTGATTGTTTTCATTTAAATCCGTGATGAGAAAATGGTATAAGAAAGTTCATTATCATATTTATACTATTCGGACTAATATCCTCATCTTTGTTGCCTATTGTACGCCGTTTCAGTCGTTGTACACTCAGTCCTTCTTCAGGTGCTAGGAATTTCGAACCGAACCCTTTATTTGTCTATATTTCTGAGATGAGGTAGTATCTACAGTATTTACATTATTCCAACTATTGCCCTCATCTTTGTTGCCATTTGTACGACGTTTCGGTCGTTGAACGCACCGGCCTTCTTCGGATGCTAGGATTTTCGAACCGAACCCTTTCTTACAATCACTGGTGTATATGGTCTACATTCCTTGAGTAGTAGTGCCTCTTTAACATGAAAAATTGCAATATGAACTCCAGTTAAAAAAGGGACATTAGGTTTATAAGTCCGCAAAATACTTAAGGACACATGGCCTAGTGGATAAATACGTTGGTTAGTTCCTGTGAACTCAAAGAGTTGTGAGTTCAATACCAGGCGGTGGTGAACAGGTAACTTACAGGATTAGAGGGAGATAACTCCCGACTACCAAAAGATGCACTACTATGCAAGGAATGAAGTTCATATACCCTAGTGATTGTAATAAAGGGTTCGGAAGAACAACGACCGAAACTTCGCACAAATGGCAACAATGATGAGGACATTAGTCTGAATAATGTAAATACAGTAAATGCTACCTCATCTCAGAATTAAAGACAGCTACTAAAGGATGTGCGTTGTGGTACAGTGGATATCGGCTCGGAATGAGAAACCGGGGAGCCGAGTTCGAATTCCAGCTGAATCCATTGTATTCACTTACGCGCAAATACCCTTGGGAAAGGTATTAATCCGTCTATTCCTTCCAGTTATGGGTTAAATAGCAGGAGAGACTGGGTTCTATAGCCTTGGTCGGCAACCAGTCTACCGCAGAAAGCAATGGCAACCTACTGCGGGATAATCTTCTGCCCAGTCAGTCATGTCTCTTTCGAGACATGATCGCCCAAGCGTGTATCACGTATGGCACCTAAACTGACTAAAGTTCATTATATTGAATAACTTTGTGAGGAACTTTAAAACTGTTGGAATAGCCACGTAACCTTGACATATTTTGGGAGAATATTATAATAATCCAGAAAATCGAGTCTCCAATTTCATGGTTTATTCATAATATAATCCTTCCCTCTGTAATTTCCCTGACGAGCTTCATTCCCTGGGGCTTCGCCAATATGAATTTACTCGTGCACCTAGATTGGCAACTAGGTCCCGTCCTTTTACCGTCAAAATAGGCCAATGTAACAGCCACTTCTTCTCCCTCATTTTCTTTTCATGCACTCCCTGCTAGTGGAACTTCCTTCCCCATATGTGCTTCCCTGATAACTACAATCTTCAAAGGTACAAATGCAGCCATCTTCTACTTTATTGACTTGTAGTGAACAAAACATGATCTTCGTCTAAAATTCAAGTCTGACTCATTGTTAGAATTTTCTCGAATTTACAAACTTTGCTTAACACACACAAAACTCGTGAAATTTCACAGCTCGATGCGAATTGTTTGTCGTCCAATGGAAAGGCCAGAATCACATCCGGGAGTGAATTCCAAAACGAAATAAAAGAAGAGCAAACGCAACCGTTGTCAGAGAGTTAAGAGATTAACACGTACCCTTGACAAACGTCAAGCGATCGTATCATTATTGCCTCTCTCTTTCTCTCTCACCTCTTTCTTCATCGTTCACCCTGTCTACTTGATAACCGCACGGAACCCTTTAAGATTGAACGAATACTTCAAAGACGCTCTTATCCTACGACAGCGCTCATACATACATACATACATACATAAGTACACATAAATTCTTTCCAAGAAGTTACTACTATGAACTCTTGATACCCTTAACTCTTTACTACTGTTTCTCATTGAACGTCGAACTTCCACCAATTCATGTTATTCTATTCTATTAATAAATTTCTATTTAAACATACAAAAGGTATACTTTTATTATTCCACAAATCCACCTGATAATTCTGATAAACTCTAAGTTGTGGGGATTGTCGACTGTGTTTGCGAATTAGCCTCGTAGCAGACATGGCTGATGATCCCTACTGCTACAAATTCTTACACCCTTGCATACTCTTTTTATATTTGATAAACAAACGGACCAGCTTAAGACTTAGCGATAACTTCAAAGACATTCCTACCCGAAGACAACACTCATATATAAATACACACTAGTTAATACTACAAACTCTTGATACCCTTAAATCTTTACTACTGTTTCTCATGTTATTCGTGTTCTATTAATAAATTTCTATTTAAACATGCAAAATGTATACTTTTATTTTTTCCACAATGCCACACACACCTCTGCCTCCGAACTGCTGACAACCTTCTTATGATAACGAATAATCCTAATCCGTAAGTTGTAGGGAGTTTAGTTATGGATGACACAAGGCCGAATCAATAAACATTAACCACATCTCTTATAGCTTCAGACTCCCACCTCCCTCTTACCCTTTCTTCAACATCGTCTGTAGCATTTTTTCTTTCCTCTCTTCCCTCTCGTCTCACTGTAATCCCCTGCACAGTAGTAGGACTGTCTTGTTTGTGATAAAACGATTAAAAAAAAATAAAACTAGATAAAGGGAAAACATTGTAATTTCTCACGTTAGTAGATACCGTCTTGGTTTCATAACAGGACACGAAACGCTTAACTTCCCGCCAGTTGAAAAGTGACGTTCACCTGTTCAAGAGTAAAGAAAAGTATTTTACAATTTGCGTGAGAATGAGTCAGGTTTCGGCAATTGAATTATTCTACGAACTGGGAAGTACGATCTCTGCATTCGGAATAAGTGTTTTTTTGTTTGTTTGTTTTTTGTTATTTATTTATTTATTTATTTATTTTGTTTTTTGACAGTTTTCCTTCCTTTAGTCGACAACATGTTTCCACGCAAAGGAGTTTATCTTCTCCTGACTAGACTATTTTGTCATGTTATTTCACTTATATCTTAAAGGTAAAGAGACAGTTTCAATCCTTTCGTGAGCGTAAATTCATGAAAAAGAACGTGACGATCTCAGGATTAAAATACATCGCACTTTTCCCGTTAGACACGATTGTCTGGTTTTCATAACAAAACCTTGAAACAACAGAAAAATGACGCTCTCCTGTTAAAAAAAAAAGTGAGTAAAGTATATCTGAGAAGCACTGAATACGAAATATCTTACCAGTTCAGATCATTTGTCGTAATTTTTTAAGTTATAAATTATCATTATTCTGTGCATTTTTCGATTCGGAATCGTATACATATCTTGATTGTTTTAATTTAAATCCGTGATGAGAAAATGGTATAAGAAAGTTCATTATCATATTTACACTATTCGGACTAATATCCTCATCTTTGTTGCCTATTGTACGCTGTTTCAGTCGTTGTACACTCAGTCCTTCTTCAGGTGCTAGGAATTTCGAACCGAACCCTTTATTTGTCTATATTTCTGAGATGAGGTAGTATCTACAGTATTTACATTATTCCAACTATTGCCCTCATCTTTGTTGCCATTTGTACGACGTTTCGGTCGTTGAACGCACCGGCCTTCTTCAGGTGCTAGGAATTTCGAACCGAACCCTTTATTTGTCTATATTTCTGAGATGAGGTAGTATCTACAGTATTTACATTATTCGGACTATAGTCTTCATCTTTGATGCCATTTGTACGACGTTTCAGTCGTTGTACGCTCCGTCCTTCTTCAGGTGATAGGAATTTTGAACCGAACACTTTATTACAATCACTGGGGTATATAGTCTTCATTCCTTGCGTAGCAGTGCCTTTTTAATAACAAAATTTGCAATATGAACTCTGGTAAAAAAAAGGGGTTACTGAATATTTATAAGTCCCCAAAATTCAGTTGTTCTTGTCCTTAAGGACATATGGCCCAGTGGATACAGACGTTGGTGAGTTCCTGACTTAGGGTTATGAGTTCAATACCAGGCTACAGCAGTGGTAAACAAGTAACTTACAGGGGTAGAGGGAGATAACTCCTGACTACCAACGAGACACTACAGTACTGATTTGTTTGCGATAAAACAATTTAAAAAGATACAAAAAGGCAAAACATTGTATTTTCTCACGTTAGTAGATACCGTCTTGGTTTCATAACAGGACACGAAACGCTTATATATAAGTATATTACAATTTAGGTGAGAATGAGTCAGGTTTCTGCAATTGAATTATTCTACGAACTGGGAAGTACGATCTCAGTATTCGGAATAAGTGCTTGTTTTTTGTTTTTTGTTTTTTTATTGACAGTTTTCCTTCCTTTAGTAGACAACATGTTTCCATGCAAAGGAGTTTATCTTCTCCTGACAAGACTAGTGTGTCATATTATTTCACCTACACTACCGGCCATAATTATTAAAAAAAAATGATGCATTTCATACTATTTTTTAGTATTTATTGCCAAGTGAATAATTATAAATGAAAACTGAATGGTTCTGTTGTGTTGCTTCGTTTTGGTATAATTAAACGATAACACAAACTTGAATTAATGATGTTTATTTTTGGTATAAAACTTAAGGTTTTTACATCAACTTACAATCTTTAAATTTTGTGTGGATACAGGAGCAGACTAGCTAAATTCTCTTCACTGTGGGATGCTAGTAGTAAACGATCCTATCCCTTCTGGACTCTAGTGGTCAACTGACTAGCGTCTTCCTCTTTTCAAATCTCTTACACAAAACTACTGTCCTTAAGTTCCTACTTCTTATTCCTACTCTTACTCCTACTCCTACTAAAAGAAAGGGTTCCTTATTTTGCCGACCAATTTTGAATTTTTGGCGTCAGAGTGTTTATCTTTTTCTATTTTTAGGACACTCGGCATTTTATAAACTATAACAGTTCTTTTGTAAAGACTGCACAATAACATGTGCATCAAATGAATTTATAAATATTTAATAATTACCTATATTGCAGTTTCATCAATGACAGAATGAAGAAAATTTAGGGTGATTCGGACGAGTTCATCTTTGCTTCCATGCCTTGTAAGATTTTGCAAAGTAATAAGAACAAAAGAACC
The DNA here is from genome assembly GCA_037127315.1 of Ascarosepion bandense. Lineage (NCBI taxonomy): Eukaryota > Metazoa > Mollusca > Cephalopoda > Sepiida > Sepiidae > Ascarosepion > Ascarosepion bandense. Next base: position 3,334,479 of record JBBBDQ010002125.1, on the reverse strand, counting down.
ATTCTATTTTCATTTAGAATTATCCACTTGGAAATAAATACTAAAAACATTATGCAATACATAATTTCTTTAAAAAAAAGCTGGGGTGGCCTAATAATTATGGCCGGTAGTGTATAGGTGAAGGGTGAAGAAACAGATTCAATCCTTTCGTGAGCGTAATTTCATGAGAAAGAGCGTGATGAACCCGCCTAGATATCGAACTCGACAGATAGATAAATAAATAAACGTGAAAAAATTGAGATAGATAGATAGATAGATAGATAGATAGGAACGGATTGAGATAGATAGATAGATAGATAGATAGATAGATAGATAGATAGATAGAAGACTGAGATAGATAGATAGATAGATAGATAGATAGATAGATAGAGAAACTGAGATAGATAGATAGATAGATAGATAGATAGATAGATAGACAGACTGAGATAGATAGATAGATAGATAGATAGATAGATAGATAGATAGATAGATAGATAGATAGATAGATGGAACGGACTGAGATAGATAGATAGATAGATAGATAGATAGATAGATAGATAGGAACAGACTGAGATAGATAGATAGATAGATAGATAGATAGATAGATAGATAGATAGATAGATAGATAGAAACAGACTGAGATAGATAGATAGATAGATAGATAGATAGATAGATAGATAGGAAGAGACTGAGATAGATAGATAGATAGGAACAGACTTAGATAGATAGATAGATAGAAACGAACTGAGATATATATATATATATATATATATATATATATATATAGATAGATAGATAGATAGATAGATAGATAGATAGATAGATAGATAGATAGATAATAGCCGCCAATACTGACAATACTTAAAACAGACAAATATAGTGTTTTAAATATCTCTCGTTGCAGCAACAATAAAAATAAACAATGGTATATTCACAGATAATCCAAATATCTAAGTTTTGTTGATTCATATCGATGGTGTATCGGTCGTCCAGTCACTGTCTCCAAATAACAAATATAAAATGAAATAAAAAAAAGTTCTGACAAAAGGAATGCAGACGATCAAGATAACAATCTACCGTTCATTCTTTTCTTCTTCTTCTATTTCCCAATCCTACCCATTTAGTACTCCACCTCCGGTCCTCCCATCGAGATATTTTCACTAATCAAACATCTATTTCTATCCATGGGCTAGTGTTCCATCATTGTAAATGATCAAGGATAACGCGTTTTGTCTAAGCACATGAGAAATAACTCTCTGATATATACTCAAAGGAACGTGACGAGACTATGGCGAAAATACAGATTTGCTGGGGAAAAAAATAAAGACAAATAAAGACAAAGCTAAAATAAAAAAAATGGAAATTGGTAAATAAAAGAAAAAAAAATAAGTGGAAAACTAAAACTAAATCAGAAAAATAAATACGTAGATAAATAAAAGTTTAACGTGAAAAGAAACCACGTCAGAATTTCCGTGACTGGTTTTAATAATGTTCCTTTCAGTTCATTTTTTTTTTCTTAAAAGCTGGAACATAGGGGACAAAACTTCATTTTATGCCAATTGATTTCTTTTACTACTATATATATATATATATATATATATATATATATATATATTTTCTTTTACTAATATATATAATGGTCGGTAGTATATATATATATATATATAAATATATATATATTAGTAAAAGAAATATATATATATATAAATATATATATTAGTAAAAGAAATCAATTGGCATAAAATGAAGTTTTGTCCCCTATGTTTCCGCTTTTAAGAACAAAAATATATATATAGACTATCGACCATAATTATTAGGCCATCCCAGTTTTTTTTAAAAGAAATTATGTATTTCATACCATTTTTAGTATTCATTGCCAAGTGGATAATTTTAAAGAAAAATAGTATGTTTTTTTTTGTTATTATTGCTTTGCAAAATTTTACAAGGCAAGGAAGCAAAGATGAACTCGTCCGAATCACCCTAAATTTTCTTCATTCTTTTAATGATGAAACTGCAATATAAGTAATTATTAAATATTTATAAATTTATTTGATGCACATGTATTAACAAAAGAACCATTCTGATTTCATTTACAATTATTCACTTGGCAATATGATTGTAGGTGTGTCAATATTGCTCAATGAAAAGTTAGAATTAGGTTGAACTATGAAGTTCAAAATTTGGGTCACGAAAGAGAACAATGCAGCATAATATAAAAAAAAAGACACTTTTATTTGTTTGGGTAAAATTTAATTAATTATAATTGTTTATTTATAACATATGCTCTAATGGTACTTAAAAGATATTTTACAAAAATAAATGAGCCACACAATACTTATTTGGTTTTCATAACTCCAATATACTTTATACAATATCTATGATCTTAAATCTTCCTAAAATACAATTTCATATATAGACAAATGTCAATAAAAATGTTTATTAAAAATGTGGAGTATAACTTCAAATTTGAAGTTTTACTAAGCAAGACATCCAAAAAGTTTCACTTTTTCAGTTCGTATTCTCATCCAATAAAAGCTGGATTGACTTTAGTATACCATAATTACTTAATCATAATTAGAACCCAAACAGTTCAGCCTCTGTAACAGATGAGGTAGTACAAATTGAAATGTAGAAAAAAAAACAACCTAAAATCCAATCTGTTGTTAAAAATAAAAATTATTTTCTGCCCATTTAAGTAATGTATATTCCAAGTATGTATTTTACCTATATATAAACCATTGTAACAACAAAACTATAATATATATAGATAGATAATTTTTTCCCCTATCTTTCTGGAGATAAGTTCTTCCTTTCTTAATACGGCCTATAACATTCTATAATTATGAAACCTATCCGGAACGATTTCAGACATTTCGGACATCTCGGAAACCAACTGTTGGTATTGCAAACTTGGCAAATCAATACTGTCCAAGATAATAAAAAAAACTCTTTAGGACATTGTATTTCAAATTAATCAATCAATCTAATCCAGAAAAATAGACCTCCCGTTCCGTTGGCGGAAGAAAACATTTCGGATAATTGATGTCGCTGTTCGTCTAGCCCCCTAAATTAAAACTGTACGAATGTCGAAAAAATGGCTGACAGTAAAATGAGTTACAAAGAAGTGACGGTAGTGCTTATCAATACTAGTGCACTCGGAATTATATCAAAGGAACTTTGCATAGAGATTAATCTATATCAGTCAGTTATTTGCCATACGTGATAGACGCTTTGGCGATCATGTTTCGAAAGTGACGTAACTGACTGGGCAGATTTTCGAGGAGTAGGTTGCCATTTATATTTCTGTCATAGACTGGTTGCCAACCAAGTATTTAGAACCCAATCTGTCCTGTTATTTAACCATAGATAAAAGGAGAAGAGATGGATTAATGACTTTACCAAAGGATATTTTTGTGTAAGCGAATGCAACGAACTGGAATTTAAACTCGGCTCTTCGATTTCTCGTCCCGAGCCGATGTTCACGGGAGACTATCGCTAAAATTGAAAAGAAAAAATAACTTATCTTTGAAGCTCTAGCGACGGTCCCTTGTTCAGTAACCCTCTCTTTCTTTTTACATCCTTGACTTTTCTCTCTGCGTTCTTCTCTCTCCCTGTCTCACGTTAAAGAAAATTATATATATATATATATATATATATATATATATATATATATATATATATATATTAATGCTGGTTTCATTGAATAATATAGACAAGTTTTGTCTATTAATTTTGTGTAGGATCCGTTCATACCGTTTGATATACTTGATGGTGATATCGTTGAAAGACAACAATATATATATATATATATATTAAGTATTTTCAAAATTCAAAAATGTTAAGAGAGATTTTACAACAAAAAATCACAGTAATTGTTGATTTTTTTTATCGGATCTAAGCTTTCGGCTCACATAAGCCATTATCAAAGAGTAAATATTAATACACAGTAAACATAGAACATTTAAGTTATTATTTCAATGTGGTGATGGTGTGTTGGGCTGCTGGATCATGTAATTTAAATTGTGTGTATTTTGGCAGCATTTTTTCATAAATGCAGGTTTCATTGAATAATATAGACAAGTTTTGTCTATTAATTTTGTGTAGGATCCGTTCATACCGTCTGATATACTTGATGGTGATATCGTTGAAAGACAACAACAAAAAATATATATATATATGTATATATATATTATGTATTTTCAAAATTCAAAAATGTTAAGAGAGATTTTACATCTCCTCACCAATGTACATCTTCCAAATGGAAATATAAATAAGAATAAAAAGAGAGAGAAAAACAAAGATTTTGGAAAGATGGGCGTTGCTGAGGAGATGTAAAATCTCTCTTAGGGATTTTATGTCGAAATGTTCATTCAACATTTTTGAATTTTGAAAATTTATTTTTCTTTATTTTAATTTATTTTTAGGTATGTAATTTTAATTACAATGAGCTCTCCTCCTGTACAATTTTTTAATATTAAAATTTTTAATATTAATTAGGATCAGGTTCTTGGGATTTACCTTCCTACTTTTCCGTTTTGGATTAAAGTATTTTAATAATATATATATATATATATATATATATATATATATATATATATATATATAATGGTTATAAACTTGCTTTTTGTCAATCCAGCTTCTATTGAATGAGAATACGAACTGAAAAAGTGAAACTTTTTGGATGTTTTGCTTAGTAAAAAGTCAAATTTGAAGTTATACTCTACATTTTTAATAAAAAATTTTCATTGACATTTGTCTAAACACGAAATTGTATTTTAGGAAGTTTTAAGAGCATAGATATTGTCGCTGCTGATCTTGAGAGGGATCTACATTCTGTGGTGAAGTGGCTTGTAAATTTCAATGCCTCTAAGACCAAGTTGCTGTCTGTCAATCATCACAGGCAACCTCTCCTGCCTCCCATAAGCATGGAACAAGCGAGTCTTCCTGAGAGCAATTCACTGCGCCTTCTCGGCCTTACCCTCTCCTCCAATCTCAAGTGGAACCACTACATTGAGTCAATATCTAAATCCACTGCTAGGAAGGTTGGGTCACGATGTCGGGCCAGGATGTTTTTCCTGCCTGAAACTATCCTGCACATATACAAATCAACCATTCGTCTGTGCATGGAGTACTGCTGTCATATATGGTCAGGTGCCCCCGCTGTTCATCTCGGTGTTCTTGACAGGCTCCAAAGGAGAATCAATAATGGGATAGGTACCGACTTGGCTCGACTACAGCCACATTCCCACCGACAGGATGTGGCTTCCTTTTGTCTGTTCTATAAATACTTCCATGCCATCTGCTCCAACGAACTTAAGTCACTGGTGCCTTTGCAACAGGAGTTTACTCGTGCAACCAGACTGGCAACTGGGTCTCACCCATTCACAGTGAGATCAACCAAATGCAGACGACAATTCTATTCCTGCAGCTTCTTTCCTCGCACTTCCCGCTTGTGGAATTCGCTTCTTTATTCTTACTTTCCTGACTGCTACAACCTGTAGGAATTCAAATGCAAGGTCAATACTCATCTCTTAACCACTTGACCCTAGTTCTTTCCTCACCACCCTGTATATCCTTTTCTTTCTCTCCACCTTTGCAATTGTCATCACACCTGTATTCCCTTCCTTTCTAAATGGTTTGTCCTTCTTTTCACTGTCTTCTATCTAGTGCTTTTACTCTTATGGGTGATATGATTTTAAAAAAATACACAATGTCTTATATAAGCTTACTTTGAAGAATGCAATAATAAATTAATAAGAAATAATAATTTTATTTAGACTGCAATTGGAAACTGATATCAAACTAAAAGCTTTTCTATTCCAGTTATAGTAGCCCCAGGTTAATGTTATATATTCTTTTTGCCGGTGTAGAATTTCGCCCGAAATTGTATTTTGCCCGGAAGTCTATTTGCATTAGAAGATTTAGAAAAAATATTGTTTTAGGATGTTTAAAAATGCAAGTTTTAGGCAAGATTTTGTTTTGACGACAGATGTCAAACAAGTTAACATGCGATATATGCGCGGGATGCATCTTTGGTAGAACGTGTAAATGAACTTCGCCTATTTAAGTGAAGACAGACAGGAGCAGCCAGCATTTTGGCAGTTGAGTTCAGAGAGTGAACCAGCAGTCAACTCGTGCGCTTGTCTACCGCCGACCAACACTCACTCCATACAACACATCTCCTGAAGCAAAGAAGAAAAAACTATTGTATATATATATATATTTTTTTTTTTTTGTAATTCTCTGAAGATTTTCAATTTTGGATCCAGTCTTTTCTTCCTCGAACAGTAAAAATTGACAGCAATTTTAGTATTCATCAAATTATTGAGCACTGTCGTTATATTTAGGTGTTGGTCAGCCTAGTTTTTTTTTTAAACATTTCACCCCAAGCAATGCGGTACCGCCACTGATGCGCAGGGGGCTACATAAGAGTAAAGCTTTAGGCAGGAGGAGAGTGAAGAGAAAGACGAACAGGGGGTGTCAGAGAAGGATGGGAACATAGGTGTGTAGACAGTTGCGAAGGTAGAGAGAAAAAAAAGAATAAGATACACGGGGTGATGTAGAATGGACTGGAGTCAAGTGGGTATTAGATGGGAATTGACATTGCATTTAAATTCCTGGAGATTGCAGTTGTCCAGAAAGCAAGTATATGAAAAGGAGTTCCACCGACAGGAAGTGCGAGAAAAGAAGCTGATGGAGTAGAATTGTCGCCCGCATTTGGTTGATTTAACTGTAAAAGGGTGGACCTTTGTTGCCAGTCTGGTTGCCCAATCAAATTCTTGTGACGCGGGCACCAGTGATATAAGTTTTTGATAGCAGAATTTATGAAAATGCTTGTAGAAGAGACAGAGGGAAGCCACATCCCGATGATGAGAAAGTGACTAGAGTCGAGCTGCCAGGTCGGGACCAATTACATTACAGATTCTCTTCTGGAGCCTGTCGAGAACACTGAGACGAACAGCATTGGCGCCTGACCAGGTATGACAACAGTATTCATGCATGGTCAGATGTTTGATTTGTATATGTGAAAGATGGATTCAGGCGGAAAAACTTCCATACCCGACAGAGTGACCCAATCTTCCTCGCAGTGGATTTAGCTATTGATTCAATGTAATGATTCTAGTTGAGGTAGATAGAGTAAGGCTGAGGGTGTGCAGTATATTGCTTTCAGGGAGACTTGCTTGGTCCATGTTTATGGGGGACAGAATATATTGCCTGTGATGGTTGACAGGGAGGAGTTTCGTTTTAGAAGCATTGAAATTTACGAACCACTGAGTGGAGGTCCCTCTCAAGATCAGCAGCGATTTTTACTCACCGGTTTTGAGCCCGAAAGATTTTCCAAGACCTTGTAGGTAATGAATTATTTCCAATCTATTATCATCTTTCTCACAGCCTCTCATTGCTTTCTCGTCACTTCCACAGAAAGTGCTCAGACTAACAACATTTCTGGGTACCGCCAAGTTTTACCTTCACGACTAGGACTCGTCATGGCACACACATTTCCTATGTTTTCCATCATTAATAAGTCACTTTCTCTCTGTTGTAGAGCAGCTAAAACCCCTTCAGCACTTTCAAATATGGAATGGTGTGTGGACCGAAATAGATACATAAGTAAAGATTAATAGTGTTGTGGTATTGAACAAACATATATAAACTGGAACACGGGTTAGTCAATTCAGGAATACTATTAGTAGAAATCAATATATACAGTTTTGCAGTGAAATAGTATGTCCGGGTAATGAGTCTATATCCAGAACAACTCCAACTAACTCTGTACCCACTTACGGACCAACTGACTCCTTATTAAACTCTGTTCAACTACTCTTAACAACTACAATATTTAGTTGTCCTTCCCAGTAAGGGCAACATGTGACACAAGGTCAGTTATATGCGGGTTTTCCGGGCCATATAGCCCGGCCAAAAATACCTGTCTATCGTTACCCAGTCGTGATTCTACCCTTCGGCGGAACCACGACTGGGTTAGTGCTCTCTGCTCGAAAGCAAATAGCTCTCTCCACCCGAAGGCAGAGTGCTGACAGTGAGAAAGGTAGTTCTTTACAACTACATTATTTAGCTGTCCCTCCCACTAAGGGCAATATGTGACACATGGTCAGTTTATGACTGGGATTTCCGGGCTATATGGCCCGGCCAAAAAATGTCTGTCTATTTTTGCCCAGTCGTGCTTCTACCCTTCGGCGGAACCACGACTGGGTTATTGCTCTCTGCTCGGAAGCAGAGAGCACCCTCTACCCGAAGGCGGAGCGCTGACAGTGTTATAGTAGCAAAACCAGTAGGTTTTTTCAACGGTATTTACCAACCTTCCCACGCAACGTTAGATGTGACACAAGGTCATTTTATAGTGGGGTTTCCCGGCCATATAGCCGGGCCAAAAAATGTCTGTCTATTATTACCGAGTCGTGATTCTACCCTTCGGTGGAACAACGACTGGGTTTATGCTCTCTGCTCGGAAGCAGAGAGCGCCCTCTACCCAAAGGCAGAGAGCTGACAGTGTTAAAGTAGCAAAACCAGTAGGTTTTTTGCAACTACTCCGTTCTCTGTATAGGTAGGATTATATGTACACATCAGGCGAGTTCATTCTTGTTTACAAAAGGGATAATCCCCAACAAATAGCAATCATGAATTCAGTGTGCCATTAACGATTATTATTGGACTCTGCTTTCTCTACAACTCTAACCACTTAACCTGACCTCTCTTTCTAATTATCGTTGTTCTATCTTTTATGTGTTTGTCTTGTTTGCACTTATTATCCATTAGCACGAATATTGTTATTTAGATATTTCAGCACACATCATCTGGTATTGTACTGTCAACTCAGCGATACAACACTCTTGAACACCCTTTTCACACAAGCTGACAATTCTACACCAACTTATTTTCTCGCACTTCCCGCCTGTATGAATTCTTTTCATATACTTGCGTTCCTGATGGCTATCACCTCCAGGAATTTAAACGCAATGTCAATTCCCATCTTTTATCCACTTGACTCCAGTCCTTTCTACATCACCCCGTGTATCTTGTTCTTTTTCTTTCTCTCTATCTTTGCAACTTTCTTAACTCTTGTTTTCACATTCTTTTTTTACCCTTTCCCTTTCACTCCTTGTAGCTGGTTCGCCTTTCTCTTCACTATGCTCCTGCCTAAAATTTAACTCCCTTACGTAGCCCCTTGCACATCAATGGCGGTACCGACTTGCTTAGGTCTCCGCTTTCTGTACGACTCTAACCCCTTAACCTGACCTCTCTTTCTAATTATCGTTGTTCTGTCTTGTTTGCACTTATTATCCATTAACACGGATATTGTGATTTAGATATTTCAGCACACATCATCTGGTATCGTACTGACAATTCAGCGATACAACATTCTCGAACACGTTTTTCACACAAACTGGTCAGGTGCCCCTGATGTACGTCTAAGTGTTCTCTACAGGCTCCAAAAGGAGGATCTATAATGTGATTAGTCCCTACCTGGCAGCTCAACCTCAGCCACTTTCTCACCGGCGGGATGTGGCTTCCCTCTGTATCTTCTACAAATATTTTAATAACTTCTGCTCTGACGAACTTAGGTCATTGGTACCCCCTCCACAAGAATTTACTCGTGCAATTAGACTGGCAACAATCTCCAACACTTTTACAGTTAAATCAACCAAATACAGGCGAGAATTCTACTCCATCAACTTATTTTCTCGCACTTCCCGCCTGTGAAACTTCTTATCATATACTTGTGTTCCTGATGGCTATCACCTACAGGAATTTAAACGCAATGTCAATTCCCATCTTTTATCCACTTGACTCCAGTCCTTTCTACATCACCCCGTCATCTTGTTCTTTTTCTTTCTCTCTACCTTTGCAACTGTCTTAACTCTTGTTTTCACATTCTTCTTTTACCCTTTCCCTTTCACTCCCTGTAGCTGGTTCGCCTTTCTCTTCACTCTGCTCCTGCCTATAACTTTAAAAATCTTATGTAGCCCCCTGCACATCAATTACGGTACCGCCTTCTTCTTCTTCTTCTTCTTCTTCTTCTTCTTCTTCTATATTCCCTGTCTCTTCAGGACGTAGGCGATCATGGACTTCCACGTTTCCCTATCCCTGGTGGCTCTGAGCACGCCTTCTCCCATGCAATCCTCGTTCCGTCATCCACCTGATTAGGTCCTTCAAATATGTTATCCGTTGCTTTCCCCTGTCTCTTTTTCCCTCTATCTGGCCTGTTAGTATCAGATTCTCCAAGCCCCCTCCCTTCCTCATTGCGTGTCCCAGGAACTTCAGCTGTCTCTTCCTGATGCTCAATATTGATATCCTTTTTGTTTCCATCATTTCCAAGACCTCATCATTGCTCACATGCTCGATCCATGAGATTCGCAGCATCCTTCTATAGAAGCACATTTCAGTTGCTTCAATGTTTTCCTTCATCTTTGATGCTATTGTCCAGCATTAGGGTAAAATGATTTTTAAAAAAAACAGTCTGCTGAACAGACTCCAAAGAGAATGTTTCCCCCGATCACAACAAACATGATCCGTTCAAGTCTCGGGTTAACCATTATCTTTTCATTCTCTTCATCTGAACGTAAGTCTTTGCCATAAGTTGCCCCCCACTAGGCCTCGGAAAGGGTGAAAACTGAAAAAATAATTTAGTTTTCAAAGATAAAGGTCATTTCTTCACACACACAGACTGCAATCGTCTGCACGGTGAGATTAAAATATATTTTCTCTTTTCCAATCTTTTCACTTTTCCTTATTTTTATTTTTTGTTTCAACTGGAGTAGATAGACGGAACTATCGCCCGGTTCACACTCCACCCACGTCTATTGAACCGGTGTAGAGGCTCATCCCTTGTTCCCTGTTTAGGATGTCGTTCCCGGCTTTCTCTTTTCCAATCTTTTCACTTTTCCTTATTTTTATTTCAGTTGGAGTAGATACACTGAACTATCGCCTGGTTCATACTCCACCCACGTCTATTGAACAGGTGTAGAGGCTCATCCCTTGTTCCCTGTTTAGGATGTGGTTTCCGGCTTTTTCTTTTCCAATCTTTTCAATCTTCCTTAATTTTTTTTTCAATTAGAGTAGATAGACTGAACTATGGCTCGGTTCACACTCCACCCACGTCTATTGAACAGGTGTAGAGGCTCATCCCTTGTTCCCTGTTTAGGATGTCGTTTCCGGCTTTCTCTTTTCCAATCTTTTCACTTTTCTTTTTTTTTCAATTGGAGTAGATAGACTGAACTATCGCTCGGTTCACACTCCACCCACGTCTATTGAACAGGTGTAGAGGCTCATCCCTTGTTCCCTGTTTAGGATGTCGTTTCCGGCTTTCTCTTTTCCAATCTTTTCAATCTTCCTCATTTTTTTCAATTGGAGTAGACAGACTGAACTATTGCCCGGTTCACACTCCACCCACGTCTATTGAACAGGTTTAGAGGCTCATCCCTGTTCCCTGTTTAGGATGTGGTTTCCGGCTTTCTCTTTTCCAATCTTTGCACTCTTACGTCGCTCCCTGCACACCAGTGGCCTACCTTCTTGCCCGGGGTGATATGGTTAAAAAAAAACCAAAAAAAAAAAACCTGTGAATGGCTTCTTTTAATGCGCTTATTTTTTTTTTCGGTATTTTTCTGAATATTTCTTGTAATTATACATTCTTGTTTCTTCCTCCCCTTTATTTCAAAATATGTAACGTCGGTAAACCAGCATGAATCTATATATTTACCATCAAGTCATGTGACACATTTTTTTTTACAATGATACACTCAAGTATATTTTCTTCATCTATGAAGTAGGTGCAAAACTTCCGAAATATCTGCTTATAAAAAAACCTCTAATGTAGTGTAGTGAATTGTACAAATATATGTTATTTTATGCAGACTTAAATCTATTTAATAATATATTATAATATATAGAAAGGCTTTTTTTTATAATTTCTGGTATCTCATTACATGAATTCAGAACGCCATTAAATGATATTAAGTCTGGTTTAGAGTCAGAGGCACGTGAAACATGATAAATCAATGAAAATCAAACAACACAAAGCTAAATATACCAGATTTTATTTCTTCTTTTTCTCAAGATCCCATTCTCTGTTGAAGCTTCAATAAAAGTAAAACATGCTAGAGTGATAAACCTTTCGTATTTGTTCTTTAGCTTAACATATATATATATATATATATATATATATATATATATATATACTAGCGGTATAGCCCGGCGTTGCTCGGGTGTAATGAAAGCTTTAAAACTAATCCATGGTCCTGGAGCTCAGACTCTTTGGACGTTGGCACGAAAGACTAAAAAGCAATAGTTGTTTCCAGTTAAAGCGAAACCGTAGACTGAAAGAAAAATGAATGGATGTAAGTCAAATTTTGATTTCCTGCTATCGATATCAAATAAGTTTCTTTCGTCGTAAACTGAATTTTGAAAGCTAAATAAGTCCTCTGAGTAAATGGTATCATGGCTGATACTAAGAACTACAATTATACCTACTAAGAGCCAAACCCGAAGCAAAAACTAAAATAAAAAGGCTGAAAAAATAGAGACATAGAGGCAGATAAACAGACACACACACACACAAACATCTTGCCTTTTATATACATTTTTTAATCTTATCACCCCGGGCAAGGCAGTAACAACACTGATGTGCAGGGGGCTACATAAGAGTGAAAAGATTGGAAAAAAGAAAGCCGGAAACCACATTTTAAACAGGGAACAAGGGATGATCCTCTACACCTATTCAATAGACATGGGTGGAGTGTGAACCGGGCGATAGTTTAGTCTATCTACTCCAATTGAAAAAAACATAAAACAAAAAAGAAAAAAGAAAACAGTGAAAAGATTTGAAAAAAAAACGGAAACCACATCCTAAACAGGGAACAAGGGATGAGCCTTTACACCTATTAAATAGACATATCGATTTTCTGCACTATTGTAAGAACTGCAACCTTGAAATGTCTGAATATCGTTTCTTATGTCTTTGTCTATGAGTGTATGAAATTTAATTAAAATCGGACCACTCCTTCTATTGCCCGATTTTTTCGATTATCGATTTTCGATATTTATCGGGGGTACCTCGACACAAAACCTAGCTAAGAACACTCGCAGGCGCTTATAGTACAACTGCAAATTTTCAAGAAAATCGGTTCAACCGTTTCGGATAATATCACGGACTTTGACCTATCCAGGGCCTTAAATACATTCAGTAGTGCATGGTAGACCGCACAATATGTATAAGGGATTTTGATGTCAGTTTTTGCCGTCACTGGTGCGAGGGCTAATGGCTTAGAAGTGCTTGTTGTGACTTTGCACAGGCTTCAAAAAGCTCCCACACATGTACACACACACACACACACACACACACACACACACAAACACACATGATGAAAATATTCCACACTCACAATACATATTTACATAGCCGTCTCACACACACACACACACACACACACACACACACACACACACTATTTGACCCATAAATGAGATCTTAACAATAATACCATTCCGGGCCAGAATAAACCTGGGAGTAATGACATTCCCTATGACTTCATATAGTAAATTTAGAGCCATACCACAGTAATGAATTTGAACACTCTTGGCTACTGGCGCGTGTTTACATTATATATAACACTCTAAAGTCCGTAGCTCAGAGGCAGAAGCACCGACTGATATCAATTCGGTCGGTTTTCAAACCTGGCTAGAAGCAACCGTACTGATGACTTGTGATGAAGCGAAACAGATCTGTCTGCGGATTGTTATATATATATATTATTTTGATTAATTCTCTCTAAAATATTTTATTAGTTACTCAGTAATGTGATTAATCAACTTTATTACTGTTGATTTAATATTTTATTGAATATATTTTAATGAATGATTTATATATAAATATAATTAATGTATATTTTGGCATCGACCTATCTTTCAAAGATCTTTCATTAAATACGCCCGTCAAAGAAGATTTAATGAATTTTTGATTAAGTTTTTCCAGCATCCTAATATTATATCACTTGCTTTTGTATTTATGATACCAGTTCCTTCTAAAATCTACTTCAATACTATACTTATCTTAGCTTTAACTCAGAAATTTTATTCATCATTTTATATGTTTTACCTGAATACAAATACACAGCTTCACACTCTTACCCGGACTTTTGAACAGGAAGACAAGATAGCTGAAGAGAGTGACATGAAGGGATTACAAATAAACTGCAAGAAAACCGAATGTATGGTCATCAGCAAAACGAGCAGCCCAAAGTGCCAAATACAGGTGGTGGCTGTTAAAATCAAGCAGGTACGAAAATTTAAATATCTGGGAAATGTTCTAGCTGAAGCTGAAAAGTGCGACACAGAGATCCAACGGCGAATTGGCATGGCGAAAGACGCGTTCCAGAAGCTGAGTAAAGTATTAAGACACAGGAAACTTTCACTAGAAATAAAGAAAAGAGTACTGGATTGCTATGTGATATTCAGTTCTTCAATATGGCAGTGATTGTTGGACAATATCAACAAAGATGAAGGAAAACTTGAAGCAGCTGAAATGTGGTTCTACAGAAGGATGCTGCGGATATCATAGACCGAGCATGTGAGCAATGACGAGGTTTTGGAAATGATGGAAACGAAAAGGAAATTAATACTGAGCATCAAGATGAAACAAATGAAGTTTCTGGCACATGCAATGAGGCAGAAGGGCTTGGAGAACCTGATACTAACAGGCCAGATAGAGGGAAAAAGAGAGAGGAAAAGCAGAGGATAACATATTTAAAGGGCCTGAGCAGGTAAATGACAGAACGGGGGCTGAGAGACGTTACAGGAGAGCCACCAGTAATAGGGAGACGTGGAAGGCCATGATCGACTACGTCCTGAGGGAATAGGGCACATAGAAGAATATATATGCCAACGGTTTATAAGAACTTATGATGTGGGTATAAAGTGGGGGATCAGTTCTATATTATAATCAATATATAAACTGATCCCTCATTTTATGGCCATGTTTGTTCTTATACATTTTTATTCGATTTATGGGCTTGAGCTACTGAATGACAGAACGGGTGTTGCATGGTGTAACAGGAGAAAGCGTGCTAAGAGCCACCAGTAATAGGGAGACGTGGAAGGCCATGATCGCCTACGTCCTGAAGGAACAAGGTACATAAAAGAAGAAAGAATAAGTTTCCGTTTCCTTCTCAAGAATTTTCGTTCTCTTTCACTCCTAGTAGCCCAATGTGTCTTAGTGGCATTATTGCATTGCATGAAGGGAACTGTCTTCCCCCTCCATATTTAATTCTGTAAATAACAAGCGTATTTTTTTACTACATTCAGTTGTAAGTCATTTTCACCACAATTATTCAACATTGATTGATGACGAGGTAAAGTCTCGAAACATAGAAACTTCCGTGTCATAATGTAAATTAAATAAATTTTAAATAAAAAATAATTTTATTTTATTATATATATATATATATATATATATATATATATATATATATATATATATAAATTAAAAAAGGATTAATTCAATGATGTTGAATGACCATTTCGATATGAAAATCCCCACATCACCTCAGCAACCGAAAAATCCTTTCAGAAACTGGAGAAAAATCAGTCTAATTTTCCTTTTTAAATAGATTTGCAAAGAAATTAAAAAAGAAAATAAAAAAGAAAAAGAAAAAAAGAAAAAGAAAAAGATAAAACAAAATAAAATCAAATAAACAAGAAAAGAAAAAATTGACATCGTCTGGGTTCGCAAAAAAAGGAAAGAGAATTGTAACTTAAAAATTAACAGACGGCCGTGTTGAATTGATGTAAGGTTAAGCAACACGGAAAAAAAGGTGGGAGATAAGAGAGATAAAGGAAGGAAGGGAGGGAAAAAGAAAAGAAAAGAAAGAAAAAAAAATTATTTCTTACAGACGATGGACATATTCAAAATACATATATATATATATATATATATATATATATATATATATATACAAAAATGAAAAAATCTCAACGTGAGCTAAAACCTTCCGCGGTAGGTTTTGGCTCACGTTTAGATTTTTTGCATTTGTAGCTCTACTTTCGTACTTTCGTATCGAGCACTTTATTGTTAAGGTTTCGTCTCGTTTTTTTTTTCTTTCTAACGGGTACTCGGCGTTTTGTGCTTTTACGCTGTGTGTTTCTTTTTTTTTTATCCCCCATCTTTGCCCTAAGAAGACGATTAAATTATACTTAAGTTAGCGCCAATTCTAGTGATTTTATTTCTTATAACTGGTGTTAGTTTCAGTGATTAGTATTATATATATATATATATATAATACTGTGCAAAAGTATTAGGACAAGAACTATTTTATTTTTTATGAGGCATATTGACAGAAAATAAGCAATTTAATTAAAGTAATTTTATTTGATTTACTCAACAAATGCTTTAACAAGAAAAATACTTGTTACAAAATAAATTTAATACTTATTATAATAGCCTTTTGCTTTGATCACAGCCTTCATTCTGTCGGACATTGACATCACAAGCTTCTTCAATGTATCTAATGGTATCTCCTGCCAAGCAGCTTGTATTTGTTCCGAAAGTGTGTCTAGCGAAGTACCATTAGATTTATCAATTTTCTTTATCTAAAATCTCCCATAAATGTTCAATAGGATTGAGATCAGGGCTTTGCGGGGCCAATTCAAATTTAATTTTTTGAATATTTTAATTTTATGATTTACGCCCCTTTAATTTCTTCTCACAGGATTTTAATTTTTTTTATTTTATGGAAAATTGAAAAAATAAATTTAATTTTTATCTAAATGTTATCTTAGATAATTTAATTTTTTAATTATGATTGAATAACACATGAAACTCTTAGTTGTGCCATAGACCTAACACATACACACACACACACACACACACACACACACACACACACACATATATATATATATATATATATATATTGTCATCCAGCAGACAGATCTGTTTCGCCGTATCACAGCTCATCAGTACGGATAGATTCCGATCGCTTTTTTACCCAGGATTGAAACCCGACCGAAATGGCGTCAGTCGGCGACTCTGGGCTATGGACGTTCATTAGAAGTAGACAGACTTTTTAGTGCATATCATTATACGCAACCAATAGCTAGAGAGCTCTAATTCATTTCACTGAATGAGCGATGCGTGCATGCCAGAGTAGCTACTGTTTATCAAAGTCTACTATTTTTCCAGAGTGCTCAATCAGGGCGTGAGGGCGTAACTAAATCTAAAAGTGAGCCAAATGTCGACCTCGGTTTCACTCTACGGATCGTCAGGACTTGGCTCCTGACGATCCGGAGAGTGAAACCCGGTTGACGTTTGGCTTACTTTTAGATTTTGTTTATTGTATTTTTGCTCTACTTTCGTACTTTCGTATTGAGCTCTTTTTTGTTAAGGTTTTCCTCTTGGGTTTTTTTTCTTTCAAACAAGCTCTTGAATTATTTTTATTGGGCTTTGTTTGTTTCTTTTTTATTCCCTTTTTAACCCACTTGGTAGTCCGCGTTGGGTTATTAACGATTTACGTTACTGATAAGTTAGCGTTAGTTTTTTTCTGACTTTGGTCTTTATTAGTGCTACTGTATTGTTGGTACGTATAGTAATATATATATATATATATATATATATATATATATAAACGTAAAACACAATTATCTTTCGACCATCTTCAAATTTTTGCAGGACACAGTTGTCAGATAAGTCAGTTGAACGTTTAATATTTTTTACTATTTTTGCACTAATGTGTGTGTGTGTGTGTGTGTGTGTGTGTGTGTGTGTGTGTTTGTGTGTGTGTGTGTGTCTGTGTGTGTGTCTATGACGTTTCCCCACATAAAAATTGGACGTTGTGTCACATCCTTCTTTAATAGGGAAGCCGGGAAAATAATTACTAACTCTTTTTTTTTTATATACTTATCATGCGAGCATTTTTTCTTTTTTCTTTATTTTTTTTAAGAAAACAGTTTCTTTATTTTCTCTCTCTCGAGATAAACCTAAATAAGGCTAAAACCTCTATCAGCTATAGTGTTTACTTTTTTAGAAGAAAACAGATTCTTTTTTTTTCTCTCTTTCAATAGATTTAACGAAGGTTGAAAAATCTATCAGCTGAAGCGTTTTTTGGTTTTGTTTTTTTCGAGAAGAAACAGATTTTTTCTTTTTTTCTCTCGAGATAGACCTGACAAAAGATGAAAACTCTATTAGCCGAAGCATTTTTTCTAAAAGAAAACAGTTTCTTTTTTTTATTTTTTTCTCTTGGAAAACTGAAAAATCTATCAGGCGAGAAATTTATATTTTTAAAAGCAACAGTTTTTCCTCATTCTTTTTCCTCTCTGAATAGATCTGACAAAAGCTGAAAATGTATCAGTTGAATTCTTTTTTCTAGAAGAGAACATTTTTTTTCGAGGAATATCAAACAAGGTGTTCTATTCTAGAAGAAAAAGGATTATTTTTCATTTTCTCTTTTGAAATCGATTTAACAACGTTTGAAAAATCTATTAACCGAGAAGTTTTGTTCTAGAAGGAAACGGTTTGTTTTTTCTTTTTTCCTTTTTTGAAATAGACATGACGAAGGGTAAAAAAATCTATCAGCCGAGAAGTTTTTTCTGGAAGGAAACGGTTTCTTTTCTTCTTTTTGTTTTTTCTCTCTCAGAATAGCCCTGAAGAAGGTTGAAAAATTTATCTCTGAATAGGTCTGACAAAAGCTGAAAAATGTATCAGTCGATGTCTTTTTCTAGGAAAAAACGGTATTTCTTTCGTGGAATATCAGACGGAGCGTTCTATCCTCGAAGAAACTCGTTTGTTTTCTGTTTTTTTTCTCTCTTTTGAAAAATCTATTAACCGAGAAGTTTTTATTCCAGATTTCTTTTCTTTTGTCGTTTTCTCTCTCTCTCCCCCCCCCTCTCTCCTCCCCTCTCTCTCTTTTGGAAAAGACATGACGAAATCTGAAAAATCTATCAGCAGGGAAGTTATTTTTTTCAAGAAGGAAACGGTTTTTATTTTTTTTATTTTTCGTTTTTTCTTTCTTTCTCAGAATAACCCTGACGAAGGTTGAATTTTAAAAAATAAATACTACCAAAATAAAGCAATACCCTATTTTTGACCTTATCTGGCCCTTGTAAATATAAGAGAATAAAATCAAGTACTTTCTAGCAAAACATTTGTCCTGAGTCTTTAGCTATGGATCGTTTGTCCGAATTTGAGAACTGTGAGTTGCTATTGAGTCGAGCTGTAGCCTTAATCGTAACTTACCGGTCGATTTTATTTTAGTAACTTTTATATCCTTATAATAAAACTGAAAGTGCACGCGCGCACAGACACACATATACAGTCACCATACATACACACACATACAGTCAACCAACAGACCAGGAAATGCTCAACGGATTTATCTTGTGATAGAATTTGAGTCTCGCACAGTAGTCATTAAAGAGATAATGATTTATGTTACACAGGGGTGTTTATAAATTAAAGTTAGTCATTTTTTAACTCTGTCGAGACTGTAAAGCGGGTTCCTCAGCGGTTAAGGAACAAATATAGCAATAGTAGTCCATCCTCGACTTAATCTTGCTCTTGAGGAAGCACCAGGAGTCAGGTACTTTCTTAACTTGTACAGGGAAGCGACCATTTTTTCTCTGTAACTTTAGTGATGGCTCGAGTTCCACTTAAGGTCAGGGGTGACTTTAAGGCCTGATAGATTCTTAATCAGAAACATGGTTTTACAGAAGAAGGCTAAGGATACGATGGACGTGGCATGTGTGCAACGATGAAGTGTGGAAGAGGATGCTAACGAGAAAAATAAACATCAGGAAGAGACAAATGAGGTTCCTGGGACAAGAAATGAGGACGGAGGGCCTGGAGAATTTAATACTCACAGGACTGATAAAGAAAGGAGAGACAGAAGAAAGCAGACCTACTTGATAGACCTGAGCAAATGGATGGCAGAGCGGGGTTTGAGAAAGATACAAAGAGGGAAAGTACCTGGGTATGACAGTAAACTGCATCCGGCAGCAAGGCCTCTGATTTGGAGGTTGTGAAGATTATGGAACTACCTCTTAATTGCTGTTGTTCCCAGGTCCACCCTGACTTGGTGTCGTAGCACCTGTTAGGGTCCTAGCTATGGGTAAAAAGTTAACCCCTCAAACTGAGGTCAAAATGCTATGAAAGTATAAAAACAGACTTTTATAGTAAAATACACATTTTTGAAGAAAAATTATTGCTGTTACACATTTTTGAAGGTAAACATTATTCTCAGCAAAACATTTTTGAATAAAAAAGTAGGAGACCTTTTCAGTTTTCTAAAATAAAAACACCCTTTTTGGCATTAAATAACCCAGAGATTGATATGCAATTAAACAAAAATCTAACCAAAGAGGAAGAATTTTGAGAGCGACAAGGGACAGAGCCAAGTAGAAGTCCATGATCGCCTACGTTCTGAAGAGACATGGTACAGGAAGAAGTCTTTCAGGGTATGGTGATTTTCAAAGCGCAGCTTAGATGTGGCACAAGGCTGAAAGTATGGACCGTCCAGTGATGATTGCGTTCACTACCCATTTGTCATGATTTTAGTGAGACAGGTACGCTAACCACGTCGAGGTGCCCAAGTCTCTCAATGTATGTAGTCAAATAAAAATTTGGAAATGTCCAGATCTTCTGTTTTTGGCATTTCTCAAAATTATAGACAATATTTCCGATTTTTGTTCGTTTGTTTCTTTCTTCTGACCTTTTCGGGGAGTTTTTTGTTTTATTTTTATTTTTTTTTATTTTTTTTTTTATTTTTAATTTTTATTTTTATTTTTTTTTTGCGACGAGGAATGCGACAGTTTTTCATTTTCAGTATCGAAACAACAATAGATACTGTTTATATTCTTTCGTTTTAATTTGTCTGTACAACTTTCGTCTCGCATCTGGCAGGCAATCTGAGGTTTACAGTACATTCGTTTCTATCTCATTATTACCATCACAAAGAATCTACGAATGACAAATTCGCAATTGTCAACGTCTCTGTGTATACGTGCCTTCCTGTCGGCGTCTTCTTTTATCTATGTGCGCCTGGCCATAAAGTTTTTGGTACAGAATTGCTATGAAGATGGGAATTTCTGTTTCATAATAGCATTAACAAGAATGAATTACACAGACAACGATTCTACATCTCAGCCAAACTATATCTCTCTCTCTTTCTCTCTCTCTCTCTCTCTCTCTATATATATATATATATATATAGTCACCCGCAGCCAGATCTGTTTCGCTGTATCACAGCTCAGCAGTACGGTTAGACTCCGATTGCTTTTTACCCAGGATTGAAACCCGACCGAACTTGCGTCACTCGCCGATTCTATCTCTGAGCTATAGGCGCTCGGTAGAAGAAGGCAGTCTTTTTAAAGTGTACATTATCATTATACACGCCCAATAGCCAGAGTGCTCTAATTCATTACTGAATGAGCGATGCGTATATGCTAAAGTAGCTAGTGTTTTTTCAAAGTCTACCATTCTTCTAGAGTGCTCAATCAGCGTGTGAGAGCGTAAATAGTCATCCGCAGACAGATCTGTTTCGCTGTATCACAGCTCATCAGTACGGTTGGACTTCCGATTGCTTTAACCCAGGATTGAAACCCGACCGAATTGGCGTCAGTTGGCGATTCTACCTCTGAGCTATGGGCGCTCAGAAAAACCGAAATGGCGGTTGTTCCAACGAGAGAAATTGGTATAGAAGAAAAAAGTGCAGGAAGCCGCGAAAGTTTTGTTTAAAATGTAAATTTATTGTTGTTATTATTCTTAATATTACTTGCTTTTTGTATAATATATTAAGTGTTCATAATGTTATTTGTGCCACTACACGTATTTCGAGTCTAAAGTTGACACTCTTCAGGCGAATAAACTTATGTCTTTACATATCGTGATCCGTTTGTTTTACTGATGGCCAAAGTATCGTCTATATAGATAGAGATAAGTTGCTAACAGGTCAGAAAGTTCGTTTGTTTGTTTGTTTTTTTTTTGTTTTTTGTTTGTTTTTTTTCACACTCGCACGTTAAATCCCTTCCGTCACTTTATGTTGGTCACAAAAGTTTTTACACTGACAAGCGAAATTTGATTTCAGCTTAATACTTCAAAATTGTTTTCGATATACTGTGTTGAGTTGTGACAATATTTAGCGCCAAATTTTTTTTCAGTCGTTTTTACTAATAAAATGTGTTTCGACAAGCAGTTTTTTTTATCGTAAAGTGCTTGATATTGGGGTGTAGATAGAACATTGATAAGCTCACAGAGTTTATTACAGTAACTGAGCAGGTTCATGGCAACATCGAAGTATATATATATAAGTGATTGTTTAATACTTAGTTTTTGGTCATAATAAGGTTAGACCAGTACACATTTGTATTATACTGTAGAACTTTTTAATATTTTCCATTTTTAAACGAGTTATTTCGCTACCCATGTTTCTACCATGAGTGGTGTAAAAATGGAATATATATATATATATATATATATATTGTCATCCGCAGACAGATCTGTTTCGCCGTATCACAGCTCATCAGTACGGTTAGACTCCGATTGCTATATATATATATATATGTGTGTGTGTGTGTGTGTGTGTGTGTGTGTGTGTGAATTTATTTTTGGGAATTGCTAATGCATTTGTTAGATTATTATTAGTGATGTCTCTTTTGTGTTCATATATACATTTTTTTAGATTTCTACTTGTTTCACCGATGTAGATGGAGGAACAATCCCGGCAATTTATTCCGTATACACCTGTTTGTTCATCATTTTGTTTTCGGTTATTTTTAGATCTGATAATGTCCATAATAGTTTTCGAGGTAGTGTGTGTGTGTGTTTTTTTTATATGAGATAGATTGTTTTTACATACTTTTACATTAGAACATGTAAATAGTTACAACAAAATTGTACATTTTGCTTCGACATTGAAAAAACAATGTTTCATCATGTATTTAACACTGATTATTTTCGATAATTGTCACTGAATAGCAGACGCAGTTCGTAAATTTGTAATGCGTTTCTATGACGTCACAGCGTGTAAAAGACCGAAATGTTATAGTTGCATAGCAATGTTTTATGTCACCACACGATAAAATAATCTTTGGCTTTATGTCTTTATGTTAACGTCCCTGTAACCTCTCTTAGAACCAGCATAATAAAAAAAATCCAAATGTTCGACAATTTTTGTCTTTATTTTTCACCTGGAATTAAAGACAAAATACGATGTTTCGAACGGCTTTTGATTAAACATAATAGACATTTATTCTGACATATTTAACAATATATGTTTAAAAAATATCTGTTGCTTTCATACACTATATATCTATGTAAGTAGGTAGGTATAGGCGGATGAAAGAAATTCGGGAAAGGTAGAATAATATTATCTCTACACCCTTGTTGACATGAGCGTGCCATTTGATAAAACATCTCTGTGGAGTTTTTCTTTTTTAATCAGTTTATCTTGCAACAAAGCCACTAAGAGAAAAAAATAATTTTTTAAGAATAGGGAACAATAAAAATCAGTAATTAAGGTGCCCAAGTCTCTCAATGTATATAGTCAAATAAAAATTTGAAAATGTCCAGATCCTCTGTTTTTGGCATTTCTCAAAATTATAGACAATATTTCCGATTTTTGTTCGTTTGTTTCTTTCTTCTGACCTTTTCGGGGGGTTTTCTTTTTTTTTTTTTTTTTTTGCGACAAGGTATGCGACAGTTTTTCATTTGCAGTATCAAGACAACAATAGACTCTGTTTATATTCTTTCATTTTAAGGAGGAAGAATATAAAAAATTGGAATTGTATTTAATTTTTTAAAGTTCACTCTTGACTTGAAAGTAATAAATCGGAAATGAATTTCACAATAGGGAAATGCGAAAGAAGAAACTCTTAGCATAGAAGTTACGGTTTTCTGTAGCCGTCTTGATTCTAAAATGAGGAGACCTGGCCGGCAATCTAATCTTCTGTGTGCCATGTCCCTTCAGGACGTAGGCGATAATGGCCGTCCACATCTTGTCGCTCTTAATATCCTCTTCTCCTGTTATTTCACTCAATTCCCGCTCCATCATCAATCTGCTCAAGTTCATCAGGTATGACATGCGTTGCTTTCCATTGTCCCTCTTCCTCTCTATCCGTCCCGTGAGCATCAGGTTCTCCAAACCCTCCTTCCTCATTACAGATCCCCAAACCTTAAGCCTTCTTTCCTGATGTTTCGTTTTTTTTGTCCATCCTATCCAAAAATTCGCCATTGCTCGCATGTTTCATCTATGGTAACTTCATCATCCTTCTTAATAACCACATTTCGCCTGCTTCAAGACGTTCCTTCATCTTCGATGAGATTGTCCAGCATTCACTGTCATACTGAAGGACAGACATCACATAACAATCCTATAGCCTCTTCTTTGTTTGCAGTTAAATTTTTCTATCTCTTAATACTCTCCTTAGCTTCTAGAATGCATCATTCCTAACACTGCGCTTAAATTCATAAAAACTAGTTACCAAAGAGGACAGTTTATCATCCCTTGTGCCCTGTTTAGGATGTGGTTTCCGGCTTTCTCTTTTCCAATCTTTTCACTCTTACGTAGCCCCCTGCGCATCAGTGGCGTTACCGCCTTGCTCGGGGTGATATGATTAAAACAAAGTATATACTAACGATAAAAATATTTACATTATTTGCAAAGTTCCGACTGTTGTCCTCATCGATACTGTCATATTGACGACGATTCGGCCGCTGTATGCTCCGGCCTTCTTTAGGTGTTAGAAATTTCAAACCGAGCCATTTATTTCAATCACTGCGGTGTCATTCTTATTACATGTGCGATGCTACTTCCAGACGCTATGTAGTTATGCCCCTTCAATCACTTATGTAAATTGTTTGGTCACCACTGGTGGATCCAGGTATTGAACTCACAACACTTTTGGTCAAGTTATTAGAACTGATCAACTCGTATGTCCGCTAGGCCATGTGTACTTGAGAATACATACTTGGCTACAGCGGTGGTGAACAAATAATTTAGAATGTTGAGGTAAAGGGAGATAACTACATTGAATCCAGAAGTGGCATGGCACATGGAATGAGAATGATTGAAATAAAGGGTTCGGTTCAAAATTCCAAGCATCTGAAGAAGGCCGAAGCGTAAAACGGCTGAAACGTCGTAAATATGGCAATAAAAGGGCAAATAATGTAAATACTACCTCATCTCAAAAGTACTGACAAATAATGAAAATATTTCAAGCTACGTTATGATGGTGAAAAAATTGACTAAAACCAAGATAATATTGCAGATTCTTTTTTGAATTTCATCAAGGCTCTCTAAATGCATAGCGGGGGGCAGAATATTAGATTCGACTGCAATATTCAATACATGAACGAATGGTAGACTTATGAATATGCAAGAGAGATTTTGGAGAGAAAAATTGTCATGTACGACATATTCAACCAGCTTTCCCAGCTGCCGACTTAGCAATTGATTCAATATAACGTTTCCACTTCATGTCATCTGAAAAAATTGGGGGCACAATAATTCAGTGTCCTGGTTGGGGGGGGGGGGGTCAGAGAGAGTTGATGAAAGACAATAAGGCTTCTTTCAGAGGATTAAAAGAGAACATTTGTCTATAGGTTCTGAGATGAAGCAAGATTTGCATTATTTACATTATTCTCTTTTCGTCATCCTTATTGCCATATTCACGACGTTTCAGCTGCTGTACCCTCCAGCCTTCTTCAAATGCTTGGAATTTCGAAACGAATCTATTATTTGTCTCTATGGGGTATGACATTCTCGTTCCACATGCAAGGCTGCTTCCGGATGTAATGTACTTATTTACCTTTAACTCAACTCTCTAAGTTATATATTCACCACTGCCTGGTATTGAACTCACAATCCTTGGGTCAAGTCACTGGAACTAAACAACGCTTTTATCCACTGGGCTATGTGTCTTCGAGTGGGAACAAATAATTTAATGAGTTAAGTTAAAGAGAAGTAACTACATGACATCCGAAAGTGGCATGGAACATGGAACGAGAATGTTATACCCCAGGGATCGAAATAAAGTATTCGGTTCGAAATTTTAATCACATGAAGAAGGCTGGAGCGTACAACGGCCGAAGCGTCGTGGATATGGCTACAGAAATGAGAACAACAGTTCGAACAATGTAAATAATGTAAAAGAGAGCAGTTTTGTTTTGGCGACGGTAAAATTATGAAGCCGTTTCTTGCCCCAGTAAACAACTAAGGTTACGATATAAATATCGTTTCTAAAACTTTAGAATAGAAATCAGAATATAACTAGGACCAAACAGGGAATACCTTTTCACACAAGCTTTATTTTGCATTGTGCTGCTGGCTTTTTCTGATCGAGTTCTGATGACCGGGAAGCGATATCCTGCTTTTCCCATCTTCCATATTTTTTTTTAATATACAAGCATCCATCAATTAATTAGCACTTGATTAGTGCGTTATCGATTAGTGGACTAAAGTCTTTTCATAGCAAAATTCGATTAGGTCATGCATAATACTCGATTTTTGTGTTAAAACGTCCTTCAATTTAACCATAGTATATACTGTATTTACATTATTCGGACTATTGTCCTCATCTTTGTTGCCATTTGTACGACGTTTCGGTAGTTGTATACTCCGGCTTTCGTCAGGTACTAGGAATTTTGAACCAAACCCTTTATTACAATCACCAGGGTATCTGAACTTCATTTCTTGCGTAGTAGGGCTCTTCTGGTAGTCATGAGTTATCTCCCTCTAACCCTGTAAGTTACTTCTTCACCACTTATAATCCTAATGTTCAGTAACCCGTTGTTTAGTGATATTATGATTTATAAACCATTGTAATTACAAAATTACAATATATATATATATATATATTTCAGTGCGTCTAAGACCAAGCGGCTGTCTGTCAATCCTCACAGGCAACCTCTCCTGCCTCCCATAAGCATGGACCAAGTGAGTCTCCTTGAGAGCAATACCCTTCGCCTCCTCGGCTTTATCCTCTCTTCTGATCTCAAGTGGAACCACTACATTGAGTCAATAGCTAAATCCGCTGCTAGGAAGTTTGGGTCACTGTGTCAGGCCAAGATGTTTTCTCCGCCTGAATCCATCCTGCATATATACAAATCAACCATCCGTCCGTGCATGGAGTACTGCTGCCATATATGATCAGGCGCCTCTTCTCAGTGTTCTTGACAGGATCCAAAGGAGAATCAGTAATGTGATAGGTACCGACTTAGCGGCTCGACTACAGCCACTTCCCCACCGACGAGATGTGGCCTCTCTTTGTCTGTTCTATAAATACTTTCATGGCTTCTGCTCCAACGAACTGTTTGCTCGTGCAACCAGACTAGCAACTGCTAAGAAGGTTGGGTCACTGTGTCGGGCCAGGTTGTTTTTCCCGTCTGAATCCATCCTGCATCTATACAAATCAACCATTCGTCCGTACATGGAATACTGCTGCCACATATGGTCAGGCCCCCTGCTATTCATCTCTGTGTTCTCGACAGGCTCCAAAGGAGAATCAGTAATGTGATAGGTACCGACTTAGCGGCTCGACTACAGCCATTTCCCCACCGACGAGATGTGGCCTCCCTTTGTCTGTTCTATAAATACTTTCATGGCTTCTGCTCCAGCGAACTTAAGTCACTGGTGCCTCCGCAACAGGTGTTTACTCGTGCAACCAGACTGCCAACTGGGTCTCACCCATTCACAGTTCGATCAAATAAATGCAAACGACAATTCTACTCCTCAGCTTCTTTTTTGGAACTCGCTTCCTTATTCTTGCTTTCCTGTCGGCTGCAATCTCCAGGAATTTAAATGCAACGTCAATACTCATCTCTTAACCACTTGACTCGAGTTCATTCTTCACCACCCTGTATATCCTTTCCTTTCTCTCCACCTTTGCAACTATCATCACACTTGTATTCCCATCTTCTCTTGTTCTTTTCTAACGGCTTCGTCTTTCTCTTCACTCTCTTCTACCTACTCTTTTTGCTCCTATGTAGCCCCCTGCACATCAGTGACGTTACCGCCTTGCTCGGGGTGATACGACTAAAGAAATATATATATACAAATAAATACACAATGGTCTTTATTATAATAAAGATGATTGCCGATATATTAGTTTATACCGTTCACTTTTCTTTATTTGACTATCTGTATCATCTACAAATAGAAGATAAAAACTGATGGGCGTTGTGGTGCAGTGGATATCGGCGTGGAACGAGACATCGGAGAACCGAGTTCGAGTTCCAGTCGAATTCCTTGCATTCACTTACGCACAAATACCCTTGCGAAAGTTATTAATCCATCTCTTCCCTCGAGTTATGGGTTAAATAACAGGATAGATTGGGTTCTATAGCCTTGGCTGGCAACCAGTCTATCACAGAAAGCAATGGCAAACTACTGCGGGATAATCTTCTGCCCAGTCAGTCATGTCTCTTTCGAGACATGATCGCCCAGGCGTGTATCACGTATGGCACTTAACTGAATGAATATAATAGTTGGAAGCATAATGAAAGTTTCAACTGGGCATAAATTGGGAGATCGGTTTTCTATTGTCATGAAGTAGTAAACTGATCCCCCACTAATTACTACTTATTTATATAATAATATAATCTACCTCTTCTTCCTACAGCTATGGGTTAAATAGCAAGACAGATTAGGTTCTATAGATTTGTTTGGCAACCAGTCTATCGAGGAAAGCAATGGCAACCTACTGCGGGATAATCTTCTACCCAGTCAGTCATGTCTCTTTGGAGACATGATTGCCCAAGCGTGTTTTACGTATGGCACTTAACTGATGAATTTAATAGTTGGAATCATAATCAAAGTTTCAACTGGGCTTAAATCGGGAGATCTGTTTTCTATTGTCATGAAGTAGTAAACTGATCCCCCACTTATTACTACTTATTAATATAATAATATAATCTACCTCTTCTTCCTACAGCTATGAGTGTGTGTGCAAGACAGATTAGGTTCTATAGATTTGTTTGGCAACCAGTCTACCGAAGAAAGTAATGGCAACCTACTGCGAGATAATCTTCTGCCCAGTCAGACATGATTGCCCAAGCGTGTTTTACGTATGGCACTTAACTGTATCTTCTACACGCTAATGCTAAAATGTTCTCTGCTTGACCCAATTATGTTTGGTCCCATATTTATTCGACGGCAATTTCTTTATCTCTATTAAATTTCCAGCTTTCCTAAAATAATTTCCTAAAAATAATTTCCCCACTTTACTATATCACTTCCGTTTATTTTTTTTCCCCATTTCTCGAATTGTTATTTCATTTGATTCCTTTTCGCCAATTGCTTTCCTGAATTTTTAAAAGCCATCACGGATTTCTTTCTTTTTTTTTTTTTTAAATAAAATCCACATTCATCTCTAAAAACCCTCCTTGATTTCATTCAATTCTGAGTATCAAATTTTATTCCTTTAGCATTTTTTTCAATCTTAAGCAGGTTCCCATGTAACATAATAATTAGTTTTGTTTTCCATTCAAATCCACTCATATTAT
>JBBBDQ010002125.1:3290000-3300000 GCA_037127315.1 Ascarosepion bandense | reverse complement strand
AAATTAACCAAATAAACCAATCCAAATATTTAGATTTCCGCATTAAATAACCCATAGAGGTTGATATACCGCTAAACAAAATCAACCAACAAAAAATAAATTTTATATTAGAATTACCAACAATATATTTTATTGCAAAATGACTATACATTTTATCTGAAGCTAAAGGCATACAATTGCGTTTGAACTTATAGGGGCCACAATGATGTTTATCAAACTGGCCTTGTGCCAAACACAACCGAAGTCCTAACAATTTAAAATATCAAACGGTTGACGGTTGGATGATGGACAGTGGAAGAATAAAATATTTCGTTTTGTATGCCAAAGTAAAATTTTATTAACTAAAAGGAGTAACAATTTTGTAAAAAGTAAAAATGTTCAAATCGAAAATGTATGTAGTTTATCAATTTGTAAGTTTAATTGTTTAAAGACAAAATGTATGTAGGTAAATGTTCCAGAGAAATAGTAGTAAGGAGTTAAATGAATCCAGAGCTTATAGTTGATAGTAGCAGATTGTGTCTATGTAAAAATATTAACAGGTTACCAATAAAGTCTGTGTTCCTTTCCTTTTTTATGGCCGGCAAGAAAGTGAAAAAGAAGCTTAAGCAATAAAGGAAATTGTACTTATCGGAGTTAATATTTAGGAGTTAGTTGAAGTATCTTATGGTTGTTGTTGTTGTCGTCGTCTTCTTCTTTGTTGACCGCCAGAATTTTGAGGATGGAG
Source organism: Ascarosepion bandense (assembly GCA_037127315.1). Classification (NCBI taxonomy): domain Eukaryota; kingdom Metazoa; phylum Mollusca; class Cephalopoda; order Sepiida; family Sepiidae; genus Ascarosepion; species Ascarosepion bandense. The sequence goes on along the minus strand of JBBBDQ010002125.1, from coordinate 3,299,276 downwards.
AAGAAGAGGTAAAAGAAAATAGCTCAAGTGGAGAAGGAAAACGTGTGTGTGATGGGACTTTACGTCCTGGTCAGTGTTGAAGTTTCCCTTGTTACATTTTAGGGTGTGGTCTCTCTCTCTGCTCCCATTTGACTGCCTTTGGCGGATCAAGGGACGTAAATAAGTACTTTTGTCACGTAGTCGAATACAACTGCATAACCATTTTTTAGGTGTCAAGAAAATTTGACAGGAGTCATAGTTCAGTTTGTTATTTCCTATGCAGTAAGTATTTAGAATCTGAATTTGCTTTGGTCTGGGTTTTTTTCAAAATGTTTTCAGTCATTCTGATCCATTTTTACGGGTGTGAAATTTTACTTTGCGCATTTCAGTTAATTGTTGGATAATATAGGATTGTATCCTATAAACTACTAGCAGTATAGCCCGGCGTTGCTCGGGTGTAATGAAAGCTTTAACACTAATCCATGGTCCTGGAGCTCGGACTCAGCCGAAAGAATATTTGAAAGAATAAAATAATTGCGACAATTTATCAATCGCACCTAATATATATATATATATATATATATATATATATATATATATACTAGCAGTATAGCCCGGCGTTGCCCGGGTGTAATGAAAGCTTTAAAACTAATCCATGGTCCTGGAGCTCAGACTCTTTGGACGTTGGTACGAAAGACTAAAAAGCAATAGTTGTTTCCATTTAAAGAGAAACCGTAGACTGAAAGAAAAATGAATGGATGTAAGTCAAATTTTGATTTCCTCGTATCGATATCAAATAAGTTTTTTTCGTCGTAAACTGAATTTTGAAGGCTAAATATGTCCTCTGAGTAAATGGTATCATAGCTGAGACTAAGAACTACAATTATACCTACTTAGAGCCAAACCCGAAACAAAAACTAAAATAAAACGACTGAAAAAATACAGACATACAGGCAGATAAACAGACACACACACAAACATCTTGCGTTTTATATATACATTATCGATTTTCTGCACTATTGTAAGAACTGCAACCTTGAAATTCCCGAATATCGTTTCTTATGTCTTTGTCTATGAGTGTATGAAATTTAATTAAAATCGGACCACGCCTTCTATAACCCGATTTTTTGGATTATTGATTTTCGATATTTATCGGGGGTACCTCGACACAAATCCTAGCTAAGAACACTCGCAGACGCTTAGAGTACAACTGTGTAAATTTTCAAGAAAATTGGTTCAGCCGTTTCGGAGTCTATAGGTAACGGACACACACACACACAGACACACACACACAGAGAAAGTTCCATTTATAAATAAGTTTAGATCAACACTTTGTAAGATATTTGAAACCATAGCATTTGTAAGAAATTTTTTTAGATAATAATTATTTTGTGATACAAATCTTACTAGTTAACCCATACATGGAAGAAAGCGGTGGAATCATAACTAATCAGAATCTGATTAACAACCCAAAAATTATATGTGGATATAAAGTGGAAGATCAATTCTACAAAACAATCAATGTATAAACCGATCACTCACTTTGTGGTCACATAATTTCTATAACATTTATATTCTAGAGAATGTAAATAAATCTAAAAGAAATGCCAGTGCAGTTAATCAGTATTTCATTGATTGATTTTTTTGTTTTTTATGGGTTATCAACCCTTTGCAGATTTCTTTGTTTGTTTGTTTGTTTTTTAATCATTTCACCCCAAACAAGGCGGTACCGCCATTGATGTGCAGGGGACTACATATGAAAGTTAAAGTGTGAAAAATGAGAAGAGTGAAGACAAAGATGAACCAACTACAGGAGGTGAAAGAGAAAGGGCAAGAGAAGGATGTGAACGCAGAGGTGAAGACAGTTGCAAAAATAGAGAGAAAGGAATAAAACAAGATACTTGGAGTGATGTAGAAAGGGCTTCAGTTGAGTGGATAAGAGATGGGAATTGATATTGCATTTAAATTTCCGCAAGGAAAACAAGTATACGGAAGGGAGTTCCGCGGACGAAAAGTGCGAGAAAAGACGTTGATGGAGTAGAATTGTCGCCTGCATTTAGTTGATCTAACTATAAAAGGGTGGGGCCTTGTTGCCAGACTGGTTGCACGAGTAAATTCTTGTGGAGGGGACACCAGTGACCTATGTTCGCCAGAACAGAAACCATGAAAATATTTGTAGAAGAGAAAGAGGGAAACTACATCCCTCCTGTGAGAAAGTGAGTAAAGTCGAGTTACCAGGTCGGGACCAATCACATTACAGATTCTCCTATGAAGCCTGTCGAGAACACTGAGACGAACAGCAGGGGCACCTGACTAGATGTGACAACAGTATTGTATGAGCGGTTGAAAGGACGAGAGAAGGACTGGAGTTCCATAAGTGGGAAGTGCGAGAAAAGAAGCTGAGGGAGTAGAATTGTCGCCTGCATTTGGTTGATTTAACTATAAAAGGGTGGGGCCTTGTTGCCAGACTGGTTGCACGAGTAAAATCTTGTGGATGGGGCACCAGTGAACAAAGTACGTCAGATCAGAAGCCATGAATATATTTGGAGAATATATTTGTTTATATATAACTCTTTAAGTTTTCATTGATTCGGTGATTGGTAAATATTAGCTGATTATCATGCATTCAGCTATCTTTTCCTGATGTTAAGCATAAAATTCCTTTTCGTTTCCATCTTTAATTTTCATTTGCTCAAGCTTATCAAGTATTTTACTCGCTGCTTCTCTATTTCCATCAATCTGTACTGTGAATGTCATGTTTTGCAAGCCATCCTTTCCCATTACGTGCCGAAGAAAATTCAACTACCTTTCCCTGATATTAATTATAAGTTTCCTTTTCGTTCCATTTTCTCTAAAACCTCGTCGTTGCTCAAATGTTCCGTCCATGGTATCCTCAGCATCTTCCTGTAGAACCACATTTCCGTTACTTTAAGACTTTTCTTCATTTTTGATAAGATTATCCACCATTCGCTGTCATATTGAAAGACTGACATCACACAACAGTCCATTACTCGATTGTTTGTGTCCAGTGAAATCTTTTTGTCTCTCTATTCAGCTTCTGGGATGCATCCTTGGCCACGCCAATACGCCTTCGGACCTCAGTGTCGCACTTACGTCCTCTGTTAGGACACTTCCTAGGTGTTTAAATTTTTGCACCTGCTTGATTTTAGTATCCCCGAAATGGATTTGACATTTTGATTTTTTTGTTTGTTTCGAGGTTTAACGACCTATCAATCCTTATGGGTTAAGGTCATATCCAATGATTTTTGGGTAACGTTATTTTTTTTATTTTACAACATTTTTCTTTTCGAGTATCAAGATTCATTGGGATTTGTTTTAAGAGCAGGGTCCCAAAGCCCTACCCTTGTTATTTAACCCATAACTGGAGGGAAGGAACGGATCAATACCTTTCCGAAGCGTATCAGTACTTAAGTGAATGCAGAGTATTCAACTAGAATTCGAACTCGGCTCACCGATTTCTCTTTCCGAGCCGATATCCCACTGCACCACAACGCATATTCCGTCATTATACGCTTACAGCACCTGGTATTCCCAAGTGGTCACCCATCTAATTACTGACCAGGCTCAACGTTGCTTAACTTCGGTGATCGAGCGAGAACCAGTGTATTCAACGTGATAGGCCGTAAGCTCTGACATTTTGAGCTACTATTTTAATTGATTAATATGTATTCAGTTTTGGTAATTTATATGTAGCCCTTTCTTTCCACTTTCTGTAACTACGCCTTGTAAGTGGTCTTGAAGTTTACTTTCCGTGTCTGCTATCAGCACTATTATCATCTGCGTATCTTATATTGTTCAGATTGCGGTCTCCAATGACAAATTTTCGAAGGACTTCTAGCGCTCTCTGAATTGTCTCGTTGTTTAGGTTAAATAGATCTGGTGAGAAGATACATACTTGTCTTACACCCACTTCTATTTTTCTATATCTAATGAACTCATTTCTTGTCCGTATGCAGTCAGTTTGTTGCCAACATATGTTTGATTACTCTAATCACTTTCCCGAATGTGTCAAGGTTACCGAGCATCTCTATCAAATCTTCGGAGCTTGTCGAGGGCCTTTAAGTTTTCAATGAACCTTCTGCATTTGTATTGCCCTTTCTGATAACATTCTAAGCATAAATATTGCATTCCTCTAAGATGTTTCCAATACGTGTCTGCTATCAACACTGTATCATCTGCGTATCTTATATTGTTCAGATTGCAGCCACCAATGACGAATTCTGGCAGGACTTGTGGCGCTCTCTCGCTGTATAGGTGATCTTCTAAGCGCCGCTTGGATGTGGCACGAGGCTGAAATTATGGGACACCCAGTGAGAATCGAAGTCACAACTCAGTTGTAACCGGCTTTAGCGAGACAAGCTTGCTAACCATTACACCACGCCGAGGTGCCCATAGTCTCGTCGTATAGGTGGAAAAGATTTGGTAAAAAGACACCCCTTTCTATATCTGCTGAACTCGTTTCCTGTCCTTATGGAGGCAGTTTGTGCCAGCGAGTAACCTGCTTAACTAATTTATGCGAATAGATTGTAGAACAAAGTGCGAGTAGTCAAGATTTACTTCAGCCGTTTAGTTAAAATGCCATACGTGATACACGCTTGGACGATCATGTCTCGAAAGAGACATGACTGACTGACTGGGCAGAAGATTTTCCCGCAGTAGGTTGCCATTACTTTTCTGCGGTAGACTTGTTGCCAGCCAATGCTTTAGAACCCAATCTACCCTGCTATTCAACTTATAGCTGTAGGAAGAAGAGGTGGATTATATTAATAACTAGTAATTAATGGGGGATCAGTTTATTATTTTATAATAATAGAAATCAGATCCTTCACTTTATGTTTAACAGAAGCTTTAATTGTGTTTGTTTTCGATTTTGATATTTTGCACTAATTCTAGGGGGGTCGTTTTATTACTTCATGAAAATAAGAAAGAGATCCTCGACTTCATGACCAGTAAAAGCTTTAATTATGCTTCTGACTATTATATTCAGTCAGTTAAGTGCTATACGTGATACACACTTGGGCGATCATGTCTCTTTCGAGACATGACTGACTGGGCAGAAGATTTTCACGCAGTAGGTTACCATTGCTTTCTGCGGTAGACTGGTTGCCGACCAAGGCTACAGAACCCAATCTGTCCTGTTATTTAACCCATAACTGGAAGGAACAGACGGATTAATACCTTTCCCAGGGGCATTTGCGCATAAGTGAATGCAATGAATTCAGCTTGAATTCGAACTCGGCTCCCCGATTTCTCGTTCCAAGCCGATATCCAATTCACCACAATGCACATCAGACGAGATTTCCTAAAAATAGGAATGCAAAGAATTCAACTGGTATTCGAATTCAGCTTTCTTTGATTTCCCGTTCCGAGCCGATATCCACTGCACCAAAGTTTGCTTCTAGGGTGGAAAAAAAAGGTAAATTTTGAAGAGCCATGTTCGCCTGACATTCTGAGGTGATCCGGTACATAAAATACTTTACCAAATTGACGGCTGCTCTAAATACGAACTGTGGTTTGGCTCAGTTCCTAAACACCAGACTTCCGACGGTCAAATCGAAGCAAATAGCTTTTAAACTTTTCTTTTTACTCATTAGTTTTTTTGTCTTATTTGCGCGTCTCTAAACATTATTATTTCTTTTCTTTCTTGCTTGCTTGTGTTTCAGTCGAATTTGTTTTCTTCCTTTTTTTTTCTTTCTCGTTTTCTTCTTTTTTTTATTCCTCGGATTTTCTTTCTTTTCGTCTGTGGTGCATTAGTGATGTCGTCTTTTTCTTCATCTCTGGTGATGTGAAGAATGCTTGCCGATTTTTGATGTTTTAATAAACGGATTTGGACTTTTTTCTGTTTTTGTTTGTTCTTTGTTTTCATATTTTTTTGCCCCGTTTGCCACTCGTGGCGACACGTAAAATTCGTTTCTTTCTTTCTTTCTTTCTTTCTGTCTGTCTGTCTGTCTGTCTGTCTGGCTGGCTGGCTGGCTGGCTCTTTCTTTCTTTCTGATTTCCACAAATTGAACTGAAATATCACTTAAACGGCCTTTTTTTCACTTTTTTTTTTACTCTTATCTATTCCGCTAACAGAACTAAACTGTTGCAACAAATTAATTCTTTTTCTTTCTTTCTTTCTTTTTTCTTTCTTTTTTCTTTCTGTCTTTCTTTCTTTTTTCTTTTTTTCTTTCTTTCTTCTTTCTTTCTTTCGTCTTTTCAATTTTTCATCAGCTGAGGTGAAGTGTCACTGCAAATGTTTTTCTTTCTTTCTTTCTTTCTTTTTCTTTCTTTCTTTCTTTTTTCTTTCTTTTTTCTTTCTTTCTTTTTCTTTTTTTCTTTCTTTCTTCTTTCTTTCTTTCGTCTTTTCAATTTTTCATCAGCTTAAGTGAAGTGTCACTATAAATGTTTTTCTTTCTTTTTTCTGTCTTTCTTTCTTTATTTTTTCATTCTTTTTTCTTTTTCTTTCTTTCTTTCTTTTTTCTTTCTTTTTTCTTTTTTTCTTTCTTTTTTCTTTTTTTCTTTCTTTCTTCTTTCTTTCTTTCGTCTTTTCAATTTTTCATCAGCTTAAGTGAAGTGTCAGTACAAATGTTTTTCTTTCTTTATTTCTTTCTTTCTTTCTTTTTCGCCGACAGAAGAGAAAAATCACGAAAAAAAATCATTGTCTTTCATTTTTTTTCTTTGTTTTGATCTTTTACTCCCTCTGTTTGATACTTGAGGTGATACTTAAAATCCGTTTCTTTCGTTCGTTTCTTTTTCTTTCTTTCTTTTTTTCTTTCTTTCTGATTTTGCCTCTTTTCGTTTCCACACACTGAACTGAAATATTAATTAAACTGTTTTTCTTTCAGTTTCTTTCTCTTTTCTTTCCGCTAACAGAAGTTAAAATGATACAATAAATTTATTCTTTCTCTCTTCTTTCCTCTCTTCTATCCTTTCTTTCTTTCTCTTTTCCTGCCATTCTTTTTTCTTTCTTTCTTCCTTTCTTTCTTTCTTTCTTTCTTTCTTTCTTTCTTTCTTTCTTTCTTTCTTCTTCTTTCTTTCTTTCTTTCTTCTTTTCTTTTCTTTCTTTCTTTCTTTTTTCTTTCTTTTTTCTTTCTTTCTTTCTTCTTTCTTTTTTCTTTTTCTTTTTTCTTTCTTTCTTTCTTTCTTTCTTTCTTTCTTTCTTTCTTTCTTCCATTCCTTCTTTCTCTCTCTCTTTCTTTCTTTCTTTCTTTCTTTCTTTCTTTCTTTCTTTCTTTCTTTCTCTTCCTTCCTTCCTTTCCTTTCCTTTCTTTCTTTCTTTCTTTCTTTCATTTTTCTTTCTCTCTTCTTTCCTTTCTTCTTTCCATTTTTCTTTCTTTCTTTCTTTCTTTTTTCTTTCCTTCCTTTCCTTCCTTCCATTCTTTCTTTCTTTCTCTCTTCCTTCCTTTCTTTCTTTCTTTTTTCTTTTTTCTTTCTCTCTTCCTTCCTTTTTTCTTACTCTCTTCCTTCCTTTTTTCTTTATTTCTTTCTTTCTCTCTTCCTTCGTTTCTTCCTTCCTTCCTTCCTTCCTTTCTTTTTTCTTTCTTTCTGTCTTTCTTTCTCTCTTTCTTCCTTTCTTCCTTCCTTCCTTTCTTCTTTCCTTCCTTTCTCTCTTTCCGTCTTTCTTTCTCTCTTCCTTTCTTTCTTTCTTTCCTTTCCTTCCTTCCTTCCTTCCTTCCTTCCTTCCTTTCTTTCTTTCTTTCTTTCTTTCTTTCTTTCTTTCTTTCTTTCTCTTTCTTTCACTGACTGAAATGAAAATAAAAAAAAATATTTTTTTCATTTTTCGTTCGTTTTTTCTTTCCTTTTTAATCTATTTTCTTTTTCTCTCATTGAACTGAAATGTCACAAGAAAATTATAAATTTCTTTCACCAATTCATTTCCTTTTTTCTGATTTTCTGTCTTTTTCTTTCCACTTATTCAACTGCTGTGATACAAATTAAGTCTTTCTTCTACTTTTATTTCTTCTTCACCATTTTTGTTCTGCATTTGTCTCTTAATTACGCTCTCATATTCGATCTATGACATCCTCAGCATCTTTCTGTAGAACTAGACTTATGTTGCTTCAAGTCTCTTCAACCTAAATTAAAGAATCCTCTTGAAGAAAAAGTCTGTCTCAGAATTAAACCGTCATCTTATTTTCTACCTCAGGGACTTCAATCTATTCTTGGATTGAAGTCCGTCGAAGTGCTACTCAACCCTTACTGCAGAAAACACGAAGTATATTGTAAGAATATCCACTTTCTGGTGTGAAGCAACGAACCGAATATTTTTAAGGCGTTTATAGCTATTGATCTTAGTTTAAGCAAGGGGAATAATAGATATGCATAAATACGGTTTTGCAAACCCCGTCATTATGGAGCGGTACCAGGAACAGCAACTTTGTGGCAGACATAGTTGGCCACATGAAATAACTATATTTAAACAAATTGATATTTTTTGCTGTGTTTTTGTTTTAACTATTTTACTCCCTGCAAGGCGAGAATGCCATTTCTGCTTATGGGGTTACAGAGAGGCTTGAGGAAAAACAAAAGATTAACGGGTTTCGAGAAGACGAAAGATGGCGGTTGACGTTGCATAAATTGCTTAAATTCATTTGATCGGGGCATCAGAAAAAAAAGGTCGTCAGGATTGATTATATTGCAGATCCACCATTGGATTTTGTCGAGAACCTCGTAATGAATAGCAGTAACACCCGGTCAGATATGACAACAGTATTCAATGCACGGACGAATGGTGGATTTATAATTGTGCAAGATTGAGACATCAAGTCAGGCTCGATTATATTACAGATCCACCTTTGGACTTTATCGGGAACGTCCAGATGAATAGCAGGGCGCCGGACCAGATGTGACAACAGTATTCAATGCACGGACGAATGGTAGATATATAATTGTGCAAGATTGAGACATCAAGTCAGGCTCGATTATATTACAGATCCACCTTTGGACTTTATCGGGAACGTCCAGATGAATAGCAGGGCGCCGGCCCAGATGTGACAACAGTATTCAATGCATGGACGAATGGTAGATATATAATTGTGCAAGATTGAGACATCAAGTCAGGCTCGATTATATTACAGATCCACCTTTGGACTTTATCGGGAACGTCCAGATGAATAGCAGGGCGCCGGACCAGATGTGACAACAGTATTCAATGCACGGACGAATGGTAGATATATAATTGTGCAAGATTGAGACGTCAAGTCAGGCTCGATTATATTACAGATCCACCTTTGGACTTTATCGGGAACGTCCAGATGAATAGCAGGGCGCCGGACCAGATGTGACAACAGTATT
>JBBBDQ010002125.1:3247500-3285000 GCA_037127315.1 Ascarosepion bandense | reverse complement strand
CAAAGCGTGTATCATGTATGGCACTTTACTGACTGAGTTGGTTGCTCGATTTCATTTGTTTAAGAATGGTTCTGTTTTATTTTGGCCTGGTTTTGATTTTACTGATTTCATCCCTCAAGTCTCAAGTGTTTATTGACAGTAAAAGAAATGAGAAAAACATTTAACGAGGAGAAAGGCTAACAAAAGGACAAGATTTAAACTATCGCCCGGTTCACACTCCACCCACGTCTATTGAACAGGTGTAGAAGCTCATCCCTTGTTCTCTGTTTAGGATGTGGTTTCCGGCTTCCTCTTTTCCAATCTTTTCACTTTTCCTCATTTTTTTTTCAATTGGAGTAGACAGACTGAACTATCGCCCGGTTCACACTCCACCCACGTCTATTGAACAGGTGTAGAGGCTCATCCCTTGTTCTATGTTTAGGATGTGGTTTCCGGCTTCCTCTTTTCCAATCTTTTCACTTTTCCTCATTTTTTTTCAATTGGAGTAGACAGACTAAACTATCGCCCGGTTCACACACCACCCACGTCTATTGAACAGGTGTAGAGGCTCATCCCTTGTTCTATGTTTAGGATGTGGTTTCCGGCTTCCTCTTTTCCAATCTTTTCACTCTTACGTAGCCCCCTGCACATCAGTGGTGTTGCCGCCTTGCTCGGGGTGATATGATTAAAAAAAAGATTCAAAGAGACAGACGCTGACCATTGGCGTTCTGTTTCAATTTTTGAAGATCGCATTTGATAAGTCATGTGAAAGGGAGCTGGCTTGATTCTAAGTGCTGGGCGTGTGACTCTGGAAATATTCGACCTATAGCAGTATTGATTTATTTTCCTATGAGCGCGAAAAGCCTCCTGTGTTGCAATTACAGATTCGCCAGGCATTAAAAAGAAACAAAAACAGTAAACGCAGAGTGTGCACGGTTACAAGCCATGATGGTAACTGATAGCACCTGAAAGGCAATGGCAAAACATTGGCTTGAAGAAGACATTGTCACCATATAGATGGCAATACCACTATACAGGTATTTGTGGGACGTATATCTGCTGCTACCTACCTAACTAACTAACTAACTATATATATATATATATATATATATATATATATATATAAAGAATCACAAGATAGCCAAAACCTACCGCGGTTTCACACAACGGCTCGTCAGGGCCCTGACGAGCCGTTGTGTGAAACCGCGGTAGGTTTTGGCTATCTTGTGATTCTTTATGTGTCTTTGCTCTACTTTTGCTTTTCATTTGTACTTTTGCATTTGTTTGTATTTGTATCGAGCACTTTTTCTTCTTTTTTTGTGGTTGGTTCCGTTTGGGTTTTTTTTCTTTACTGCGGAGTATCGTATGTCTTGTCTTTATTCCGCGGATTTCTTTTTTTCCCCCCTCTTATCCAACGCCTTAGTGCGACGGATGTTAACGGAATTAGATTCTGTCGGTTATTCATTTTTCTTGAAGTTTATCTTTGTATAAAGTTAGGATTTAGATACTTACAGAGTCTGGTTAGTTATCTTTTTGAATATATATATATATATATATATATATATATATATATATATATATAGGAAAAACTACTAAAAAGCTGTAAGTTTAAAAAAATATATATATATATTGATTGTTTAATACTTAGTTTTTGGTCATAATAGGGTAAGACCAGATTTGTATTAAAAAAGTATTTAACACAATCATATATATATATATATATATATAACTGATCGGTCATTTTCGTGTTTCGTGTTTCATTTTCGTGTTTCTTATTTTTTATTATTTCATCTTTAAAAAATGCCTGTAAGCATAAAATTGACATTTTTTCTTGCTGTGAGGAAATTTTGTTCTTATAACAATTTATATATCCATATAAAGTAATTCATCGAGCTTTATATTCGACCTCAACAGAATGCACTGGACGGCCGTTTCGTCATATATGTGGGACTCTTCAGTAGTGCGCATCCACTACCAGAAATCGAAACCCAACAGTTTGGTCATTAAGCTGATGTCATACCAACTGTACCACGGGACCCGGTGATGAAGTGGTAACGAATTAAGCTCGATGAAGCGCGATGCTCCTCACAAATTCCTATATATATATATATATATATATATATATATATATATATATATATATATATATATATATATATATATATATATATATATATATATATATATATATATATATGCAGGCTTCGTCGAAAATGACAGGCAAGTTATTAACTTTTTTATATCATGTTTCTTTTCAGAAATAACACTATATAAGAATTGTCCAAAGGTTTGATTTTTTTTTGTGCACTTTCAGCTTTCCATTTAGCCATTATCAAGAATTCATTTTGTTTTACTTGTAAATAAACATGTAGAATGTTTATGCATATAGACTCTTGTCTATGTTAAGTTCCGAACACGGTAAGCACATTGTTACCGTGTTCATAATTGATGTTATTACTTGTAGGATTTCTCTATTTTATGAGTAATGCCTCCATTGTTTTTAATCTTCTTCTTTTGCATGTGGATGAAGCTAATACGTGTGTATTGTCAACAAGTCTGTCACGGATAGGTCCTGGTAGATATTTTGTGTTTATATATATATATATATATATATATATATATATATATATATATATATACATAATGTGTCTTTGCTCTACTTTTGCTTTTCATTTGTATTTTTGCATTTGTTTGTATTTGTATCGAGCACTTTTTCTTTGGTTGGTTCCGTTTGGTTTTTTTTTCTTTACTGCGGAGTATCGTATGTCTTGTCTTTATTCCGCGGATTTCTTTTTTTCCCCCCTCTTATCCAACGCCTTAGTGCGACGGATGTTAACGGAATTAGATTCTGTCGGTTATTCGTTTTTCTTGAAATTTATCTTTGTATAAAGTTAGGATTTAGATACTTACAGAGTCTGGTTAGTTATTATTTTGAATATATATATATATATATATATATTGTGTGTGTGTGTGTGTGTGTGTATTTAGGTAGCAAGTTTATGCATGTTTCAGTAAAAGTGAATTAGATGTAGCACAAGGCCGAAAGTATGGAGTACCCAGTGGGGATTGAACTCACTACTTAGTTGCAATAGGTTCTAGTAAGACAAACTTGGTAACCATTACACCACACTGAGATGCCTAAATGATTTTGGCTCCGCCGAAGGGTAGAGTCACGTGTGGGGTGAATAGACAAGAGCCCGACCCAGTCTTAAGCTGGGTCTGCGGGATATTTTGGCTGAGTTTATGGGCTTAGAATCTACACTTTAATTGACTCTGTGCCGCATCCGCTTTGATTGGAAGGTGATAAATAAAGTTTGAACACATTTTCCATCTTAATTACGTCACACACTAGTTACCATCTCAAAGTTTTGGAGGCCATTTTCAATCTTTAAAGCGCATATATTTGGCCTCCAACTCATTCCATTTAAATTTTTTGCACCTCTAAATCTCCATTTTCTTAAAACGATGGTAACTTCTTTATTCACCACGATTTAACTCTTTAGAGCGAGGTGCGAATCCGATTTGCTAGCCCGTTTTATAAATTTTATTTTTTTTAAATACCATCATCATGGATGGTAATAATTTTTTTTTTTGTCTATTTATAGCGGTATTTAAGTTTCGTACTCCCAATTATATCTTCAAATAACCTGCTAAATATTTATGAGCGTTCCCAAACTTAGACATTTTCAAAATCCACTAACATCTTTGCTCTTGTATATATATACTTGTTACAAAATAAAATCCTTCCATTTGACCTGATTAAATTTTTACAGAGGACGAAACGCGTCGGATAAGATAAGTTATCCTTTTCTCTTTACTTTTATTGTTTTTTTACAGATTGACTCTACCTTACTTTTTTAAATAGAAACGCACACACACACACACACACACACACGCATATATATATATATATATATATATATATATATATATATATAATAAATATAATAATAGAAATAAACAAATACTGTAAAAAATACATTTTTAAACTCAAAACGTTTTAATATTCTTTCCTATATATATATATATATATATATATATAGTCATCCGCAGACAGATCTGTTTCGCTGTATCACAGCTCATCAGTACGGTTAGACAGCCGATTGCTTTTGACCCAAGATTGAAACCCGTCAGTCGGCGATTATACCTCTGAGCTAAGGGCGCTCGGTGGAAGAAGGCAGACTTTTTAGCGTGTATATTATCATTAGACACGCCCAGTAGCTGACAGTGTTCTAATTCATTGCTGAATGAACGATGCGTATATGCTAGATTAGGTACTGGTTTTCAAAGTCTACGATTCTTCCAGAGTGCTCAATTAGGGTGTGAGAGCATATATATATATATTACCGGCCACAATTATTAGGCCACCCTCTTTCTTTACACATTCCCACCGAATACATGTATATACACTACCGGCCATAATTATTAGGCGACCCCAGTGTTTTAAAACAATGATGTATTTCTTACTATGTTTTAGTATTTATTAACAAGTGAATAATTGTAATTAAAATAGAATGGTTCTTTTGTTATTATTACTTTGCAAAATTTTACAAGGCAAATAGAGACAATTTACCCATCGCACTGTATATTTGAGATATATATATATATATATATATATATATATATATATATATATACACTACCGGCCATAATTATTACGCCACACCAGTGTTTTAAAAAATGATGTATTTCATACTATTTTTTGTATTTATTGCCAAGTGAATAATTTTAAATGAAGATAGAATGGTTCTTTTGTTAATATTGCACAATAACATGTGCATCAAATGAATTTATAAATATTTAATAATTACCTATACTGCAGTTTCATCAATGAAAGAATGAAGAAAATTTAAGGTGATTCGGTCGAGTTCGTCTTTGCTTCCTTGGCTTGTAAAATTTTGCAAAGTAATAATACAAAAAAACATTCTATTTTCATTTGGCAATAAATAGTATGAAATACAACTTTTTTTTTAAGGGTAGTCTAATAATTATTGCCGGTAGCGTATGTATATATATATATATATATATATATATATATATAGGAAAAAAATACTAAAAAGTTGTATGTTAAAAATGTATTTTACAAGTGCATCAAATTAATATATATATATATATATATATATATATATATATATATATACTACCGGCCATAATTATTAGGCCATACCAGTGTTTTAAAAAATGATGTATTTCATACTATTTTTTGTATTTATTGCCAAGTGAATAATTTTAAATGAAGATAGAGTGGTTCTTTTGTTAATATTGCACAATAACATGTGCATCAAATTAATTTATAAATCTTTAATAATTACTATTTAATAAATAAATATATTGCAGCTTAATCAATAAAAGAATGAAGAAAATTTAGAGTGATTCGGACAATATTTTTTTTTTTTTTTGTAATAAAACTGTTAACTCCCCATCCTTGTGCTTGGTATCTCCTTTCATGATCACATGGGTTGTTTTAATTTCCTTCTTATATGTCATTTTTACGCCTCTTATTAGCCAACGTTCCCTGGCGATCTGTTTAGGTGAAACGTAGGTAGGCTCGTGTGGCTCATTAGGTGTTATCTATTTATTTTGCTCTACCTCTGTATTGAGCACTTTCTGTTAGATGATTACTCGTATCGGGGTTTTTTCTCTGGGCTTCGTGCTGATCTCGGTCTGAACTCTTTTGACTGACGTTCATGTACGAAAACATTTTTTCCTTCCGTCGAAAGTTTTCGAGGAAGATTTTCGACACGAGTATAATTATAATATCGTTTATATATATATATATATATATATATATATAATTTATATATAATTTATATATATACATATATATTTATATATAAATTTATATATAAATATATATATATATAAATATATATATTTATATATATATATATTTATATATATATATATTTATATATATTTTATATATATATATATATATATATATATATATATATATATAAATATATATGTTTGTCTTTTTCGCTGTATCACAGCTCAGTAGTATGGTTAGACATCCGATTGTATCTAGCCAGGATTGAAACCCTATCGAATAAAGTTATGGTCACACGGTATTGTTATATACAATATTTTTTATTGAGTGAACGATGTGTATATGGATAGCTACTGTTTTTTTTTTCTTTTTCAAAGTCTACCATTCCTCCATATATATATATATATATATATATATAGAGAGAGAGAGAGAGAGAGAGAGAGAGAGAGAGTTAGGGAGATAGAAAGAAGGGGGAAATAGAGATTTTGAATATGCGTACATATATTCAAAGATATCTGCCTTCATTTCGGATTACTGTTGCTCTGTTTTCTTAAACTGCAGTTTGAAAATAGTTAAAAGCTTAAATATTTTGTTTCTTAAATAAGCTTAGTTCTTGTTTTTGCATTGGGCAATTGAATCCGTTTTGTGTTCAGCTCAGAGGCATGCAGTAAATAAACAACACAAATATTGAATTCCGACAAAAGGGCTTCTTTTTTTATAATTTTTTTTAATCATCTCACCCCAACCAAGGCATTCTACTGCCACTATTGCTCATGGGGTTACTTGGGAGAAAGTGATGGGAAAGAGGAGTTAGTTATAAGAAATGTCAGGAGGAGGCTAATAGATGGATGAGAATAACAAAGATGAGGGTGGAGTAGATGAAAAAAAAGCTTGAGAGAATGGATGCGAGTTAGTGTGATAGGAGATGTCTATTGACCTCACATTTAAATTCCTGGAGGTTGTATCTGTCAGGGAAGCAAGTATATGGCAGGGGATTCCACAGGCGGGAAGTGCGTGAAAAGAAGTTGTCAGAGTAGAAATTGCGGTTACACTTTATCGGTTTCACTGTAAAAGGGTGGGACCTAGTTGCTAATCGTGTAAATTCATACCTAGGGGGCACCAGTGATCTAAGTTCATCGGTGCAGAAGCCGTGAAAGTATTTAAAGAAGAGGCACAGGGAAGCCACGTCACGCTGGTGAGAGAGCGACTGCAGCAGAGCCGCCAAGTCGGTATAGATCACATTGCAGATTCTCTGTTAGATTTTGTCAAGAACCTCGAAGTGAATAGCAGGGGCACCCGACCAGATATGGCAGCAGTAGTCAATACACGGGCGGATGGTAGATTTATATATGTGCAGGATGGACTCAAACGGGAAAAATTTCCTGGCCCTTCTAATAATAAAATTAATCGTAAATAATCAGGCTGGTAGGTATAAATACATAATACTGTTTAATTAAAAACAGAATATCTACTTAAATATGTGTATCGATCAAAAATAATGTTCAAACAAATCATTTCAAATTGTCGGTTGTTTATAACCAAATTTCGTTAATCTTCGTTAATTTCCGTAATACACACACACACACACACACACACACACACACACACATATATATATATATATATATATATATATATATATAGTGATTGCTACATCAAACTAAGATGAGAACTGCTCTTGACTCCTCGCATAATTTCTGATAGCCACCGTCTAGGAATCTGATGGACACTTGAGACAAGCATTATATCTCATAAGTATCATTCATATATGATAAATTCTGTATCCTTGATTGGGTTGATTAGATCTTCTTGGCATCAACTTTCCCGTCTACCACCATGTCCTTTCTTCGTCTAAATGAGGATGTACCTACCTTGCTGTAACAACACAGGTATTGTTTCACAGGACAATGAAGGAGGTCGGCATAGTTGACTTGAACTTTCAGTTGGTTTACACAACCTACCCTCTCCAACACACTACATTTACAACACACACACAGACACACACAGACACACACACACACACAGACACACACACACACACACACACACAATATATATATATATAGCTACTCATTCAACATCATTGAATTAATCCTTTTTTAATTCATATATATATATATATATATATATATATATATATATACTACCGACCATAAGTTTGGGACCACGTAAATTTTTTTTACAAAGTTTATAAAATTTCATTTTTAGCAGAATCAAATTCGCCGAGTTTGTATTTTTTGTTATTCTTATGCAGATGTCAAGTAAAAAAAAATGTATTCTTTTCAACCTTAAAGTAAACATTTACTCAATTTGCTACTTGACTCCTCTTATTGTGATCAAGTTTTTGCCGAAAATTCAGATTTATTCAGATATTATAATTACGGTATAATTTATTTTTGTAAATCATATTACTACGGTATAAATGGCAAGGAAGAGACAGGTTAGCATTGAAAAAAGAGCTCAGGTTTAAATTCTTTCGAAAGAAGAATATTTTGAACATGTTATCGTTATAAAATTAAGCCTATCAAAAATGGCGTGCCTTTAACGACTCGTGTGTGTTTCTTTGACGAAAAGAAAATATGAATTAACTTAAATTTGAAATTACTCTATATTAATTTTGGTTTTAATAGTTGTGCACTTGTGAGCAACAATGAAATATATCTATATTTATTTTTCTAAGACATAAAATTTGTTATTTCTTTCTCTTAGATAATAAATCTAAGTGGTCCCAAACTTATGGTCGGTAGTATATATATATATATATATATATATATATATATATATATATATATATTATAATACTTTAATCCAAAAACGGAAAAGTAGGAAGGTAAATCCCAAGAACCTGATCCTAATTAGGGATTTTATGTCGAAATGTTCATTCAACATTTTTGAATATTGAAAATTTATTATATATATATATATATATATATATATATATATATATATATATTTATTATATATATATATATATATATATATATATATATATATATATATATGTATTGTAATTTTGTTATTACAGTGGTTTATAAAAGAATTATATCACTACCTAAATATTCCAGCCCCTTTACTCATGGGGTAGTACAAAATAAAATTTGACAAAGAAGAAAAAAAAACTAACGACGTTGTTTTTAATGACTAGTCGTACTTGAGTGCCTTTAACCCTCTAGGGCCATTCGTATCATATTTGATACAGTATTTCCCTATAAGGAAACATTTGGTATTCATTGACTGAGCACTCAGTACTGCTTTCATTTGAAATTTATAAAATATTTCTCTTAAAAAATTTTTCAGGAAAATATTTCTTTCAAGGCTTGTTTTCATACTGTATCAAATATGATACGAATGGCCCTAGAGGGTTAAACAGTTAAATACGAGGATCCACTAAAATTATCTTAATAAATAAATCGGATTAATAAATTAAGAAAATTCATCCCTTTTGTTGGAAATAGCTTTTTTTTTACGTGATTAACTTCTCTGTCAGTAAGAACAATTGATTGGAAAACGGATTTTATCTCAAACAAATATACACTATCACAATAAAACGTGAATATTACTAGAATAGTAATTTTTATTAAATTTAGTTAACCAATTTTTTAAAATATCCTGAACGATGGAGATAATGATTTTTCTTGTCGTCCACTGTTCGTGATTGCCATAAGTTTCTTGGCTGCTTCAATCGTCAGGTGGGGTAACATATAGGCAGAAAAAAAAAAAAAAACAGACAACTTGCTCCGGGATAATTTTTAGCGCTGCCTCTCAGAAGTCCCGACATTCTCATGTTCGTCCCCGCTTTGATTTTGTCTCAACATCTCCTCGTCTGCTTCAATCGTGGTGTGACATTAACGCATCAGAAACCAACCACCTTTCCAAGGATCATCTGCTGGCCTTCCAGAATTGTCATGACCGTCCACTCAATGATGTTGTCTGACCAGCTTTTGCGCTGCCGTTCCTGCTTGTGCCCTCCTTCAACAGTGTCTTATTTTGTAAGCAAATTTCACCCCAAGCAAGGCAGAAGTGCCACTGGCGTGCAGAGGGTTACAGAGAGAGAAAGCAATACAAATTTCTGTCCGAGAAAGGATAAGACATGGATAGGAATCAAGAAAATAGAAGATGGCAATTGACGTTGCATTGAAACTTTTTGAGATTATATCTACCCGGAAAGCAAACAAACGAGTGTTCCACAAACAGGAAATGCGAGAAAAGAAACTTTATAGTAGATGAGGTTACATTTAACATTTATAAAAGTGTATTTTTATACTTTCATAGTATTTTGGCCCTATGTCGGGATTTAACTATTTGCCCATAGCTGCGACCCTAACAGGAGCTACCACTCCGGGTCAGGGTCGGCCTGGGAACAACGGCAATTAAGAGATAGTTCCATGCTTCTCACAACCTCCTAATCAGAGGCCTTGCTGCCGGATGCAATTTTTCGTTATGCTCAGGACCAGTGTTCGTATGAATGGATCTGGAAACTTGCTGATTCAAAACGATTTTTAATTCACGATTTGATAGGAATGGTTGGATTAGATTAAATTATCGTCCAGATATAACATAGCTTAGTATCTTGCACCGAATATCAGCCTGCCAAACCCTCTCAATTTTTTTCGAGATATCTAGAGCAACAGCAACATTCTTATCAAGTGCCTTGTATATATATTCAGTGATGATCGTTGGCACAGAAATTTGTAAGATGCGTGATGTCTAACTACTTCAGCATTGATAATAGCGTCGAATAACTTTGCAAAAAAGAGATAAGAGGCTAATATAGATGGATCAGAGGGGTCCCCAAAATACAGGAATAAGCAGAAAAGAAGTGAGAAAATAGTTACAGAGTTTGGAGAGGAGAGGGGAACATTTCTTTAGAACAATGTCTGTAATTCCATCACCTCAGCTTACCAATGCAAGTCAAGATTAGAAATTATGTTAGAGATCGGAGACAGGTTTATATATTTCTGCGGATTTGCGGCGAAACTTCACCTCAAAGTTGTAGTAAGACGATTCGTGTCGGAAGTAAGACGCGGAACAAGATGGTAAGTTCAAAACAGTGTATTAGTATAACCAAAAACAAGATATCCACGGAAGTGTTAATAAATAGTAATGTAGAAATAAGTAAGTCCGAAAGTATTATAACGTTGCCTGACTAGTAGCTGTCGTTAACTGCTCTTGTTAGCTGCTGCTCGTAACGAACTGCTCTTTGGAAGTCACGCAGGTAATGTGTATATATCCTAAAGAAAGAGTTCAATACTCGCAGGAGGGCACCATAACATATATATATATATATATATATATATATATATATATATATATATATATATATATTCTAAAAAAATTATCTTTAAGACTAATAAGACTAAATTTAATGTTAAATTTGCATGTCATGTTTTTCTAAGAAAGCAGATGAATTGCAATAGACGCTGGTGTCGGTCTAAGACGTTAACTTCCTTTCTCCTTATACTGTTCGTCCTCATTTCCTTTTCTTTTTCTTTCTCTTTTTCCGTTTATTATTTTTCTATATTTATATATTTCTTTCTTTATTTATTTGTTTTCTTTTATTGAGCAAGGAAATGTTTTTGTAGATTACCGTTCCAAATGTCTATTCTCGATAAGGGCAAGTGAGTGTCTCTATGTAATTCTTTTCTGGATGATTTTGAATATTAACTGTTGTATCATTTTGGTCTGATGAGCAGCAGATTTCTTTTTTGCTGCGAAATACGTATTACCCATGAAATTGTAGAATATCTAAATTTTTTCTAGATTATATTCCTCTGTTAAAATAAATAAATTTAACATTGAGTTCTTTTGAGTTCATCGCTATCAGAATTTCCCTGACTTAAATACCAAATATTCTACGTTATATATATATATATATTCATCCGCAGACAGATCTGTTTCGCTGTATCACAGCTCATCAGTACGGTTATACTCCGATTGCTTTTAACCCAGGATTGAAACCCGACCGAATTTACTTAGTTCGAGGTGGGAAATTGGGTGTTAGTACTCCAGGCTAAATGCAGGTTGCAGACAGGAATACAATCAATAGAGATAGAACTGTGCAGTAGAGTCAGGGGTTCCTGCATAATTATCTCCAGGAGCAGGTTAAAAAGTGTCAGAGAGAAGGCATCTCTGTCTAACGCTGATAGTCATCTGCAAGAAAGATCCCATTTGGTTACAAAAGAGAACTGCACTGGTGACATTGGTAATAGAGCGTCTGGATGGCTTTTATGAGCCCTTCTTATGTGTTGAATCCTCTGATGACGTGTCAGAAGCCATACAGTAACAATCGATCAAATGCTTTATTGAAATCAATAAATTTGTGGAGCATGTTGTTGTGTTTTTACGGAGGTGTTTTTGTTTTGTTTTTTTTCGACAAAGACAATATTCTTAGAGATTTGCTCCACGGTGTTCCGGCCGGTTATAAAAACTGCCTACGCTTCTGACAGTAGTTTTTCAGTCTTGGATTTCAGACGGTTCGGAATAATACGAAGCATAATTTTGCTGATCGGGCTTATTTTTCTCAAATTCTGCAATTCGAGAAAAAAGAATATACAAACATGTAATCGACTTAAAACTAAACAACACACTCTGTTTACAGGTATACCATAGGAAACTCTGTGGTGAACACGGTCCTAGACAAAGCAAGAAGCTTAGGGTTGCTTGCATCTATTGTAACCGTAGAACGGGTGTTAGACAAGACAAACAACATGGCGTCGAAGCCTGGAATGACTGTGCGCGTGCGCGGGAGAACCGAAAAGAAAGCTCACACGTATGCACATCCTGATCGGCACGAGAGAGATAGAGCTCCAAATTGACAGTCGGCATCTTGGCTTTGGGCTTCCGGCCTTCGGGCTGGGGTCCAAAATGACCAATTAAGAACAGTTTAAGGCCAGTTTAGACCGGTTCTGACCCTATCCACCGCGGTGGATAGGTAATGTTTTGACCAATACCTAGGCGTACGCGCTCAGGTTCCCCACGTAAATATCCTTGGCTTTGTGTCGTAGGAGACGGAACCTTCGCACGCACGCGAATATGAAAAACTTCGTTCCTACACATAATACTTTACAAATACAAACCCATATTTTCCCTTAACCCTCTGGATCGAAGTAGTTTTCATTTACAAAGCACTACACTTAGACAGATAGATAGATAGATAGATAGATAGATAGAAATGAGGGTGAGGTAATGAACAGAATTAGATAGATAGATAGATAGATAGATAGATAGATAGATAGATAGATAGATAGATAGGAATGAAGAATGAGGAATAGAATAGATAGATAGATAGATAGATAGATAGATAGATAGATAGATAGATAGATAGAAAGAAAGAAATGAGAGAGTGGTAATGAACAGAATTACATAGATAGATAGATAGATAGATAGATAGATAGATAGATAGATAGAAATAGAAAGAAAGAAAGAAATGAGAGAGTGGTAATGAACAGAATTACATAGATAGATAGATAGATAGATAGATAGATAGATAGATAGAAATGAGGGTGAGGTAATGAACAGAATTAGATAGATAGATAGATAGATAGATAGATAGATAGATAGATAGATAGAAAGAAAGAAAGAAAGAAATGAGAGAGTGATAATGAACAGAATTACATAGATAGATAGATAGATAGATAGATAGATAGATAGATAGATAGATATATAGATAGATAGAAGTAAAATAGGTAATGAATAGAATAAGATGGATCAATAAATTGCAAGAAACTGAGCTTAAATAAGACGATTATATTAACGTAAATAAATACGTAATCATAGTTTTCTTGGTTTGTAAATAGCAAAAATTTTACCAACAGGTATAGACTTAAAAATACACGTAGATAACGAAAAATACCTCTAAACTAAAAAGAATATATTAACGATGGAGAAATTCATTAAAAATATTTAATTATAAAATAGTTGAAAAATTGGAGGGAATCAAGTGAATAGATAGCGATTGGAGGGTAATACATAATAAGCTACCAATAGGAATCTAGAAAAATGTCTCCCCCCCGTAGGCGAAACGAAAATAACATTTTCGGTTTGAAGAAAGACGAGAGAAACAAACTTCTTGAAGAATCGTTATTCTGGGAGAGGGGCAAGGTCAAAGAGATGAAAATATTGAGGAACGGAAACCGATTTGAATAAAAAAAGATAACATTGAAATTGATGATATATAACTGTAAAACTCTGCTGAATGTACGAATCCACTGTAGTCGGGGGTGCATATAATTCACTATAATTTAGTAAAAGAAAATAATAATATTGAAGAGTATGCAGGTGAAAATTTTTATTCCTTTTTATTTATTTATTTATTTATTTATGGTTTCTTAATTGAAAGTTAGATGCCCAAGAAGAAATGTACTGTAAGAAGAATATATATATATATATATATATAGAGAGAGAGAGAGACAGACAGAGAGAGAGAGAGAGAGACATACATACATACATACATAGATGTAAGGAAAATTGAAGCAGACACGTTATTTCATGATAAATCGGAAGTTTAGGCCTATTCAGGCAAACCATCATCAGCTTCCGTCTTTATTGTACAAAAGATTTTACACGATTCGTGTAAAATCCTTTGTACAATAAAGACGGAAGCTGATGATGGTTCGCCTGAAATAGGCCCAAAACTTCCGATTTACCATGAAATAACGTGTCTGCCTTAACTTTCCTTATATTTGCTTTATATGTATTTATATACATATATATTTAGAGTTCTCTTATAGAGTCATCCTACCACTGTATGTACAGGATACTCTTTCGGATTCTTCTATATCTACAACGCATGCTTATATATATATATATATATATATATATATATATATATTTTAATTCAGATACTTCAATCCAAGGGAAAAAAGCAGGAAGGTAAATTCCAAAAAACCCGATCCTAATTAATATTAAAAATTTATTTTAATATTAAAAAATGATACAGGAAGAGAGCTCCATGTAATAAAATATTACAGAGCAAATATTGTTTTTTCTTAAATCCGAAGTGGAAGAGTAGGAAGGTAAATTCCAAGAACCTAATCCTAATCAATATTAAAAATTTTAACATTAATATATATATATATAAGCGATCTTTATAGACTCAAATATAATTGACCTGTATTTACTTACTCATCGTCAAGTTTATCCTTACAAAATCAAATGTAAAGACTAGTTTTTACCTGTTGTCGAAACAGCCTAATGACTACAGACACAAATAAATTATTAACGATTCTGAGATAATTTAAGACCATTTTATACAAATATTAGTGGTTTATAACCACCTAATATTTGCCTATCACTGATCAAAATAAATGCTTATTCACTTAGTTTAGAAATGGATAAATGTTACCTCTTCCTAAAATAAAGTAATGTTTCTAAACTGAAATATAAACTGACAATATTTACCTATACTTATTTTAATATCTAATTAACAATATTTACTTATACTAAGGTATTTTCTTCTAATTAAAAAATACGCTAATTTCACTATTACATGAACCACGATTAGTTTTCTCGAGTGTAATCATTCAATACGTCCGAAATCTATTAATGTTTTTCTATCTTATCTCTGCAAACTGATATAATTTAAGACCAAGTTCCCTCACTCGAAACAACAGCGGGAAATCCGCATTTTAATTGTATATTTTCAGCCTAATGTCGTAGACATTTATAGATGTGTTGAATTAATTTGAACTTCGTTCATTGATGTCATTTTTGGATCAGACTCAAAGCACTCCTCGCACTGTCGGCTAAGGTTTCAGAATACGTCGACTGTAGCTCTGCAAAGAGATAACCTCACCCTTAATAAGGCGTCATGAGTATTGCTCTAATTTACATCTGAGTCCTGGGTTCGGTTATAAAATGCATCCTGCAGCAAGACCATAAATTTGGAAGTTTTAAGGAGCATGGAACCACCTCTTAATTGCTGTTGTTCTCAGGTCCACCCTGATCCGGGATGGTAGCATATGTTAGGGTCCCAGCTATGGGTAAATAGTTAACCTCCCAAACTGAAGTGAAAACTCTATGAAAGTATAAAAATAGATTTTACAGTGAAAATTTCAAAAATAGATTTTTGAAAAAAAACATTTACAGTAATATATTTTTGAAGGAAAGATATATATATACCAGCAATACATTCTACTCTCGACAAAACCCTCTTTACAAAAATACGTCAATGAAACCTAATTTAAAAACTGATTTCTCACAAAGAATATGTATTCTATTTATACAAACCTTTTGTAGAAATCTTGTTAGAATTAAATAACCCATTGAGGTTGATAAACCGTAAAACAAAAAGAATCAAAACTTTCTTTTATTTAAAGGATTTTTTTAAAATACAAAACCAAGAGACATCATCTGTTTTGGTCTTTTTTTTATAATCATATCGCCCCAAGCAAGGTATTTTATTGCCACTGTTTTGCAGGGGGTTTCATAGAAGGAAAGTTATGAGAAAGAGTGACAGGTTATAGGGGTGTCAGGAAGTGGGTAAGAGAAGGATGAGAATACTGATGAGAGGAGAAAGGAGCATGAGGGAGAGGATGTAGGTTAGTGAAAAAGCAAAAAAACAAAAATAAAACATTTTTAATAAAATCTGACTAAATCAACTTTCTTAATATAACCGAACATTTAAAAAGATACTTTAAAAACCCACCTTTTGGTATTAAATAACCAATAGATATGCTGTCAAAGAAAGCTCAAACTCAAACTCAAAGGTTTCCAAAGTCCATCCACTGGATTTTATTTTCTGGTAAAATTAAATTGTTCCCCTCATGATTTAATTTTCCAAGTACGTGTGAAAACAAAAATTAATAAAAATACTCTATCTTTAAAAAGGTGCAAGAATAAAATGAGTCATAAAATATCAAAGAAGCAACTTCCTTTGAGAATCGCCCATAGTGTTTCGAATTAACTGTGACGATTTTCCAATTCCTAATTTCTTCTGTTTTGTTTCAAGGTAAAAGGTGTTAATTCTGATAAAAATGTGTTAATTCCGAGATTGTCCTCATCTCTACGGATAAATTTTTTATTTAAAATAAACTCTGTGAACAATATATATATATATATATGTGTGTGTGTGTGTGTGTGTGTGTGTGTGTGTGTGTGAAATGTATATATATATATATATATATATATATATATGCAATTTATTATATATATTATATTATTTATGTATTATGTATGCGTGGTACTTATTTGAAAGCGCTCAATATCAGTGATAGAGCTGCCATATATATATAGATATAGATATAGGTATATATATATATATATGTGTGTGTGTTTGTGTGTGTGTATGTGTGTGTGTGAAAAGTGTATGTATATAATTATAAATATATATATATATATATATATATATATATATATATATATATGCAATTTGTTATATATATTTAATAATTTATATATTTGTATACCTGGTACTTATTTGAAAGCGCTCAATATCAGTGATAGAGCTGACATATTCAATTGGATTGGTATCAGTTGGTGGCCCTGGGTTTCACGCCTCACTAACTCACACCAACCCAACTGAATATATATATATATATATATATATATATATATATAGATAGATAGATAGATAGATAGATAGATAGATAGATAACTTAGATCCCCCCAAAAATTTGAACTCATAAGCAAGTCTGGGATCCCTAATAGTTTAAGAGGTAGGTGTAAACTATGTTTGACAGAAAAACATTAAAATTTTCAAATTTCAAAACCAGAATATACAACGTAACAAACGAAGAGAGATCATAAGTATGTATCTCCATAAAAATAAATATAAATTTCAATAATTCTAAATATAAACTATAACAATTATCCTATTCCCCCAGTTAGTCCCGATAAAAAAATTGCAAAATATTTTTTAAAGTTGACTTGGCAGTTACCTCCACACCACTAACCCTGCTAACCCTAGGGTCAGACCACATACCTCTCACTACTAATGAAGAATTACTACTAGCTCCTTCCCCCATCCCAACCCAAAGAAAAAGCAATAGATCCAAACTCCTTCTTCCACCTAAACTAACCTCTGGGTTTAGAATTTTCTTCATTATCTGCTTAGAATGGGTCGAAGAACGCATGTCTTAAAATGACATGTTGAAAATGGCTATTTACCCACTAAATCTTATTTGAATTTACAGATAAATAAAGATATATATATATATATATATATATATATATATAGTCATCTGCAGACAGATCTGTTTCGCTGTATCACAGCTAATCAGTACGGTTAGATATCCGATTGCTTCTAGTCGGGATTGAAACCCGACCGAATTGATAACAGTCAGTGATCTACCTCTGAAGAAGGTGGACTTTAGCGTGTTATATACAATGTAAATATGCGACAATAGCTGAGAGTGTTCAAATCATGACTGAATAAACGATGCGTAGATGCTTGACTGGCTACAGTTTTTTCAAGGTCTACCATTCTTCCAGAGTTCTCAATCAGGGTGTGAGAGCGTAAATAGTCATGCGCAGACAGATCTGTTTCGCTGTATAACAGCTCATCAGTACGGTTAGACATCCGATTACTTCTAGTCAAAATTGAAACCCGACCAAATTGTCGGCAATTCTAGCTCTGAGAGATGGGCGCTCGGTATATATAGATATATATCCATCGATTCATCACAAGAGACAAAATGGTTCATTTCAAAGCACGACCGCTTCGTAAGTGGATATATAAACAAAATATAGTGGAACTTAAATTACCTGGGAGTTCAAAGATATTCTAACATATTGAAAAGATTAAATTAATTTTTATTGGTGACGGATTGCTTTTATGTGAAGTGGTTCCAAAAATTATTTTTTTTATTTTTTATTTATTTATTTCAAAACTTTATTCAGATGTCTGTCTTAGAACTTGTAATCTTAAAAATTTGAATTGAACACTTTATTCAATTAAATTTTGAACTGAACCTGTTTTTCATCATGAATCGATTGTTCTCTTTCCATCCGCACCATCTTTAGTGAATATTTAATACCAGTTAATTCTTACGCGTCTTATTCACGTCTGTGACACTCGGCCTTTTTCACTCGACCTTTTTCACAACATATGGCAGCCAATAATTTACCCATATGTCTAGAAAAACGTGTTTGAAATAGTGTGTGAAATGAAAGTAACAAGAATTCTGGCTTATATGCAAGCTCGAACACCAACCCACCCAAGAAAACTGGAGTAAGCTACACGGTATTTACGGCAAAACTGGAGGAAGCTACACGGTATTTACGGTCCTCAAAGAATTAGTCGCAATGGACACGATGTTAACAGCATAATATATACAGGCAACACAGAATAACTCACAGAAAATATAGAAGCTAGAAGAAAGGACTAAACAATATATATATTATATAGAAAAATGCGCGCATGAAAAGCAATCGTAAGATTATATTAAACCTAAAAACAGAACAGGACAAGTTATTAAATCTGGAAAAGTAACGGACAAGATATTCTAGTGAAGTAAAAAATAATAAAAATCTTGCTTAAAATCTTGCATTCAAATGTTATTTTTAGCTGCAATATTTTAAGTAAAAATTATACTGTCTTGTTTAGGGTGAAATGATTATAAAAAATCTTTTTTTGAAATCATTTCACCCCAATCAAGGTGGTACCGCCACTAATGCGAAGGGGGCTACATAAGAGTAAAAGTTTAGGCAAGAGAAGAGTGAAGAGAAAGATGAAGCAGTTACAGGGGGTGTCAGAGAAAGGGGAAGAGATGGATGGAAACACAGGTGTGAAGACAGTTGCGAAGGTAGCGAAAAAGGAAAAGAACAAGATATACAGGGTAATGTAGAAAGAACTGGATTCAAGTGGATAAGAGTTAGCTATTGACATTGCATTAAATTCCTTGAGGTTGGAGCAAGTATATTGAAGGGAGTTCCACAGGCGGGAAGTGCGGGAAAAGAACCTAATGGAGTAGAATTGACGGCTGCAGTTTGGTTGATCTAACTGTAAATGGTTGGAACCTTGTTGGAAGTCTGGTTACACAAGTAAATTTTTGTGGAGGGGGCACCAGTGACTTAAGTTCGTCGGAGCAGAAGCCATAAATATATCTGTAGAATAGACAGAGGGAAGCTACATCCCACCGGTGGGGAAGTGGCTAGAGTCGAGCTGCCAAGTCGTGATCTATCACGTTACAGATTCTCCTTTAAGGCCTGTCAAGAACATTGAGATGAACAGCAGGGGCGCCTGACCAGATATGACAGCAGTGTAACTCAGCTCTGCAATGTCTTGTTCACGCCTGCTGTAGCCGGATATTGAACTCATAACACTTTGCTGGATTCTTCATCCAATGTTTTTATCCACTGGGCCATGTGACCTGTGCATGCAATTGTATATATCTAATGTCATAGTTTTATTTTATTTTATTATTTTTACCAGATCTCATATTAAAATTTGTTGTTGCTATTGTTTTTCACGAGAAATCTGTATTATTAGTTCCCATGTTATACTCATGTTTATACATGACTGACATAGTAGATAACTGAAACAGAATCGGAAACATCCAGAAGAAGCATGACACGTGGAACTAGAAAAGTAGACGAACTTCTGTTCTGTTCGAAATCACCGAAAAGGGCCGAAGCCTACAACGACTAAAGCATCGTGAATAAGACAACAAGGACGAGGACAACTGTCCAAACAATATAAATAATGCAAATAGTTTCAATACTTCGTCTCAAAAACATAGACAGACCCTGATGAAGGCAAGAGAGCACAACGGTGAAACGTCGTGAATATGGCAACAAAGATGAGGTCAACCATCCGAACAAGGAAAATGGTTTAGTTGCAATACCTCATCTGAGAAATATAGAGAGATCCTAAAGAAGGCCGGAGCGTACAACGGTCGAAATATCGTGAATTTGACAATAAAAATGAAGACAACAGTTTGATCAATGTAAATACTGTAAATAAGAAATATCTAAAGAAAGTAGAAGACTAAGTATAAATTACAAGAAAACTGAATGCATGGCTATCAGTAAAAAGAAAAGCCCAAAACGCCAGCTACAATGTTTTTTAATCATTTCACCCCAAGCAAGGCCACTATTGCGCAGAGGGTTACATAGGGAAAGGTGATGAGAAAGAGTGGTTCTTCTTTTTCTTCTTCTTCTGTGCCCTGTCCCTTCAGGATGTAGGTTCTTCACGTCTCCCTATCCCTTGTGGCTCTTAGTATGTTTGCTCCTGTTACACCTCGCAACCCCCGTTCCGTCATCCACCTGATCAGGCCCTGCAAATATGTTATCCGCTGCCTTCCTCTGTCTCTTTTTCCATCTATCTGGCCAGTCAGTATCAGGTTCTCCAAGCTCTCCTTCCTTATTGCATGTCCCAGGAACTTCAGTTGTCTCTTCCTGATGCTCAGCATCAATTTCCTTTTTGTTGCCATTCTTTCCAACACCTCATCGTTGCTCGCATGCTCAGTCCACAATATCCGCAGCATCCTTCTGTAGAACCACATTTCCGCTGCTTCCAGTTTTGTCTGCATTTTCGATGATATTGTCCAGCATTCACTGCTGTATTGAGGAACTGACATCACATAGCAATCCAGCAATCTTTTCTTTGTTTCTAGTGAAATTTTCCTGTGTTAGTACTTTACTCAGGTTCTGGAACGCGTCCTTTGCTATGCCAATTCGCCTTCGGATCTCTGTGTCGCACTTTCCATCTCCTGTTAGAACACTTCCTAGGTATTTAAATTTTTATACTTGCTTTATTCTGGTATCCCCCACCTGTATTTGGCATTTTGGGTTGCACCTTTTGCTGATAATCGTGCATTCATTTTTCTTAAAGCTTATTTGTAGTCCTTTTTTGTCTTCTCGCAACCGATACCTTCTGTATGAGGTCTTGTAGTTTCCTTTCCGTGTCTGCAATCAGCACTGTATCATCTGCATACCTTATGTTGTTCAAGTTGTGGCCCCCAATAACAAATCCTGGTGTGTCATTTAGGATCTTCAAAATATTCTCGCTGTACAAGTTGAACAGATCCGATGAAAAGACACATCCATTGTCTTACGCCTCTTTCTATCTTTGTAAATCTGCTGAAATCGTTACCTGACCGTATGCAGGCCATTTGCTGCCAGTAGAGATTTTGATTACTCTGATGTCTTTCCGAAAAATGTCCAGGGTGCCGAGCATCTCCATCAATTCTTTGTGTCGTATCTTGTCGAATGTCTTCGCATAATCAATAAAACATAGGTACAAGTCTTTCTTCATTTGTATTGCCCTTTCGGAGAGCTTCCTAATCATATAGGAAATGTCAGAAGGAGGGTAATAGACGGGTAAGAATGTAGATCGGAATAGTGTTTGAGAAAATGGATGCGAGTTATTGTGTTAGGAGATGTCTATTGACCTTACATTTAAACTCCTGGAGATTGTAGCTGTCGGGAAAGCAAGTACGTGGAAAGGAATTCCACAAGCAAGAAGTGCGAGAAAGAAATTGCGGTTACATTTTATCGGTTTCACTGTAAAAGGGTGGGACCTAGTTGCTAATTTAGTATCTCGTGCAAATTCGTACCTATGAGGCACCAGTGATCTAAGTTCATCGGAGCAGAAGCCGTGAAAGTACTTATAGAAGAGGCTTGGGGAAGCCACGTCACGCCGGTGAGAGAGTGACTGCAGCCGGTCTGTCAAGTCGGTATCAATCACATTACAGATGTGGCAGCATTATTCAATACACGGGCGAATGGTAGATTTATATATATGCAGGATAGATTCAAACGGAAAAAACTTCCGGGCCCTGCACAGAGAACCGACTTTCATAGCAGCGGATTTAGCAATGGATTCGATATAGTCATTCCACTGAGAGTGTGAGGCCAAGGAGGCGTAGGGTTTTACTCTCTGGGAGGCAAGCCATGCTAATGGGAGGTAGGTGCGATTGTTTATGATGGTTAATTGATAGCAGCTTCGTTTTGGAAGCATTAAAATTTACGAGCCATTTCTTACCCCAGTCCACTACGGATTGGAGGTCCTTTAAAAGCTCGGCAGCGAGGTTCGCTTTGTCGACCACCCCAGATTTTTGATTGAGGCGAGAGTAAATTGTGGTGTCATCGGCGTACATGCCTACTTGCGATCTTATGGCATCGGGGAGATCATTAATGTAGATCAGAAAGAGCGTAGGACCTAGGATAGAGCCTCGAAGAACACCCGCGTTCGTATGGTAGTTCTGGGAGGCATGTCCGTTTAATACCACCTTCAATGTGCGGTTAGAGAGGAAAGACTGGATTAGGATAAACAAATGTCCAGTAATACCATAGCTTCACAGTTTGGGTAGAAGGCCAGGATGCAAGACTCTGTGGAACGCTTTGGAGATATCAAAGGCAACGGTTCGAGCTTCGACATTCTTGTCGAGAGCCTGGTATATATACTCGGTGATGGTCGTTAGCATATCAGCAGTAGACCTGGTGAAGCGGAAACCATACTGTTTGTCCGACTGGGGATATAAAAAATCAAACAGGTGCAGAAATTTAAATACCTGGAAAAGTGTATAACATAGGACGGAAAAGGCGATACAGAGATCCGGAGGCATATTGGTATTGCCAAGGATGCATTCCAGGATCTGAGTGATAGGGAAACTTCGCTGGAAAAAAAGAAGAGAGTACTGGACTGTTATGGGATGTCAGTCATTCAACATGGCAGCCAATGCTAGATAATCTCATCAAAGAAAACCTTGAAGTAATTGAAATGTGGTTCTACAGAAGGATGCTGAGGATATTATGGACAAAACAAGTTAGCAACGAAGAAAAAGGAAACTGATACTTAACATCAGGAAAAGACAGCTGAAGCTTTTGGGACATGTAAACACACAGGAAAATCTCAATAGAAACGAAGAAAAGAGTTCTAGACTGCTACGTGATGTCAGTTCTTCAATACGGCTGTGAATGCTGGACAATATCATCGAAAATGAGGACAAAACTGGAAGCGGCCGAAATGTGGTTCTACAGAAGGATGCTACGGATATCGTGAACTGAGCATACAAGCAACGACGAAGTGTTAGAAAGAATGGCAACAAAAAGGAAATTGATGCTGAGCATCAGGAAGAGACAACTGAAGTTCCTGGGACATGCAATGAGGAAGGAGAGCCTGGAGAACCTGATACTGACTGGACAGATAGAAGGAAGGAGAGACAGAGGAAGGCAGCGGATAACATATTTGCAGGGTCTGATCAGGTGGATGACGGAACGGGGGTTGCCAGGAGCAACAGGAACAAACATACTAAGAGCCCAAGGGATAGGGAGACGTGGAGATCCATGATCGCCTACGTCCTGAAGGGACAGGGCACATAGAAGAAGAAGAATGAGGTAGGATGTGCGTTGTGGTGCAGTGGATATCGGCTCGGAACGAGAAATCGGGGAGCCTAGTTCTAATTCCAGCTGAATTCCTTGCATTCACTTACGCACAGTATCCTTGAAAAAGGTATTAATCCGCCTCTTCTCTAAAATTATGGGTTAAATAACAGGACAGATTGGGTTCTATAGCCTTGGGTGGAAACTAATCTACCGCGGAAAGTAATAGCAACCTACTGCGGGCTAATCTTCTGTCCAGAAAGAGACAAGATCGCCCAATCCCGTATCACTTATGTCACTCAACTGATTGACTTAATGAGGAAGAAGGGCTTAGAGAACATGATGCTCACGAGACGGAGAGAGGGGAAGAGAGACATGGGGAAGCAACGCATGGCATTCTTGATGGATTTGGATGGTAGAGTTTGGATTAAGTGAGATAACAGGAGAATAGATATTAAGAACAACAAGAGGTAGGGAGATGTGGAAAGCTATGATCGCCCACGTCCTGGAGGAACACTGCACATAAAAGAAGAAAGAGTTACAGTACCACATCTCAGAAATATAGAGAGATATTATGTTTCCTTCTCTGTCATTTCATCTCTCTTTATTTTTTTTCCAGATTTGTTCTCTCTCTTTATTCTCTCTGAACTATAATTCTTTCTTTCTTTCTTTACTTCCCTTTCTCTTTCATTCCCTTTCTCTTTTTTCCTTTTCTTTTTTATACCTTTTCTCTTTCATTTTCTTCCACTTTTATTCCTTTTCTCTTCTATTTCTTTTATTTTCTTCTTTTTCTCTTTTTTATCTTTTCGCTTTAATTTCTTTATCTCTTTTATTCCTCTTCTCTTTTATTCCTTTTTTCTTTTAATTCTTTTCCTCTTTTATTCCTTTTCTCTTTTTTCTTTTTTCTCTTTTATTCCCTTTCTCTTTTATTTCTTTTCTCTTTCATTTTCTCTTTTATTCCTTTTCTCTTTTATTCCTTTTTTTATTCTTTTTCTCTTTTTTCTTTTTTCTCTTTTATTCCCTTTCTCTTTTATTTATTTTCTCTTTCATTCTCTTCTCTTTTATTCCCTTTCTCTTTTATTACATTTCTCTTTTATTCCTTTTCTCTTTAATTCTTTTTCTTTTTTATTCCTTTTCTCTTTTATTCCTTATCTCTTTCACTTTCTTCCACTTTTATTCCTTTTATTTTTTATTCCTTCCTCTTTTATTCCTTTTCACTTTAATTTATTTTTCTCTTTTATTCCCTTTCATTTTATTTCTTTTCTGTCTTAATCCTATTCTCTTTTATTCCTTTTTTATTCTTTTTCTCTTTTATTCCTTTTCTGTTTTATTCCCTTCTCTTTTATTCATTTTTTATTCTTTCCCTTTTTTATTCCTTTTCTCTTTTATTCTTTTTTCTTTGTTTCTTTTCTCTTTTACTTCTTTTTTCTTTTATTTCTTTTTCTCTTTTATTCCTTTTTTATTCTTTTTTTATTCTTTTTCTCTTTTATTCTTTTTTCTTTGTTTCTTTTCTCTTTTACTTCTTTTTTCTTTTATTTCTTTTTCTCTTTTATTCCTTTTCTCTTTTATTCTTTTTCTCTTTTATTTCTTTTGTTTTTATTCTTTTTCTCTTTTATTTTTTTCTCTTTCATTTCTTTTCTCTTTCATTCCTTTTCTCTTTTATTCCCTTTCTGTTTTATTCCCTTCTCTTTTATTCATTTTGTATTCTTTCCCTTTTTTATTTCTTTTCTCTTTTATTCCCTTTCTCTTTTATTCCTTTTTTATTCTTTTTTCTCTTTTATTCCTTTTCTCTTTTATTCCCTTCGCTTTTATTCTTTTTTTATTTCTTTTTCTCTTTTATTCCTTTTCTCTTTTATTCCCTTTCTCTTTTATTCCTTTTTTATTCTTTTTTCTCTTTTATTCCTTTTCTCTTTTATTCCCTTCGCTTTTATTCTTTTTTTATTTCTTTTTCTCTTTTATTCCTTTTCTCTTTTATTCCCTTTCTCTTTTATTCCTTTTTTATTCTTTTTCTCTTTTATTCCTTTTCTCTTTGATTCCCTTTCTCTTTTATTCATTTATTATTCTTTTTCTTTTTTTATTTCTGTTCTCTTTTCTTCCTTTTCTCTTTTATTCCCTTCGCTTTTATTCATTTTTTATTCTTTTTCTCTTTTATTTTTTCTCTTTCATTTCTTTTCTCTTTCATTCCTTTTCTCTTTTATTCCCTTTCTGTTTTATTCCCTTTGAAAACTGCCTTGATTCTTACACGTGACCATCACCTTTTTCTTAAGAATACTTTCTTCTAACACATTTCTTTGCCTTTTTTTTTATTTATTGCTTTTTTGATTTTTTTTTTTTTTTGCTTTCAATTTTCCCGCCTAACTTCTGTCAAGAGTTGTAAACACTCTGTCAGTCAAACTGACGTAAACCGGGGCTCTTTTTCCTGGTTTTCCTTTTCTCTTATCTGAGTAATCGGTTATCACGCACCGGTAGATCAATTCTAACGTCTAAACGCCTCTTCACCATTTACTGAACACAAGACGAATTATATAATTTTTTTCTTCGACGATGGACAATGTTTATTCTATCTCGTTATTCATCAATATTCGTTTCATTCTTTTTTATAAAACATTTTTTCTTCTTTAGCTTAACTTTCATCTGCACTTATTTTTATTTCTTTCCTTCTCCTTCCTCTTTCCTTCCTTCGCCTCAAATTCATTTTTCGTTTACGATTTTAACGTTTCCTTGTTGCCTATTATTGAAACTTATTTTTCTTCCATTACAGTTCGTTTTTTAACAGTTTCTTTTCTTTTTCTCATTTTAACTCTTTCAGTTTTTTCGTCTTATTTTTTATTTAAATTACTTCTTCTTCTTCTTCTTCTTTTCATTATTATTATGTAATTTTTTATTATAAATCAATTTCTGCTATGGTTACACTACCTACCAAGTCTCCAGGAATACCTAAGGCAAGTAGTGGTGTGTTGTTATGACTCCATTTAATGTTTTTTCATATCTCCTTAACATCCCTAGCGTTACATAGACAAAGTTCTCCTTAATTTTTTGAATATCTCTTAAGCTAGGATTTCCAGGAATTCTTTCAATGTGTTTTTTGTTCCATTTTAAATCATTCCAAGTGCACCTACTATCACTGGTACGATTATTGTTTTCAATTTCCACATTTTTTTCTATTTCAATTTCCAGGTCTTTATATTTTGACAGTTTTTCAAATTCCTTGGTTGCTATGTTACAATCCGCTGGACAAGCCATATCAATTAATAGGCAAGTTTTTTCTTTCTGGTTTTTTTAACAACAATGTCCGACCTATTTGCTTCAATTTTTCTATCTGTGTAGATGGTGTAATGCCATAGAATGCTGACATCTTCTATTTCTGTAATCGGTGTTGGGTGATGTTCATACCAGTGTTTGTTTACATATTTTCCATAGTGTTTGCAGATTGTCCAATGTAAATATTGTTCCACTCTATCGTGACTATTTTTTGGGGGCAAGTATAGAACATCCTGAGATTAGATGGTCTATTGTTTCTTGGTATTTATCACAGAACCTGTATTTTGGATCCACAGTATTATGTATAATATTTGCCTGAAAGTTCCTAGTGAAAAGACTATGGTCTTGCGCAGATTATTATTATTATGGTGTCATTTTTCATCATTATTCGATTTCTGCTCTGGTCACACTACTTACCAAGTTTGCGGGAAGACCTAAGGCAGGTCATGGCGTGTTGTTATGGCTCCATTTCATGCTTTTTTCTATCTCCCCTAACATCCTTAGCGTTTTATAGACAAAGTTCTCCTTAGTGTGTGAGCTGTACTTAACAAGACAATTTTTTGTATATCTCTTAAGCTGGGGTTTCCAGGGATGCTTTCAAAGTGTTGTTTTATTCCATTTTTTATCATTACAAGTGCACCTACTATCACTGGCACAACTCTTGTTTTCAATTTCCACATTTTTTTCTATTTCAATTTCCCCGTCCTTATATTTTGACAGTTTTTCGAATTCCTTGGTTGCTATGTTACAATCCCCTATACAAGCTATATCAATTAATAGGCAAGTTGCCTTTATGGGCGGACTTGATTAAAAACACCTCCTACCTCGATTGGATCTTATCAATTTTTCGCTTTATGCTTAGGGAACCACTTCCCCATTTTAGCATCCATTCACTCCAGCTCCTCTATCTCTCTTGCGCTCAATACGCCCCGTGAGTGTTAAACTTTCCAAGCCTTCTTTTCTCATTATACGTCTAATGGATTTCAATTGTCTATATCTTCTATAGTTTTGTTTAATGGCATATCAACCTCTGTGGGTTATTTAATACCAAAAAATGGGGTTTTGAAGAATTATTTTAATGTTCAGTTATAGTGAGAAGGTTGATTTAGTCAGATTTTGAATGAAATTTTTTGTTTTATTCTTTTTATTTTAGAAAGCTGAAAATGTCTTCTAGTTTTGTGTTCAAAAATGTTTTGCTGAGAATAATTTTTTCCTTCAAAAATGTGTTGTGGTAAAAACATTTTCTTCAAAAATGTATTGTTGGTAATATTTTTCCTTCATAAATGTATATTTATTTTATAGAAGTCAATTTTTATGTACATATTACTATAAAAGTGTATTTTTATACTTTCATATTGTTTTGACCCCAGTTTGGGGGTTAACTATTTGTCCATAACTGGGACCCTAACAGGTGCTAGCACTCCGGTTTAGGGTGGACCTGAGAACAACAGCAATTATGAGGTGGTTCCATGCCCCTCGCAGCCTCCCAATCAGAGACCTTACCGCCAGATGCCGTCATTCCCAGGACCGTTTTTCTTTCTTTCTAACGATTTTTCCCATTTCCTACCCATGCCTTACTTTTGAAATACTTATTTCGCTAGTTTAATGTCTTTTTTTAAATTCTGATTATCCTTTGTGTTGCCATTTTCTTTAAGACTTCCTTCTAGCTTACTTTTTTTAATCGTTTCACCCCAAGCAAAGCGGTACTGCCACTGCTGCGCAAGGGGGGCTACATAAGAGTAAAAGTTTAGACAAGAGGAGAGTAAAGAGAAAGACGAACCAGTTACAGTGGGTGTCAGAGAAAAGGCGTGAAGACAGCTGCAAAGGCAGAGAGAAAGGAAAAGAACAAGATAGAACAAGATATACAGGGTGATGTAGAAAGACCTGGAGTCAAGTGGATAAGAAATGGGTATTGACATTGCATTTAAATTCCTGACAGTTGCAAAAGCAGAGAGAAAGGAAAAGAACAAGATAGAACAAGATATACAGGGTGATGTAGGAAGACCTGGGGTCAAGTGGATAAGAAATGGATATTGACATTGCATTTAAATTCCTGACAGTTGCAAAGACAGAGAGAAAGGAAAAGAACAAGATAGAACAATATAGGCAGGGTGATGTAGAAAGAACTGGAGTCAAGTGGATAAGAGATGGGTATTGATATTGCATTTAAATTCCTGAAGATTGTAGCCGTCAGGAAAGCAAGTACATGGAAGGGAATTCCACATGCAGGAAGTGTGAGAAAAGAAGCTGATGGAGTAGAATTGACGGCTGCATTTGGTTGATCGGGTTGCCAGTTTCGTTGCACGAGCAAATTTTTGTAGCAGGGGCACCAGTGACTTAAGTTCGTCGGAGCTGAAGCCATGAAAATATTTATAGAACAGACAGAGGGAAGCCACATCCCATCGGTAAGAAAGTGCCTGGAATCGAGCCGCCAAGTCGATACCTATCGCATTACTAATTCTCATTTGGAAGGCTGTCGAGAACACTGAGATGAACAGCGGGGGCGCCTGACCATACACTCCCGATCAAAATTTTAAGACCCCTTAAAAATCATTAAAAAGAAATATTTTTTTTTACAGATAGATTTTAAACTCCTCCCACTTAAGGTTACCGATACTACAATCTAAAAGGTTATGGAAACAAAAAGCTACATTCCAAACATTTTATTTAGAAATCTACATTTTTATAAAAGGAGGCGATTTACACATGATCAAAATTATAAGACCTGAGACAAAAATTCTACGAAATTGTACAAAAAGTGTATGAAAAGTGTATGAAAACATTCAACAACCAAATTTAATAATGAGTTCTACCTCCACTGCTTTTGATGACTTCAGAAATTCTGTCAGGCATGCTAGAAATAAGCGTTTCCATTAAGGTGCGAGGGATGTTGTTCCAGATTCTGAAGATGGCTTCACGAAGTTCATTTTTTGTTGAATATTGTTTGCCATTTCGATAAACATCTCTTGTCATCCATCCTCAAACATTTTCAATTGGGTTCAAGTCTGGGGAGCATGCAGGATGTCCCAAGAGATGGACTCCATTTTCTTGTAGAAAGGTCAAGGTCCGTCTTGCAACGTGGATTGCAGTATTATTCTGTTGGAATAACCATCCATCCAC
Source organism: Ascarosepion bandense (assembly GCA_037127315.1). NCBI lineage: Eukaryota > Metazoa > Mollusca > Cephalopoda > Sepiida > Sepiidae > Ascarosepion > Ascarosepion bandense. The sequence goes on along the minus strand of JBBBDQ010002125.1, from coordinate 3,254,606 downwards.
ACACAAACGATGGCCCTCCATCATCAATGATGCTTTTTGTACATTGCTAACATAACCAGCCACTGTTTAACAACCCTGCACCACCTGGAGCTTCATCGTCCCTCTGTAAGAAAAGGCACCCCATACCATTAGGGACCCTCCACTACTATGACGTGTGGAGAAAATTTCAGGAGGCATGTTTTTGTTATCGTTGGATGCCATCAGGACCATCTAGATTGAATTTTTTCTCATCAGAAAACAGGACTTTCTTCCATTTCTCAAAGTCCCATGTTTGGTATTCACAACCAAACTTTAAGCGGTCCACCTTGTGACATGGAAGCAGCCGATAAATTTGTTTACGTTTTTTATTTACCATGCCTTTATCTCGTAAGTGTCGTCTGATGGTTACGGGACTTCAATCAGCATCTGTGACTGCCTCAAATTAAGGCAGTCACAGATGCTGATTGAGAACCGAGTTCGAATTTCACACGAGTTTTGTTTCATTCACTCTCGTGCAAATGCCCTTGTAAAAGGGATGAATTCATCTCTCTCTCACTCTCTCTCTCTCTCTCTCTCTCTCTCTCTGTGTGTGTGTTGTAGATTATATGATAAAATGAATAATTTCCTGAAGATTTGTATTTTTCTGAAACATCCAAAAATGTGCAAACTACTAGCAAAAGAAAAATAAACATTGTTTTGATAAATATTTGATTGTTCCCTGTGACATAAAAATATTTGTTTTAATCCAGCGTAGCCAAGGTAAGATAAAGTGTGTTTTGAAAATATGTAAATATCGTGTCAAAATATATAGTAATCGCTTATATAAGAGACAGAAATTATTATTAGAAAGCGGCCGAGTGGATCAGAGACTGAGAAAAACACAGGAAAACTACGGACGAGCTTGGCTTCTGGCTACTCGATGTGCGTATGCTGTCACCTTTGAACATACCTTCTCTTCTAAGACACGTTACCTGATGAACGAATAAATGATATAATGTCTGCATTTGTTTATATATACGAGTTACAGTTGTTACTTTATTAAGTGAGAATATCATGGTTTTATCAGTGTGGAAAGGCAAGTGATTTTATAAGAGAGTATACAAAATGTCAAAAAGAAAATATTCATAGTGTTGTAGATTATAAGAGCTGGTAAATAATTTTGTGAAGAAGTGTATTCTTAAGAAACAGTAAAAAAACGTAAACTTGTTAGCAATAGAAAAATAGACATTGTTTTGCTAAATATTTGATTGTCGTCAAAGTTAAGAAAACGGGCAAAATTCTCCATGTCAATGAAATATCTGATTGTTTTTCATATGCATTACCACAGTCTCTAATTTGGGACCAGATAAAATCTATCTTATATACGGACTTCTCTTATATCACGGTCTCTTATATCCGGGTAATACTGTAGTATTGTAGATTATATGAGCTGGTAAATAATTTTGTGAAGAAGAGTATTTTTACGAAACATTACAGATAATACAAACTTGCTAGCAAAAGAAAACTAGACATTGTTTTGATAAATATTTGATTGTTGCCAAAGTTAAGGATGCGGGCAAAATTCTCCATGTCAATGAAATATCTGATTGTTTTGATGCCAGCGTAGACAAGGTCAGATATTATGGACCTCGGAATTATGCAAACAATGTGACAGGGTATGACATAGTTGATTATATAAGAGACAGACATTATTAGTAGTAAGTAGTTGATCGACAGTTGAGATAGAAAGTCAGACTGAGATAAACACAGGGAAAACCGTGGACGAACGCGGCCTCTAGCCCCTTGATACGTGTATTAGCACCTTCGACCCTCTTCAACTCTTCAACACAACATCTGACGAGCAAATAAATGATATGCTGTCTACATCTAAACTTATTTATAAATAGAATTTTGGCTCTGACTCTGTGTGTGTGTGTGTCCGTTACCTATACTCCGAAACGGCTGAACCGATTTCTTGAAAATTTACACAGTTGTACTATAAGCGTTTGCGAGTGTTCTTAGCTAGGTTTTGTGTCGAGGTACCCCCGATAAATATCGAAAATCGATAATCGAATAAATCGGGTTATAGAAGGAGTGGTCCGATTTGAATCAAATTTGATACACTCATAGACAAAGACATAAGTAACGTACACACACACACAGACACACACACAGACAAAGTTCCATTTATAAATAAGTTTAGATGTGTATGAAACCCTCTGAATGCTCTTTTGTTTTGTTTTGTGTTTTTTTTTATCGTTTCAGCCCAAGCAAGGCGATACCGCCACTGATGCGCAGGGGCTGGGATACATAAGAGCAAAAGTTTAGGCAAGAGGAACGTGAAGTGAAAGACGGACCAGTTCCAGTGTGTGTCAGAAAAAGTGCACGAGAAAGATGGAAACACAGGTGTGAAGACAATTGCTAAGGCAGAGACAAAGGAAAAGAAGATAGAACAAGATATACAGGGTAATGTAAAAATACCCATCCCTTATTCAAGTGAATAAGCGATTGGAATTGACATTGCATTTAAATACCTGGAGATTGTAGCGGTCAGGTAAGCAAGGATATGGAAGAGAGTTCCACGGGCGGGAAGTGCGGGAAAAGAACCTAATGGAGTAGAATTCGGCTTCGTTTAGTTGATCTAACTGTAAATGAGTGGGACCTTGTTACCAGTCTGGTTGAACAAGTAAATTCTAGTGGCGGGGGCACCCGTGATTTAAGTTCGTCGGAGCAGAAGCCATGAAAATATTTCTAGAATAGACAGAGGGAATCCACATCCCGCCGGTGAGAAAGTGGCTAGAGTCGAGCTGCCAAGTCGGGACCTATCCCGTTACAGAATCTCCTTTAGACCCTATCGAGAACACTAAGATGAACAGCAGGAGCGCCCGACCAAATATGACAGCAGTATTCTATGCACGGACGGATGGTTGATTTGTATATTTGCAAGATAGAATCAGGCGTAAAAAAAACTTCCTGACCCGAGACAGTGTCCCAACATTCCTAGCAGTGGATGTAACTATTGACTCAATGTAATGTTTCCACTTGAGGTCGTCCGAAGAAGCGCAATATATTGCTTTCAGGGGACTCGATTTGAAGGTAGGTGAGGTTGCTTGTGATGGTTGACACAAAACGGTCACGGAAGAGAATAAAAATATAAGATTATATTTTTACATATACGCCTTCGTTGTTCATCTTTGGTCGGCCAAGATGATCTTCATTTTATTTGCAGTTTATATATTCAAGAAGAATATACAACACACCCGGTTCCCACTCCACCCACGTCCATTGAACAGGTGAAGAGGCTCATCACTTGTTCCCTGTTTAGGATGTGGTTTCTGGCTTTCTCTTTACCAATCTTTTCACTCTTTTCTTTTTTTATTTATTTATTTATTTTTTCAATTGGAGTAGATAGACTAAACTATCGCCTGGTTCACACTCCACCCACGTCTATTAAACAGGTGAAAAGGCTCATCACTTGTTCCCTGTTTAGAATGTGGTTTCCGACTTTACCAATTTATTCACTTTACCAATCTTTTCACTCTTTTCTTTTTTATTTATTTATTTTTTCAATTGGAGTAGATAGACTAAACTATCGCCTGGTTCACACTCCACCCACGTCTATTAAACAGGTGAAGAGGCTCATCCCTTGTTCCCTGTTTAGTATGTGGTTTCCGGCTTTCTCTTTACCAATCTTTTCACTCTTTTCTTATTTATTTATTTTTTCAATTGGAGTAGATAGACTAAACTATTGCCCGGTTCACACTTCACCCACGTCTATTGAACAGGTGAAGAGGCTCATCCCTTGTTCCCTGTTTGGGATGTGGTTTCCGGCTTTCTCGTTACCAATCTTTTCACACTTTTCTTTTTTTTTTATTTATTTATTTTTTCAATTGGAGTAGATAGACTAAACTATCGCCCGGTTCACACTCCACCCACGTCTATTGAACAGGTGTAGAGGCTCATCCCTTGTTCCCTGTTTGGGATGTGGTTTCCGGCTTTCTCGTTACCAATCTTTTCACACTTTTCTTTTTTTTTATTTATTTATTTATTTTTTCAATTGGAGTAGATAGACTAAACTATCGCCCGGTTCACACTCCACCCACGTCTATTGAACAGGTGTAGAGGCTCATCCCTTGTTCCCTGTTTAGGATGTGGTTTCCGGCTTTCTCTGTTCCAATCTTTTCACTCTTACGTAGCCCCCTGCACATCAGTGGCGTTACCGCCTTGCTCGGGGTGATATGATTAAAAAGAAATCTCTTTGAAGGCTTTTATTGTTCACGATCCTTAATAATCTTCTTTCTCATATACTTTCACTCTATTTATCTTGATTTTGGTAAAAATATTAAAATGAATTACAAGTCTCGAGAGCTACTCAAGGCAGTGTATTAATGAATATAATAGTGTGATAAAAATTTAAAAGGAAGTGGAGATTTGATCATAGATAACGATGGATCCTTGGCTTAAAGAGGTTAAAATTGTAGTGTTCAAGAAAGCATAAACGCTTTGAAGTATGTTGCACAAAGAAGCAGTTTTTAGGAATTAGATCTCAAAGTGGAATTTCCTGCTTACAATTTGAATGAGAAATAAGATTGCGGTCGACCGTAAGAGTAAGTGGGAAAGAAAAAAGGCGAAAGGGGGGGAAAGAAAATATTTCCAGCCATTTTGGCCATAAAAATAGCCAAATAAAAATGGCTTCTCATCTACCAACATCCGAAGTAAAAAAAGGAATATACTAAAAAATAAAATAAAATAATAAGTAAATAAAAAAAATAACGGCGTCTGTTTTGTTTTCCCACTTTTTTTTCTTCGTTATTGTGGTGGACACGGCTTTTATGTGATTAGCTTCATAAAAATGGCACTCATGGACATCGATCTCAGTTACCAGACATCTCACAGACATCACTTCCAATCATCACGGATTCACCCACGTAGCTTTTGTTTCCTTTCTTTTTCTTTTTTTTTTCTTTTTCTTTTTCGTCTTTTTTTTTTTTTTTTTCTTTTTCTCGTTTTTGAAGAAACTATTGGTTTTCAACATCCCTGGACACAATGACTTATTTCAATAACTATATACTAAAGTCTCTATTTTTCACTCTCTCTTTTTTAGTTTCGTTCTCGCACTTCCTCTCTCTCTCTCTCTCCTTCTTTCTCTCTCTCTCTTTCCTACACAGAGAGTCCAACAATCTGAACATCGATTATCCTCCATCCCCACCCCCCAAAAAAATAATACAAAAAACGCCAGATTTTGTGAATATTTAATTTTACGATTTATTCGTATATTGGATTATTGATGTTTCTGTATTTGTGTAGAGAAGCCGGTCGGTCGGTTTGATGGATGTCGTTTATTTTAAACCGTCTTGAAATAATTTTAACACAGAAATTTAAAATAAAATTCAAAAAATAATTTTAAAAGCATCCAAAAGTATGTATTGGTGTTTCCATTAACTCTACGAGCACCGAGAATAACATAGACCAAAATGCATTAAAATAAGTAAACAAGTACTCGTTTTAAGTTCCCTGAAACATAAATTGTGGCAAGAGAGCAGACATGGTTATTAGTAAATGGATGAATCCAAAATGTTATATAACGTCGCTTGACGAATAACGCTAACTATTGTCTTCAAATATAACAACGAACAAACACACATATATGTAAAAATATAAACTTTTATTTTTATTCTTCGTCGGTGATGGTTGTGTAGAATGTAGGGTCAGTCAGTTAGTTAAGTGCCATACGTGATACACGCTTGAGCGATCATGTCTCTTTCGAGACATGACTGACTGGGCAGAAGATTATCCCGCAGTAGGTTACCATTACTTTCTGAGGTAGACTGGTTGCCAACTAAACCTATAGAACCCAGTCTGTCCTGCTATTTAACCCATAGCTGTAGGAAGAATAGGCCGATTATATTATTATATGAATAAGTAGTAATTACTGGAGGATCAGTTTACTACTTTATGACAATATAAAACAGATCCCCCACTTTATGCTCAGTAGAAACTTTGATTATGCTTCAAACTATTATATTCAGTCAGTTAAGTGCCATACGTGATACACGTTTGGGCGATCATGTTTCGAAAGAGACATGACTGACTGGGCAGAAGATTATCCCGCAGTAGGTTGCCATTGCTTTCTGCGGTAGACTGGTTGCCGACCAAGACTATAGAACCCAGTCTGTCCTGCTATTTGACCCACAACTGGAAGGAAGAGACGGATTAATACCTTTACCAAGGGTATTTGCACGTAAGTGAATACAATGGATTCAACTGGAATTCGAACTCGGCTCCCCGGTTTCTCGTTCCGTGCCGATATCTACTGAATGTAGGGTAGCCAGAGAAAACCACGCAAATAAGAAGGAGCCGTCGGAGTGTCTTTGTTCTCTCTCTCTCTCACTCTCTCTCTCTCTCTCTCTCTCTCTGTTTTGACCTCCTTTTTTTCTTTCTTCGACTTATATAATCAAAAACTTTCACGCACTATTGCTCCTTAATTGTCGCTTAATTGACGTCACTCACTTCTTTGTCGGCTATCGCCTTCCAAACATTTTGTTGTTGCTTTGTGTTTTCTATTTTTTTTTTTTTTTATCTCAATCATATGAGTAAATGTACGGTCGAAGACTCTTGTACAAATTAATTGAAACAAAACAAATTATATCTTCTCGGATCTTTCAACCTTTTCCTGATCACATATACGTTGTCTCTTGGCATTGTTTTACCCTTCCAATCATTCTTCATTACGTTTTAGACTGAGATAGATAGATAGATAGATAGATAGATAGATAGATAGATAGATAGATAGATAGATAGATATTGAATGGACTGAGATAGATAGATAGATAGATAGATAGATAGATAGATAGATAGATAGATAGATAGATAGATATTGAATGGACTGAGATAGATAGATAGATAGATAGATAGATAGATAGATAGATAGATAGATAGATAGATAGATAGATATTGAATGGACTGAGATAGATAGATAGATAGATAGATAGATAGATAGATAGATAGATAGATAGATAGATAGATAGATAGATAGATAGATAGATAGATAGATATTGTATGGACTGAGATAGATAGATAGATAGATAGATAGATAGATAGATAGATAGATAGATAGATAGATATTGAATGGACTGAGATAGATAGAT